>JANRMT010062813.1:60294299-60322572 GCA_026402145.1 Polypterus bichir lapradei
GTGCTTTGTTTCCGAAGTAGCAGAACTCATGAATATGGTTGTATATGTCACTCGCTCGCTTCTTATTGTTTCGCTGCCTTCTCAATTATATAATGCATGTTTTCTTCAGCGCTTTTTGGGCCTCTTCCTGGTTTTCTACGTACTGCGTGATTACGTGGGAGGCGTGATGATGTCAGACGAAACTCCGCCCCCACGGGTTTGAAGCTCATCTCCATTACAGTAAATGGAGAAAAACAGCTTCCAGTTATGACCATTACGCGTAGAATTTCTTTTGTAAGGAAGCTGTAAGGAATAAGCCTGCCAAATTTCAGCCTTCTACCTACACGGGAAGTTGGAGAATTAGTGATGAGTCAGTCAGTCAGTCAGTTAGTCAGTCAGTGAGTGAGGGCTTTGCCTTTTATTAGTATAGATTCATTTGCTTGATAAGCCTCAAAATACAATAAATCTAATTAATCATTATAATCAATGAACCTAACATTAAGACATCAGCCACTATGCAATAATTACTTAATGCAAAAATAATCTTCAGGTAATTAATTATATCAGCCTTTGGATAGAGACTATAACAATGCAATTATTATATTATTGTTATTATTTTTTTACATTTATATAGTTCCTTTTCACTACTCAAAGTGCTTTACATATAGAGTTGGAGCCACTACAACAGCCACCAATTTGCAGCATCCACCTGGGTGATGCGATGACAGCCATTTTGCACCAATGCCATACATTAGCTATTAGATGGTTAAGGGGTGAGAGAGATAGCCAATTAGAGATGGAGGATGATTAAGGGGTCAGAATGACTACAGCATGGAAGACAGTTTAGCCTGGACATAGGGATGTACCCTGCTCATTAGAAAGGATTCTAACGTTAAAGGGATCTTTAACGTCCACAGAGAGTCAGGACATCAGTTGTACATCTTATCCAAAGGAGTGCACTATTTTTACGGCACAGGGTACCTGTCATTAAAGTGGGACATTGAGATTCATGTACAGACCACAGGTTAAGTGTATCCTGTTGGCATCCCCAACACCTCTTCCAGTAGAAACCAAAGCTTTTCCTAGATGGACTCTCATCCCATCGGGCTGGACACAAACATGCTTAGCTTTAGATGGATTATCTGTTAACTACCTGTTAGTTGGTTAAAAACAAAAGAATAATATACTACAAAAATACAATAATATCTTCTAGGAACATTTTGTAGCATTATTAATTGTCATTTATACAGTTTCAAAATTATATCCAATCTTACAATATTCACCTAGTAATCCATACAAACATGCTAAAAATTAACAGTGCCTTTGATCAAAACACCTGATAAAGTAGTAAAAGAATAGATGCATACCTTAGTCTTTTCTAGCTGAAGTTCAATTTGAATGTCAGTGAGTTTGGCCCTGAGCTCTTCATTGGCAGCTTGTAAAGCAGCCAGTGCATCAGGTTTTTCTCCCTTAGCTCGGCTGCCAGTAACCTTTTTTGACATTGTGAGATGGTATTTTCCAGAGGGTCAGATCCCAAGCAGAGAACCCTCTGGTTTGAGGCTTGAGGCTTCTTTTTCCTCTTGCCCTTCAGCTACATTTTCTTTCCCACCTAAAAAGAGAGAGAAAACAAATGATGTCTAATCTGTAATAAGTACTGCCTTGAATTTAAAGATGTGATCAATTCAGGGATAGACTGGCTACAGAATATAATGAAGACTTGTGTGTGACTTCTCTCTTATAGTGGAGAGATGCCACCTATTAAAACTTTAGTACAGAAGTTTCTCAAGTACACCAACTATCAATTTATTTTTCATGAGGTACACTCAATGTGTGTAACAGTGAATTATATTCTTTCCTAGTTTTAGTTTGTCAACAACTAACACTAGGAAAGCAGTGGCTCCAGGAAAGAAAAATTATGTCAGGCTGTCACATAACTCAGAACACGTGAACTTTAACAATCCAAAGCTAATCTTTAAGCTACTTGCACATCCATTTGTGCACATTTTGGTTTCATATGGCATCTAATCCTTGCTGTTCTTTAAGGGAGATTTCTGTGATTTCACTTGTGATCTACTGTTTTGTTAATTGGTTATAGGTTCATTTGGTTTTGGGAAGTAGCGGGTAGCCCCACTATCACTGCCTTGACCTGTGGATTAGCTGCATGACATGTGCAGTGTGTGGTCCCACGACTGCATGAGCACAACAGTAAGTTGTTTGAATGTAGGCATGGTGGAAAGGGTGGGTTGATGGCTATGGAATGCTGTCCATTTCTTGCATTATCTGAGGGAGGGAATCACTGGGAGTTATTTTCAGTGCTTTTGTTTATGGTCAGGTTCACAGGGATGTGACTGTGTCTTGGTACAGCATTCTCTTTCATTTCTCATCTTAGATTAAACTCATTTTTATGTGTTCATTATTTACATTCTGTTTTTGTTACATCCTGCTTTTTATGTGACATCATTATGTCACCATTTAGTATATTTATTTTCCTATAGACACAGCACTTTTGAATCATTTTCTGCTGTTTATAATTCTGCTATTCTGTGTGTGTCTTTGCTATGATGCTGTATGATTTGCCACTTGCAATAAGTAAGTGTTCAAACTTTACTGTGTTTAGGAAAAGACTGTGAAAAAGATTAGCACTTCAGCAATCAACAAAAATGATATGTAGGGGAGGTTCAGGTTTAAAGTTTTTTTTTACTTCAAATTTCATTTTTCTTAAATATTTTGATTTAAAATTTAACAAATTATTCTATGTGGAGCAGTTATGTTACTATGGTGCAACTTGCAGACTAAAATACTTTACACATAATCGGATGAGTTCATGAGGTTCTGATGGAGAGGGGTGGTAGAAAACTACCACTCTGTTAGCTTTATTCATCAGTCACATCTTAAATCTAAAAGGCTATAATATTATTTTTGTGCATGTTCCATTTGAAATGAGGTTGAGGAATTCATTATTATCAAAGTCCACTTATGTTGATCACCTTGAACACATGTAAATGTTTTGTGACTTTTTTTGTCAGTAATTACTTTTATTTGGAAACAAAACATTATGATGAACTCAAATCATTCAAAGAAGTGAAAATTACATAGTATGTATAAAATTAATTTATCCCAGCTGATAACAAGCATTGCCTCCAACATATTATTGATTTAGCCCACACCTTCTCCCACCCTGCAACTCAAAAGGCTATTGTGTGCATGAACTGCATTTTCTATGTCAGATTTCATACTTAGTGGATTTTGTTACATTAAAATTATCAAAACACTGTACATGGTGGTAGTTCTCAACAACTCTACAATCTCAAAACCCTTTTACATACATAAATATGCCAGGCTGAGCAATCATGTATCTCTCTTACTTCAACTCCTTGCCATTGCTCTTTGTAATCTTGACTTGATCACTCTTATTGCTGATTATGGTTCCCATCCTGGAAATAAAACTAAGTGGTCTAATTCTGTTTTCCTTCTGTTAACTCATTTTGTCACTAGCCTGTTTAAACTTTATCACTCACACTTTGTACTAATACATTTGTCTCCTACAGTTGGAAAACTCTGTTTTCCTGGTCAAGAATTCTACAGGTCCAAATTCTTAAACATTATGGAATACAAGAAGCCCACAACAAAGCACAGACAACTTCCTTGAAGAGTAACACAGCAAATTTGTGATTTGGTACCAAAACCTATTTCCCAGCAAACGTCAGTTCACTTAATGGCAAGTTTTTGAGGTGTCCCCCTTTAGCTCAGCACAGCTTGAATTGTTCCAAGAAAAGACTATGTAAGATATCAAATGCTTTCCTCTGGCTCTTTCAAAAGTGATTGTATTTCCAATGATTTTGTGCAGATGTCCACTGTAGACACATTGTAGCAACAGTCCCACTCATGTCAGACGTTCCCAGGAAGACTTTGCCTTACAACATATTGGATTACCCTAAAAAAATCAACCATTGCCACACTGGAAAACAATACCTATTTACATATGCACTTAGTAATATCCTATTGCACTGAGATGTTGATTCATGCAGCTGCACAAGGATTACACCACTGTCTGCAGAATACAGGGTTGACTTCTTGAGTTGTCATGCATGTGTGTCAGAGGACCTTCTCGCAGGCTCAGTCGAGGTATGTGGTAAGCCACCGCAACATGAGGGGGTGCTGCCACTAATGTTATCATCTCCTTCTTTTATCACAGTACCGAGGAACCGCCTGGTGAAGAGATTAAGATCAAGGAAGGAGGCATCATTACAGGCCAGAGCAACCCACCAGACAGAGCTCCACTAGAGTGATTGTAATTATTATCTTCCTTTGAAATTCCCGTTAAAGGGAAAAATGCAAATGAACATTATTGTTGTTACCTTTGCTTGATTTTTTTTTGTCTCTGGGAAATAAAATAGAAGACCCGATTGGCATCCCAAAATTTCATTCAAGCACCCAGCCAATGAGTCTACATGAAGTTAACTGTCACTATACAAGACATTTTCCTCTTGGTATGTTTTTTGCTTAACGAATCTTTTTAAATTAGGTGACAATAATAAAATCTAGTCATACTAAACCTCAAATTGGACAGGCTCCCATGGTTTGAATGTTCTCGCATGTTGCATGTATACCACTAATGTACTGCACTGTTGTTTATGTAACCCCATTTTGTTAGCTTGCAGAAATCTCCAACAGTCAGTTGTTTCTATTGACACGATGACAATTGGATAGACGCTGCTTAGCTGTTAAGTTATTGCATTCTTGACACAATCTAAACATTTTTATCTATGGAAACCACAACTGGATGGCTGTGTTTGAGATGGTTCTAGTGCAGCATGTTGTGTTCAGTATCACCACACATTCAAAGTAACCAATTTTGTGCTGTTTATACATTTTGTAATTTTAGATATACACATGCAATATGCCAATCTACATCTCCAGCATCCTTGTAAAGTCTGATCTGTACCATATGGTAGGCAGTAAAAGTTCAGGAACCTTCAAAAAAACAACTGTAATTTTAGAGAATTTTAGAATTTTTGGTGAAAATTACTGAAAAGCTGTTGGACTGAAAGGACTGTGCTAGTATCATGCTGATCCAATTGAATTAGGTCCAGATAATTAAAAACAATACTAATTCAATAATAATTAACATAATACATTGCTGTAATAAGATAAGCAAAATAATGAAATACAGTATGTCTTCACCTCATCATGTGGAGACATTGTGAGTTCTAGATAGAAGAATGGCAAAATCTTAAGCAAAGAACATACATTACTAATAATTTACATCATGGTTTCGCTACAATAGAATGGGGCACTTTCTTAATGAATAAGTACTGTAATATTGATCACAATGAAAACATAAAAGATCATATTAAACAAGTTATAATGGCCTATGCACTAATATTACAAAATTCAGTAGCTATGCTATTGAAATTCATATCAAATTTGGGTTTATGAAACTGAACAAGAAGTAAACCAATTTTCACTTCAAAAAAGTATATGATTTAATAGATGGCATCTTCAAAAGTTGATCGATCAGTATATTTTAAAAGCCCACAGCAAACATTAGAAAGACAACAGTCATAATCACAAATTCTAAGAATATCCAGTTTAAGCAATTTGAAAAAAAAACATAGTTATAAAATATCATATATTGTGGATTAGTGTGACAACCTGATGTTGCCATGGCTGGCACTGCTGCCTCACAGCTCCAGGAGATTGGGCTGTACAATTTGCAGATCATACCAATGTCCACATGTGTGTTTTTTTCAGTACCCCAGAATCCCAAAAGTATAAATAATACAATTTTAAATTTTATATACAGTATATGTGCAGTACATAACAAAACAATTGGATTGGGTTCAAAAATGAATTGTTCAATATAATACTTTACAACTGTAGTTGCTGCAGATCTGACATGGATACAATAAAACAGAGCAAATACATACAGTAGGATTCCAAAATCATTCCAATACCTCTAGCCATACCATAAGCATTGCAGTCTTGATATATTATATTGCACAAAATTTACATTATTACCTGAAGTTGTAAAAATAAAAAAAACATTTTAAAAGGTTTGCACTCACTGTTCACCAGTTTATAAGCAACAGGCAATGTGGCAACAATATCTGTAGATTACAGCTAAAGCATTAGCCTTAGTCAAACGAAGACACAATGTCAGTGTACCAGTCACTGCGTCAGATGCATTTGAAAAGTTTAAATCAATTAGCAAATAACACCAAGAACAGAAGCATTATTAGCCACTTCAACAAATAAGAACCACCAACAGCCAAGAAAAATTAACCCTGATTCTAAAAGAGATGTCTGAATTAAACCTAATGTTTGCAAAAAAAGTGATTATAAAGGTTATAATATTATGCTGAGATCTATAAGATACTCTGCTTTGCAAATTAAATTTAACCTGTAGTTGGAAAAATACATTTACAACAATAAGCCTTAAAATGTTTTTATATGTCAATATACTCTTGTTCTAGAACAGGGGTGGGCAAAGTTGGCCCTGGAGAGCCGCAGTGGCTGCAGGTTTTTGTTCTAATTATTTTGTGCTAATTTACATTCTTCTATTTAGTTTTCTTTGCAGTAAAAACAAATCACAATAGCTAATATTTGTACATGTTTGTAAAACAGAATATATTAAACTTCACAATAATAAAAGGCAGCAGATAGTCCACCTATAATCTTATATACAGTATAACATAATTTCAAAAACTATGTGATTACTATAATGTTTTATTTTTGCACTTTCACTTTAGTAAAAGTCTCTGCCTAAAACTCACCAGTTGGTTGCCATCAAAAGTAATGTGTGAGAACATATACAGTAGTTACATACTACTTCCCTACAGTTGCCAGACTGGGTAATTTAAATGGCTAATTTTGAAAATGTCAAACAAGAAAAAACTTAAGCAGAATGCCTTTTCATATTTGCCTATAGTTAATTTTTTAATTAAAAGTAGTTGATTCATTAGTTGATTAGGACTTCACAGACACTTTAAAATACAAATGAGTGTACAGTAATCAGCATACAATGAGACCTATTTACAATGCCAAATATGGGGAGAAAAGTTAATAAAACTTGGCAAATAAATGTAGATGGGTTAACCTATTTCTTCTGAGAGAGACGGATTTTGAGCTGTTTATGTGCACTTTTAAATAAAAAAAATGTTGAGCGTATAGTTTATTTTGAGTTGGTGCCAACCAAGTCTAACGAACACAGATCACCTACGGCTGCATAGCTGATGGCTGTTGAAAGTCATTACTCAGAGAGTTGTACTAAGTGTTTAGTCTGTGGTTTGCCATTTCTGCACAGTTCCATTTACAGCTGGTTTTTTTCTGACTTTAATGGCTGTGTGTTCTGACCATGCTTGCCTTCCTGCATGGCTAGACAGAGTAAAAGCGAACATAAGGCACTCCTGCAACAGCCACTTCATCTGCCACGTTTTGACATAAATGCAATGCAAACCTTAATTTTTCTTAACATCTCCAACTCAGTAGGACATTTCAAGCTAAATTTTATACTTTACAATGTTGAAACAATACCCTTCTAAAGCCATCAGACAACACAACATACACCATTCTTAGACCCACTTATTCCAATTCAGAGTTACAGGAACTCAGTGCCCATCTGGGAGCAATTTAGGACCATCAGTTAATTTAACATGTAGGTGAGGCAGACAGATATGTAAATCTGGTTTGATTTGCTACTGCTAGTAACATTATGATTCCCACAAGGACAAGCAGATGGACAATGAAATAAACAATATGAGATTAAAGGTAATCAATGACAATACTATAAATGAATAAATTTAGGTAATATTATTACCGACTTTAAAATCTAGGCAAAATAAAATAGCAATTCAAATCTTTATATCAGAGTAAGATCAACCAAGATCTATTAAAACATTTTTTAATATAGTTTTGAGCTTTTGCTCTTACTTATGCTACATTCCTAAAATACAATCTTCCCGAATTGTACTGTATAAATGTGATTTGCTGAAAAACTTTGTTAACTAAAATCATTGGATTTAAATGAATACAGTAATCCCTCGCTATATCGCGCTTCGACTTTCGCAGCTTCACTCTATCGCGGATTTTATATGAAAGCATAACTAAATATATAACGCGGATTTTTCGCTGCTTCGCGGGTTCTGCGGACAATGTGTCTTTTTACTTCCTGTATATGCTTCCTCAGTTGGTTTGTCCAGTTGATTTCATACAAGGGACGCTATTGGCGGATGGCTGAGAAGCTAACCAATCAGAGCACGCAGTTAAGTTCTCCTGACTGAGAAGCTAACCAATCAGAGCACGCAGTTGAGCTCCTGCGTGCTGAATGCAGTTTTAACCAGGAAGTCTCGTCTCGCTAATTCAGCATCAACGTGTTTCGCTGTGTAAAGAGTTGTGCTCTTTAGTGTTTATCTTTGTGCATAGTCAAGCCCTTCATTATGGCTCCAAAACAATCTGCTACTGCTTCAGGTGTCGTGCCCAAGCGCAAGAAGAAGATGTTAATGATTGCCGAAAAGGTAAACGTTTTGGATTTGTTGAAGGCTACGATTCTTTTTATTTAAAAAGTAGGAAAGGAATATAAGATCTACGGCTGCAGTGTCCTTTTAACCAGGGTGCAAAACGAGTTGTAAGTGGATGTAATAAGGCAGTAGTCTGGATGGAATCTGCTTTAGGGATTTGGATTGAAGACTGCCAGAAGAAGAACAACGGCAGTGCTACACAATCGCCTGAAGTGGCTCCTTTACAAGGGCTGCAACGCTCTCCTTTGTTGTGCAGTAAAATTAAACTCATTGTTATCGGACAAGTCATCGTGTCATTGTTGGTGAGTAACCATAATTAATTTTCTTCTTACAGTGCTTAGTACATGTATGTACGTTTAGTGTCACTGTACACACATTTACTGTATACTATTTTTCTTGCATTGTACGTATTTATTGCTGGTGACCTGTCTATCGTAATGGCTGTAACATATGTGATATCGGAGACACTCAATATCTTTAAAATAATATTTAGGTTTTACTGTATATAAACAGTGTGTTTATATACATAATTTCAATGAATCTTACCTAATATCTAAGAGAATACAAAGGGATTATGCTGTTTAACTCTGCGGGGAATATTTATAAACAGTGCGGGAGAGTTTATAAGGGCTTAAAATATATAAAAATAACCATACAAACATATGGTTTCTACTTCGCGGATTTTCACCTATCGCGGGGGGGTCTGGAACGCAACCCCCGCGATCGAGGAGGGATTACTGTAATTATTATTACATTTATGCATATTGAACAGCTGGAGCACTTACAAGTTAGTCCAAATAAATACCCAGCAGACGAAAGTGTAAAATATATGAAAAAAATTTAATAAGGGAAGATCAAAAATTAACAAAGACCTAATGGCTCACAAGGAATATAATATAAATGCAGTCTGCTCCTTCATCACACCCTGGTCTTTCTTCCTTTTGGCAGATGACCTCCCAAATCCAAGCTTAATGTTTACATAACCAAAAAGGGATTATAAGCCCCAGCCAGAAAGTACTTCTATATACATCTCAGGAACCACTTCCAGAGTTTTGGATGGAACATGGATATAAGTATACTGATTGCTTTCCAACAACATAGAGAAGCCACTTAAATTTCTCTCTAGGTCTTTCTTCAATGACCTGGGGGAGGAGGTCCTAATGCATTAATATAAGTTCTCCACTATCCTACAGTACTTTGTCTAGAGCTCTGCAAGTCCCCATATTCACCTGGTACTTCAACCCCTGTTTCAGATAATAAGTACCACTTTTAAATCAGAGAACATTTATGTAAAGTTCTAATGAGATTTAAAGTCACAGTGATGGTTAATCTTTCTGCATTTTAAGTTGAATGACACAATATAAATGCCCATTTCAATTTATTCATAAATAATATTGTAATTAAATACATATAACATAAATTTTTACCTGAAATGGTTTACTACAGTCAAGCTAAGTCAAGGCAGTAATTGCATGCTATTTTCTACCTAAAGAGATCAATGTAGGCTGGCAATAAATCAAACTACTGAAGTGGAGTTTAGTGGAAGCCAGGGAGCTAACTGATTGAAAGCCAGGCTACAGAAATTCCCAAACAGAAGAAATATTACTACTAGTGCAATAATTCTAGTTGATAATATACACCTGCTTTTGCTTGCAGAATTCAATATAGAAAGGGATAAAACTATTTTCATGCATATAAATTATATTAATGAAATTCAGAAAAATATTTTGTACTATTTTAAACTCTTAAAATAATTTTAGCTTCAGTTTACTGAAACAGACATAGGGTTGTCAATAAGCAGTTAATGATTTTACTAGCACTAAAAATACATCAGATTTATGCAATTAAATACTGTTTTCTGACAAAATAAAATGTGATTGCATTAAGGGTATACAGTGAATTTTATGTATATCAAGGAAAACAAAAACAAAATTAGAACTTTCAAGACAGGAATAAGCAAGTCCTGCAAGTTATATAAAAAGTATATGGTTATTAATACCATTCAGAAAATTTTCTTCAACAGAAAAACTTGAATTAATTCACCCATTTTCCAAGCACATTACTTCAGTTATAAGATCAAAGAATGCAAGGCAGGAACTTGATCTGGATGAGACAACATTTACACACACACACTCAGGTACTGTATATAGGGCAATATACAGTCAGTCACAAAGTAATAATTAGTACTCTTTCCTATGATATAAGAGAAAATGGTAGTATTCCAAATAAAATAAATAAGCACTTCAAGAACATGCAAACAACACAGATCTGCCCAGGGCTCTAACCTAGTTTACAGGGGTTGTAAGACAGCGAACACTAAGGGACAATGCTGCACCATGAGCAATAATATACTAATATATGGAAGAAAAGTATTTTAGAAATAATCATTTTGCTACAGCTATGAAAATACATTATATTTGCCACTTAAAGGTTCATATAAAGACTACTAATGTTATAAATAATCGAAAGTTCCTATACAACTTTTATTAATTTCACATTTTTCATACAATGCACTAAGTCTGCATAAACAGATCAAATTTTGAGATGTAGACTACACTTGCCAAACATGTTTGGCTCCTCTATTAACTTTACATTTCCATATCCTCTTCTTCTCTCAAGTCTGTAAGAAGCCAATCTAGAATTTCATAACACTATATGTTTTGTCTTATAAAAATCTAGATATGTACAGCTTATTATTTTATGTTTAAGATTTAAAAAGAACCAAAAGGTAAAATCAATGTTTTTGCTAATTAAATCTAACACACCGATAATTCCATTAATAAATAAATTTGGAAACGGAGCACATCTTTCCTATCCAGTTTTCTGCCTGTATAAGGCCCGCCCCCACTCAATTTTCTTGGATTCTGCCTTGTCTAATGCTTAACACTTTTTCTTTCATTGGTCAGTAATTGCTACATATTCTGCCTTCCTATTGATTATGACTAAGGTTGACTTCTCTGCCAGCCTGTGTATTTCAACGGATTATTTTAAAAGTAGAACTTAGCCTCTAATTAAAAACTGGTTTCAGTGAAAACCTGCAGACATTATACATTACTGAATTAGGACAGAGAGAGAAACAGCTGTTTATATTGTAATAAGTAAAAGATTTATTTAATATTACTATAAAATTATTTTATTATTCAGCACTGTCAGGTGTAACATGACATAGGTCACATGGGTTTGCTTAGTGAAAACTGTATAAGACAAAAAAAAAATTATTTATTTATTTATTTATTAATGTATTGGTCAGGGTGGCACAGTGGTATGCTTCAAAAGTATCATTCTAAAGGCTGGTGCCATCATTTCAAGATGATGTGGTAGCTGCAAAAGCATACACTTTGGATAGAAGATAATTGCTGTTAAAATTGTTTAGAGATTACATAATTTAACCCTACCTCTTAATGTCTTAAAGTTTTTGCAAAAAGAAAAAGCAGAACAAAGCTAATTTTTTAAAAATAATTACTGAATGTTAATGTGTAACACTAGAATATTTTATACAATTACTACTAATTTAAGACTTACCAATGGATAGGCAAGGCCAAGCCATAATAAAGTTTAATAGTATTAGATATTATTGATCAATGCATCAATGATTAGAAACATAAATGTCTACTCATTTTCATCATTTGACAAATACTGTACATTAGGGTCTAATATTGGAGATTTATATTTGTTGCTTATGCAGTTTTATTTAACACTTATATATACCAATCTAAATTAACATTGTCAAATTTGTTTAGTGGAACTTAGGGTCACAGAAGGATGGGACCAATTTAGAATAAGAAATTGGCCTAATATTTATGGCTTTATGGGAGGTCATGCTAACAAGGAAGTAACAAGGGATTTTCCTGCCAAGAGTTCCTTAACATTCAATAAATAGTCTTATGGTCAATATTGCATTAATGTAATAACTAACCAGGCATACAAACTGTCTAGTTACAATGGATTGCCTCACAGTATAGATGTATATTTCAATATCTTGGGTTTCCTTTGGTTTTATTTTTAGAAAATGAAATATTATGAGTTATTTAATAACCCCACTGATCAGACCTCACGGACAATCTACATTTACCTGAAAATATCTACTATCCAATAAGAATATAGGTTTTCTGCTGAAATTCATATTAAATACAAAGTATGTAATTCATTGAGTGTAACAACCTTGGCGGATTTGGTGAGAAAAGGTAATTAAGAATATTAAAGGAAGCAGAGGCCAAAATATATTGGTTGGCCAAAACGCATTGGCATCTTAGTGCCACTGGCTCACATTTTTATTAATAAATATTAAGGTATCAAAACACAGGAAATATTTATCTTGTTCTAGCTTATTAACAAGATTAAGGATTTTAAAACAGCAAGTTTTAGTTTCATCTAATAAACAAAGAGAGATGTCTGAGGTGTCTAAAGTGTTCCATTCAGAAGCCACTTGCTTTTTAGGAACATTATTTATCTGAAATCTGCATTCACACCTGATGCTAACATTCACAGTTTTTCTTTGAAAAGCAACCAGCTTATTCTATAGGTTAGCTCTCTTGACCCAGGTGTCTAAATAGTAACAGAGCGTCCTGTGAGATTATCCCTGAATCACAGTATACAATATTTTTATATTCCATTCAATTAATCCAAATTGCAAAGATTTAGTACAACAGCACACATTACTTTAACTACTTTAAAATAATTGTTTAACCCATTGCTTATTTTCTGCAACAACATATTCTGGTAAGGGCCATGACAGTAACAAGATAAGCAGCACAGACTAGATTCTCTCTTCTTAAGCAATCTTTTCTCCCAATTGTTTCCATTGGTGGAAGAAGAAATAAAATCTCTATAGCATGTTCCTGGTTTAATTGGGTCTTGACTACTACACTTGTCATGGGTAACACCCAGGGTGCACCCATAGAAGATTATGAAGTCCTCTTCAAATGGCTTCTGTCAAGGTCATCCCAAGATGTCACACTGCTCACCCTGTCATACTAAGCTCAGCTACCCAGAGAAAGAACTGATTGTGAAATCATCCTTTTCAGTCACTAATCAAAACTGGTGAGTTTAAACACAGAAGCATTGTTGAGGCTCAGTAAAACAAGAACTTTATCTAACACAATCTTGAAAAATAATAATTTTTCCAGTATTTCCAGTCAATCACCGATCTCATGATCCATTCTTATCTTAGAACAAGAAAACAAATTTAATTGGGCAGTTGATCCTCTTTAAATTCAGCAAGCAAACTACTTTTTTCTTGCATGAACAAACATGACCTGTACCGGTACTGTATACTGTATATCAGACCCAGAAAAGTCTGTGCCTGCAGTCTTAACAGCACTCACAGAATTTCAAAAGATCTCTGGTCTCAGAATTAACCTGAATAAAAGTGTACTCTTTCCAGTTATTTCTCAAGCATATAATATTAGATTAGACACCCTACCTTTTATCATTGCAGAACAGTTTAAATACCTAGGGGTAAACATCACAAGTAAACATAAAGCTCTTTATTAACAAAATTTCGCCGTCTCCATGGAAAAAATTAAGCAAGACTTGCATAGATGCTCAACCCTTCATCTCACACTAGCTGGAAGAATTAACACTGTTAAGATGAATATTCTTCCTAAGCTCCTTTTTTTATTTCAAAACATTCCAATATACATTAATAAATCATTCTTTAAACAATTAGATTCAACAATAACCTCATTTATTTGGAACTCAAAACATCCACGCATCCAAAGAGCTACCCTACAAAGACAAAAGGCAGAAGGCAGCATGGCTCTACCTAACTTCCAGTTTTATTACTGGGCAGCAAATATACAAGCGATAAAAACCTGGATACAAATAGAAGAACATACACAGGCTTGGTCCACAATAGAAGCAAAATCCTGCAGTACTTCTTTGTATTCCCTGCTCTGTGTTCCAATAAACACACCCTATCGACAATATACTAATAACCCAATTGTGCTTCACTTACTTAGAATATGGAACCAATGTAGAAAGCATTTCAAGATGGAGAAGCTGCTATCTGTGGCACCTCTGCAAGAGAACCACCTCTTTCAACCTTCGCGAACATACGCAGTTTTTAATATCTGGAAAAAATTTGGAATTAACTTGCTTAGAGATCTTTATATAGACAATGTCTTTGCATCCTATGAACAATTACATTCCAAATTTAACATTCCAGCTACACATTTCTTTCACTATCTTCAAATCAGGAACTTTGTTAAACAGAACCTTCCAGATTTTCCTCATCTTGCACCCTCATCCATGCTGGAAAAAATATTGCTCAATCTCAAGGACTCAGACACCATCTCTGCAATATATAAAATCATATTACAGTCAATCCCTTTCAAAGATCCAAGAGTACACTGGGAAAAAGATCTCGAAATTAATATATCAGAAAAGGAGTGGAAAATAGCAATGCAGAGAATTCACTCGAGCTCCGTATGCGCAAAGCATACAATTATACAACTCAAAATTATATATTGAGCACATCTGTCTCGTCTAAAACTCTCCAAAATGTTTCCAGGGCATGATCCAACCTGCGAACGCTGCAACCAAGTCCCAGCCTCACTGGGTCACATGTTCTGGGCCTGCACCAAATTAACATTATTCTGGACCAAAATTTTTAATTACCTCTCAGACAGCCTTGGTCTCACAATCCCTCCTAACCCATTAACAGCTGTGTTTGGGGTTCTTCCAGATGGGTATAACATGGAGAAAGACAAACAAATTGTGATTGCATTCACTAAACTTTTGGCACGCAGACTTATTCTGCTAAACTGGAAGAACCCAAACTCTCCTCTTTTAAGTCTGTGGGAAACCAATGTGTTATACTATTTGAAATTGGAAAAAATCAAATACTCAGTTAGAGGATCTGTACAGACTTTTTTCAAAAAATGGCAGGATCTAATCAGTAATATTTTAAACTAAACTCTTAAAGCACAGAGGAAGCAATTATTTCCGTATTTCTTTGTCTTCTTAATTTAGGTATGTTTACAAGCCTTACATTTCACGCCGTTTGCCTTGCTCTCTCTCTCACGGGTGGTGATCGATTTGTCCTTAACTCAATTTTTCTTTCTGTAAAAAATTGATTGATTTGTATGGATTGCAATAAAATTAATAAAACTTAAAAAAGTGTTGGATTAAAATAAAGTTTTTATTCACTAGTAAAGACTCCAAATTCACCAGCCCAAGGCATTTAATTATTCTTATGCTGACCACGCTATCTTCTACAAAATATCTCCAGACTTGGAGAGAAACCAAGACTGACCAGTACACAACTTTGTAAATTATATAAATTAGAGATTTTTGTTTGGCAGCACAGTTTACCATAACTCATTCAGTCTTGGTACTACTAATTTTTACTTGACGTTCCAATTAATTTTGTCAATAAATCAATAACATTGAAGTCTATTTGATCAACAATCATCAGTATGTAGAAAGAATGCAGCATATAAAAAATGAGATCCAGGTGCATTCCTTGAACTGACTGCAAGGCACACTTATTTTCAGAAAAATAACCTGCCATGTTGCCTTTTTAATCTGATCTTGGATCTTTGCCTGCTCAGTCAAGCTAATCATCTGAGTTAACAATCTTCTTATTGTGGTATTTCATTGGTTAGTGCAATGTTCTAGGACAGTTGTTCAGTATAATGCTTGTGTTGATGTACCAGATGGAAAACACAATCTAGGTTTCTCTCAACTTTGCTGTTTCATTAAAAATAATACAAAAATTATGAACTACTTCCTGTTGATACTCAAACAAACACAATTTTATAACTAAAAAACCCTCAAGTAAAATTATAACATAATAAAGTTACACAATGTTAATACAGCCACTTTACCACAAAACATGTAAGGTTAAATAATGGCTTTCAAAAATTTTAATTGGTCATATCTTGAATTTGGTTGTAATTATTCATCATAATCATCATCATCATCAGTTTAATCGCCATTTTCCAGGTTCACCCAGGTTAGCCAGTTGCCCCCCAAATCATTTATCTCCACTGTACAAAGTCCTAGGCTTCCTTTTGGGTGAAACATATTCTTTTTATATTAATTGACCCCACCTCCAACCACAGTTTCTTTTGACTTTCTCCCTAATCTCCATTTGCTGCAACTGTTTCCCCATCTGCCTCTACCCTTTCCTCCAAAATTCCTTCTAATCAGCATAACACCTATTACTGCCTTACCAAGTCTTTCTTCTAACTCAATATTCATCAGTCTTCCTGTGTGACACTGCACATATGCATCTAATCATTCTCATCTCTTTTCTTTCCAGCTTTGCTTCATGTTCTGCTTTCTTCAGCTATGTTTCACTCCCATAAACCACAATAACCTTCAAATAGCTTTCATAAACTTTCCCCTTCAGTTCCAGTGAGACTCCTTTAGAAAACTCCCAAGAATTTATTAAATTCTACCTCTCACCCTAGCTATCACTGTTGTGCCCGCACCCCTGTCTGCACTCAATATGTCACATAGGTACTGAACTTCCCTGCTTTCTCCAAAACTCAATTGCTGATATATAAATTTACATTTATTGCATCAGCATTTTGTACAATTTACAAATGCTTTTTACAAACATACATCACACTTGCTAAATACAGACTACCCTTAACAACACTACATTTTTATGCACCCACTTTTGATAAAGAGTGCATTGCACTGACCTTTCCCAACACATTTACCACACATGCCATAAGTCCATGCACCCACATATTCCACTCCTCCAACCTCCTTCACAACTCCAACCATCACATTAGTCTTTCCTACAATTACCTCAAGGCATTTCACTTAAAAATGATCATTTTATTTCAGTCTTAGCATTATACTAGAGGAAAAGGAAACTTTTCTTTTGAATCAAGTTTCAAGTTTCATCAAAATGAGATCACTGACGTACAAGACCTCCCACGGCAGTACTTCATGTGCTTCTTTGGTCACAATCACAAAAAGCAGTGGACTCAGAAGGGATCCCTTGTCAGACCCTCCTTCTCTTCAGAACCTTTACTATCCCCTTCTGTTGTCCTGACTACCATTAGTGTTTCCTCATACTTTAACATCACTGCACTAGATATATATACAGAACAAACTTCCTCAGTTCCATCTCACCACTTTTCATATCTCCCTTCTCCAGATTTACAAATACATAATACAGTTTCTTTCTCTTTGCCATTTGCTTTTCCTGCAATAGCCTGACAACACAGACTGCATCTGCTGTTCTGCTTTCACTATTTTGAACAACATTTGGGCCCACTGCTTTACCTATTTTCATGTTTCTTCTGTGCTTCTGATACCTTTTCTTTAGAAAATTTAGAGCTTGTTCCTTTTACTGTTTAACTGCAAATATAATTATTCCATTTGTTCAACGCTATCTTCTTATCAATATACTTCTTCCATAAATCCTTAATTCCACTTCAACCAATCATGATACTCCGTCCAAATTTTTTCAAGCAATTCACACATACTACATTTTGTGTTTCTTTTGCCATCTGCTTCGCAATTCTGAAAACATTTCTTTTTCTTTACCAATTCTGCCACTCATTGCAAACCCCATTTCTTAGCTTCTGGCAACCTCCCAACTGCTCTTCAAGCATTTAAATTGCTTCTTTACAGATCACTCTGTCATCTTTTCGGACAGCCATTATAGCACCTCCTCATTTCCTCAATTGTCATGTCTACCTCCAATCAGAGACTTATTCTATTATTTTCAACCAAACATTCTTCAGCACTTTCTCCTGGCAGATCACACATGATGATCCTAAAACCTCATTCACTCTTGCTACCAATGTTGCAGTTGTTCACACATTCTCCCCTTAGAACTTTCTGCCTTGGTATATGTTGTGTCTTACTTTTCTTCTTGCATATGACCAAAGTAATCTTCTTACAACCAAGCAATATTGTGATATGCAACCTTCACCAGGTATCACCTTAAGCTAAATTTTTCTTATAAACAAAGAGATTATCATGATCCTTACACGGCTAGATTCAAATGCAACCAAATTGCTAACTTCCTTCGCTTTCATGTGTTGCACACAGCCATTTATTGGATCACCAAACATCTCTTACCCTTAGCATTCCTGTTTGAAAGCTGAAGCCCACATTGAATCCCTCATAACCATCAGTACTGCCTCCAACATGCCTCTTCATGCTACCACCCAATATAATCGCCTCTCTCTGAGAAAGGGAACTTGTCTGAAAACTCCTCGTTCTCATCACTTTTGTCAGCCTGTTGAGCATATGGTGAGACTATATTTATCACTTGTTTACTAACAATAATTTTAACAACTATGACTTGCTCATTAACCCTCTTCAACTCCACCACTTTGTCCATTTTTCAGATTTACATACAGCAAATGTAGCACTGTCACCATATTTCCTCTGCCAGAAAAATTTGCACCTTGCATCGTTACTACTTAGCATCCTTGCATCTTAACCCTTCTACCTCTTCTGTCGTATGCAGCACATATCTGCTCTCCATTTACCAGTTCCACCACTTTGCCATATTTTCCCACCATACTCCAAAATATTCCAAGTAAAAATTCTTAATATCTCTCCTTCACATCTCTTATGCCAATGTCAATTTAAATGACTAAAAATTGCTGGGCATGTCTAATTTACAGACTGCGTACCAAATGTCCAGCACAGTCATGTTTGCCCCTTTTTGTGACAGCCAAAAGTGTATTTCCTGATGTAGTCATTGCTGTAAGCAGTGTTAACAGCAACTTTTTTTTTTTTTTTTACATTCTGTTGTGGTACATATAACACAAGACATCAAATAGACAAGCTACCGTTTTGGTTATGAGATCCAATGTACTTGTGTTCCTTATTCCTCGTCAATGCATTATATGAATTGTAATGAACTGAGAATACATTGGTTGTCAATTGTCATGAACACAAGCTGAACCAACAGACAAAAGCAAACCTGCAAGTTGTGGATTAGTTGGAGTGAGTCGCTGTGCATGTCACATTACACAACTAGCTTCACAGGAGCATGTTATGGACTGCCTCAAACTCAGTAAAATTATGTAAATGAAGGCTGTCACCAAGATCGCCTCCTTACCCAACCACTCACCCATCACACTTACCTCATCTGATGTCTACAACGTACTGAGCCGGATCAACGTGCACAAGGCTGCTAGACCAGGCGGTATCCCTAGGCGCGTACTGAAGGCATGTGCAGAGCAGCTTGCACAGACATTTTTAACATGTCCCTTGCCCAAGCAGCTGTACCAGCGTGCTTTAAATCTACCTCAATTGTGCCAGTGCCGAAACACTCTAGCCCAACGTGCCTGAATGACTACCGCCCCGTAGCACTCACACCCATCATTATGAAGTGCTTTGAGCGGTTGGTCCTGACACACCTAAAGGACTCTTTCCAATCCTCACTAGATCCACACCAGTTTGCTTACCGTGCCAACAGGAGTACAGATGATGCAGTCTCCATAGCGCTGCACTCTGTACTCACACACTTGGACAATACAAAGACCTATGTACGACTGTTGTTTGTTGACTTTAGCTCAGCATTTAATACTGTTTTACGTTCTAAGTTAATCACCAAACTTAGAGATCTGGATATTAACACCTCACTTTGTAATTGGATTATGGACTTTTTGACCAACAGACCCCAGCATGTTAGGTTGGGCCACATCTGCTCCACTACCGTCACGCTCAACACTGGCGTACCACAGGGCTGTGTGCTGAGCCCCTTCCTTTACTCCCTCTTCACCCACGACTGCAGGCCTGTGTATGGATCTAACAACATCATCAAGTTTGCAGACGATACTACGGTGATCGGCCTCATCGGCCTACAGGGAGGAGATCAAGCACCTGGCCACTTGGTGCACGGACAATAATCTGCTCCTTAACACCAATAAGACCAAGGAGCTCACTGTGGACTTCAGGAAAGGAAGAAGAGGTTCACATGAACCCATTCACATCAACGGAATGGTTGTTGAGCCTGTTTCATCCTTTAAGTTCCTGGGGATCCACATTTCGGAGAACCTATCCTGGTCCACCAACACCTCTAGCCTGGTCAAGAAGGCTCACCAGCGCCTATTCTTCTTGAGAACACTTAAGAAGAACCAGCTGTCCTCATCTACTCTGGTGAACTTCTATCGCTGCACAATAGAAAGCATTCTAACCAACTGTGTCACAATTTGGTACGGAAGCTGCTCTGTTGCTGAGCGTAAGGCACTGCAGCGGGGGGTGAAAACTGCCCAGCGTATTATAGGGACTCCACTTCCAGCCATTGAGGACATTCAAAAGAAACACTGTGTGCGTCGAGCACGCAGTATTCTTAAGGATTACTCTCACCCCGCCCACAAACTGTTTTCTCTCCTGCCTTCTGGTAGGCGCTTCAGGTGTCCCAGGTCAAGAACCAGCAGACTGAGGAACAGCTTCTTTCCCAGAGCTGTCTCCTTATTGAACTCTGCCCCCCACTGACACCTGCCCACACCTCACACATCCCTATACTCTTCCCATTACCACTACACTATTTAATATGGACTGCGCTACAATGTACATACCTGTTTGAAAATACAAATATCCATGCACAATACATTTGTACACTTCTGATTGAGTATATATTCGTACATGTCTACTTGTAAATTCCTGTCTATAGAAAATAGCAACCTGCACATTATGTACATATCTATTTGCAAATTCCTGACTACAGTTAATAGCAACTTGTATATCTTGTTTATCCATTGTAAATTTATAATTATAGTTACTAGTAATCTGTATATTATGCTCACATAATATCCTGTATATTATGTTCATATCTATTTGCAAATTCCTGACTACAGTTAATAGCAACTTGTAGATACTGTTCATCCATTGTAAATTTATAAGTATAGTTACTAGCAATCTGTATATTATGCTCACATAATATCATTCTGTAATAGTTACCCATAGCCTCTCCCTGCAAATATCCCTTTTAGGTGTACTTAGAACTTATACCTTTATCCTGCACTTTCTGCTAATTGCACTTCTGGTTAGACCTAAACTGCATTTCATTGCCTTGCACTTGTACACATGTAATGACAATAAAGTTGAATCTAATCTAATCTAATCTATGAGTAAAAATCGCTGGAAAAATCGCATAATCTGAAATTGGGTTTACTTTGTGATAAATAAAACTTTTGTATTAAATGACTTTTTCACAAACAATAACCTGGACTTTTTGTTCATTACAGAAACCTGGATTCATGAAGCCGACCCAAGTTGTAATTTCTTAAATTCACCCAGGATTACCGGCCGAGGTGTAGGTCTTGCTACTATTTTTAAAAATGGTTTTATTTGTAAAATTATAGATGTGCAGCTTACTCAAGTTTTGAAGCTCAACTTTATGAAATTAATGGTGAATCACTTGTTTGTGCAGTTGTGTACAGACCTCCGAAGGTAAATACGGATTTTATTTTAGAATTCTCTGAATTTTTTGTTTCATTTATTTCAATTTATAATAAATGTTTGATTGTTGGGGATTTTAATGTTAATGTTTGCTGCCCTGGCAAGCCAATGGTAAATGATTTTTTGGTTCTTATTGATTAATTTAATTTTAAACAGGTTGTTAATGCACCAACACATGAACAGGGACATACCCTGGACCTTGTATTAATCCATGGTATTGAGTTAAGGAATATAGAGATACAAGATGTCTCTTTTTCTGACCACTATCCTGTTTTATCTGATGTGTCTCTAGCTCTGCATGCCTCACCTGCTAATGCCATCTTACAGAGACATTGTGCTCGATTTTTAAATGATGAGGCCTTTAATAATTTTGCATCACTTTTCAGTGTTGCATCAACTCGTCTTTTCGGGGTAGACGCTGACAGTGATGTTGATGTCATTGTGTCCATTTTTAATTCTATCTGTTTAACTACCGTGGAAACTGTTGCTCCTTTCAGAGATCGTTGTGCTAAATCCAAGTGTGCACCTTGGCTTATTAGTAATGTTAAATCATTGCGGCGCTCATGTAGGCAGGCTGAGCATAAATGGAAGAAGGACAAGTTGCAGATATCTTTTTGAGATGTTCGACTTGGTGTCTACCAATTTTAATAATCCAAGGTCACTATTTTGTGCAGTGGACTCTGCTTTAAACCTATATGTTTCCAGCTGTCATGACTAGTCTCTGGACAGGTTTGAACAGTTTCTCAGGTTTTTTAATGAAAAGATTGATATAATACGAGCCTGTATAGTATCGTCCCCTTGCAATGCTCCCTGTCCTCCTGGCTGTAATGCTGTGCTAGACCAGTTTGAATCAGTGTCTCTTTCTTCGCTTATAGACATTATAAATGGATTAAAGGTTACTTTTTGTCCTTCTGATATTATTCCAATATGCTTATGGAAAGCATCATTAAATACACTCGCACCACATATATTACATATTATTAATTTATCTCTTACCACTGGAATTGTGCCTGCCTATTTTAAACATGCAGTGGTAAAGCCCTTATTGAAAAAGCCTAACCTTAGTAAGGAGGACTTAATTTTAGACCGATTTCTCAACTACCCTTTTTTATCTAAAATACTTGAGAAAGTTGTTTTGCAGCAGCTTCTGATTTTTTTTGGATTGTAATGGTGGTCAAGAAATTATTTAGTCCAGCTTTTAAAACTTATCACAGCACTGAAACGGCTTTACTCAGGGTTGTTAATGATATTTTACTTTCAGCTGACTCTGGGGTTTCGACAGTTTTAGTGTTTTTGGATTTAACTGCAGCCTTTGATACCATTGATCACAACATATTGTTGTCAAGGCTGGATAAATGGTTAGGAAGCTGAGGGGGTGCACTAGATTGGTTTAAATCTTATTTCACAAATAGGACCTTTTCTGTTGGTAAAAACTCTGTACTTTCCTCTACTGCTCATTTGAAATATGGTGTTCCACAGGGGTCTATTCTGGGTCCTTTGTTATTTTCTTTGTATTTGCTACGCCTTGGGTCCATATTTCGCAAGTATGGTATTTCATTTCATTTCCACCTATGACTAAGGAGCCTTAAAGTCACTACATGAATGTTATGATGAGGTCAAATATTGGATGGTCGTAAATTTTTTGAATCTCAATCAGAGTAAGACTGAGGTTATTGTATTTGGACCAATGGCTTCTGATGGGGCTGTCAGGGATCAGCTCAGGTCATTAGCTGGGTTTTGCAAACCCCATGTCAAAAATCTTGGGGTTATCCTTGATTCCAATCTTTATTTTAATAAACAGATTTCTTCCATTGTTAAGAGCTGCTTTTTCAGATTAGAATCAAACAATTTCTGGGGCACTCTGATTTGAAGAAGGTATGCCATGCTTTTATTATATCGCGTCTCGATTATTGTAATTCACTTTATTCTGGAATCAGTAAAGTTCATCTTTCTCGGCTGCAGTTGGTTCAGAATGCTGCTGCTCGTTTTCTTACTGGGTCTCAGAAAGTTGTTTCCATTACTCCAATTCTGGCCTCGCTTCATTGGCTCCCAGTTGAATTTAGGATTCATTTTAAAGTTTTAGTTTATAAGTCGCTAAATGGTGTTGCCCCATCCTATCTGGCCGAGTTGCTGGTTCCATATATACCAGTCCGCTCTTTATGTTCCTCTCAACAGCAATTGTTGGTTGTGCCAAAGTCTAAAATGAAGACAAGGGGTGATCGTGCCTTTGTAGAACTAGCACCAAAGTTATGGAATGCTCTGCCAATTGAAATTAGGCCAGCACCATCAACTCAAATGTTTAAATTTAGACTTAAAACACACTTGTTTTCGATTGCTTCTAACTGTATATGAGTAACTCTGGTATCAATTTTTTTAATAATTTATTAATTTTTTTCATACCCATTGTTTTTCTGTAAATTGTTTATCTTCTAATTGGTTCTTTTAACTTATTTGTTTTAGTATTTATGTAATTTTTGTACATTGTTTACTGATTTATTTTTGATTTTACTGATTACTGATTATTTTGATTTTATTGTACAGCACATTGGTTTACACTTATGGTGTTTTAAAATTGTGCTTTATAAATAAACTTTGATTTTTGATTGATTTGACTCACTTCCTAGTGCATCATGTCTAATGCCATAATAAATCATGTTTATCTGTCTGTGGTTTGCCTAATTTCACCAACCTTCTCTTTGATGTATGAAGGAAGAGATACCCATGGAATACTATACATGTCATCATTTTATCTCATCATCATGGGAGATATAAAGCAGAAATTTTTAAGGCCAGATGCCTTTCTAAAGCCAACCTTCTCTACTAATCTTTAACAACATGCATGTGGGGCAGTGACCTTATTCTAACACCAGGTTATGATTATTAAACATTTAACACTGACTTTGTGTTTAATGACCTTCAGAACTGCCTTCACATAATGCCATTTATTACAATACAGAAAACAAGTATAATTTATCCATTGTGCGTCCTCAAATCAACCATATTTAAACACAGAAAAATAATAAATATACTGACTATAGTGTTAATAAGCCATTATTTAAAAAACAAAAAAAATCTTTTTACATACATTAGAATTATCATCTATTAAGATGCCATTCCTCAAATAAGTTTACTTTTAATGAGTTCTAGTCTGAAATAGATACTGATTTGCTTGAGATTTTCAGTTAGCCTATACAAACTAGGAAAATAAAGATTTAACATTCAAAAGGCAAAAAATATATTTCTCATAATCTGCTTACATCTTCATTAAATACATTACATATTCCAAATATCACTGAGAGATAGTTTAATAGTTAATCACTGTCTTAATGTTTAATTAAAGTTTTGCAGATTGTAATCAGTATTACAGTATTTCATTAAATACATATACAGTACCATAATGTGAAAAACAAAATGTCATTAGTATCTATTATCACTCATTTTTCTCTAGAAATAATGGTTGACTTTCATAAAGTTCTCTTTAATAGGTGTTCATCATAGTTAATCAAACAAGCCTAATGGACTGAATGTTTCAGTTTACTTTTCATACTTCTTATTTTATGGTTGCTCTAACACATGTTCCTTACACCAACCCAGGCCTTGTCGCCTTCTCTTTCTCCCAGCTCCTAGCTTACTTCCAGAACACTACCATAAAAATCAGTCACAACAATTTTTCAGTTTTAGATAAACTGTTATACGTATATGTAATTTTTTCATGATTATACTTGAAAGCTAATATTAATATCTGAAGCACCCTATGTTCATTGACAATTGTTCTAATAAATGAAGTTATTCTGTATACTAATGTGTTTCTCTGAATAAGGAATAAACTTTGTTTTTGAGCTATAATCTAACTTTGTTTTAAAAGAATGCTAACATAGCAGACTGCATTTCCAATTCATGTCATCAGTTAGAAGAACTGAAGTATTTATCTTAATAGAAGCACATAAAATCAATACAACTCACATAATGGAACATCCGCTGTGCTGTGAGTGCATTAAGATGTATCTTGTTTAATGCTTCAAGTCTTTGATCAACAAAATCACCAGTTAAAAGGAACAAAAAATCGTCCAAATAATATATTTTCTGAAAGAACTCATATGTGCTTCAGCAGTACAAACTACTCAGGTAGGTTAACCAGTTTATTAGTGTATAAATAAGCAACACTAAATGTAATGCTGCCACTTTCCCCTTCCCTCAGACTTGCATTATTATAGGCGGGGATGGAAAATGAGTTGGTTTTTAAAGGATAGTAGTCTGGATGTCATCTGCTACATTAACAAGTACAAGAGTGTACATTTTCCAAAAATTGCTGGAAACTTCCAAAGCTCAATTTGACCATTTTTGGAAATATTACATAAATATGAAACAGCAAATACTGAACAGGCTGAATGTTCAGTTTTTACCAAAGTTTTTACAATTTTTGCATAAGAAACAAAAAGGTTTTCTGGTATTTCAAAACACTATCTTTCTTACATATAGTGTGAAATATTTGAACATTTAATGATTTACACTAATGGGTACTGGTGAGGTTTTATATTGGCAGCTTTATGATTAATGACACTGCAAGAGCATTGGCTTAACCACTCCACATTCTTAAAGCATTAACCAAACTCTTTGTTGTCCTTTGAATAACTTCCAGGAAAAGTGCTAAGTCTTCATGAGGTGTCTTTCAATACTCTCCAGGTACAATTACTGTACATGCAAACATCAAATAACATTGAAAAGCACACAATTTCCTACACAACTAGTAAACTAGAACTTTCCAATCATTCAGCCACCTCAATCTCTGCTGCCCTGATCATGTTTGGAGATGCTGGATTAGTCAGAGATCAACGAACACCATGCCTTTCAAAGCACTGAATATGTGCTTGTGTCAAAGCCTTACAGGGTATCATATTAAAAATTAAGACGATATATATTTTTCCAAAAAATGCATGTTTTGGTAATATTTAAAGAAAATAACATTTGGAAATTTCAGACTTTTTTAATGATCCTTTACATAAACATTGTTGTTGTATTAAGGGGTTGCAACGATTGCAAATCCAGTGAGAAAAACCCTAAGATTGACAACATTGTTGCTGCACTCTTTAAATTTCAGCCAAAGCATCAAAAAGAGCACTAAGAAACACCTTTTAAAATTTTGACTGGTTCTAAGAAGTTACACTTCTTAACACATCAGGAACTGACCTCATTATAATTTATTGTTGCACCTTTAACAATAGTTAATTCATAATAGCTTCTTGCATTCAAGTGATAAAATGACTGTTTTAAATAAAACAGCAAACATGCTCTAGTAGACAGATACATGGCTCAAGGTTTCAAGGTTTCTTTATTTAGTCATGTTTACACAAGAAAACATGAAAATTGCCTTCTCAATTACATATAATAACAGACAAATAAAACATTTTGGTTTGTCAGACTACTAAACTAGTAAGTAAAACTGAAAGTGATAACAAACTGGATTATATTGCGATAAAAGGGCAAAATGAGCTCCTTGTTTACTTGAAATAGTTTGAGTTTATGGAAGAGAAATAAGCACTGATTACATTTTGAGAATATTTGTTTTGTATTTGTAATCGAATTAAAGTTATTATCTAAGTTAGTTAATAAGTATTTATATTCAGTCACTATTTATACCTCTACCCCCTGAACAACAATGGGTGAACATACAGATTTCTGTCTCTTAAAATCAAATATAATTTCTTTGGTCTTTTGGCGCCCGGCCGTGGGGCAGGAGACGATCGGCTGACTCCTTGATCGGTACCCGCCTTATGGATCTGTCTTCTTTGAAGCAGACTGCCGCTACTGTGTACACCGGCAGCAGAGTAAACAGCTCCGATAAAAGTTAGGACTGTCCTGTCCTAGGACGGCTTCTGAGTGAGAAGTCACCGGTCTCCTCCTGACTCCGAGTGGAGTACTCTGCGTTGTGCACCAGACGAAATACCTAGACTAGGGTAAGTACCGTCGGGGGTTTCCTTGGTAGTGGGTATAATAAGAGTGATAAATAATTGAAAAAAAAAAAGTGAAACTAGCGGCCCGGAATAGTAACTATCTACTCGAGATTTATTAATTAACTGTTGGGAAAGGATGTAGGAGTCCGTGCTGGGATATTAGTGGGATAGGCATTGGGACAGTTACAAGGTGCGTGGCACACCTAAGGAAAAGAGCCCATTGCCCGTCAAAGGTCAGTAACGGACAACGACTGTTAACAGTTAGGAAATTCAAGAGAAAAGGAAATCGAGTAGGAAAAAACAGTGTACACTGAATATAGTTTCAGGAAAAGAAACTAGGAAATAAAAGATATAGTTTCAGGAAAAGAAACTAGGAAATAAAAGATATAGTTTCAGGAAAAGAAACTAGGAAATAAAAGATATAGTTTCAGG
>JANRMT010062813.1:60322582-60342631 GCA_026402145.1 Polypterus bichir lapradei
TATAGTTTCAGGAAAAGAAACTAGGAAATAAAAGATATAGTTTCAGGGGAAGAAACTAGGACAATAAAAGAAAATGGGTTCCGCTAGTAGTAAAAAAGTTAAGCAGGGGTCTGATGGGTCTAACTTTATACTGGAAGGACTGTTTTCGGGAGATCAACAGACGTCGCGGGAAAAATGGGTCACCTAGGAAACTAATTGAGAAAAAGACAGGCTTAGATTTTAAAAAGGCATGTAAGAAGTGGAATAAACAGAGCGGTGGGCGTTGGCCATTAGAAGGCACCGGTGATACGAGTGAGATTCAGGAAATAAGGAAAATATTGTGTAGAAATACCCAAGGTTGTTGCAAGGGAGGTCTGTATCGCATGGATATGTTTGATAGATGGGAATTGGTTATAAAAGATCGAAATTTAGAGGCGATCACTAGACAGAATGAGGTTCTGAGAGCCAATGAAGTTAAGGCCAAAAAAGAGAAAGAAGAATTGCTTTTAGTGTTACAAACAGCCCAACCACCTGACACCCATTCTAAAATGAAAAAGAAACGTCTATACCCTATATTATATGGTTCTGGGACTCAGGCTCCCAAACCTCCACCCTATGATTCTCCGGGAGGTTCAGAAGGGGAAGAGGAGGTAGAGGAAGAACCACTGGAAATAAAACCCGAGCCCCTTATCGGACACAAGGGAGTTACCACCCGAAGACAGGCCAAGACACAGGCATCTTTCAATCCCTTATACGATGACCCACCCCATGTGTTTAAATCCTCTGTTCCACTTTCCCCCACTGCCCCTGACCCTGATTTCCCTTCGTCTACTTCTTTCCCATTAATGCAGATCCCTAATCCCCGGCATAATCCCAATCAACCTACTAGTGACCAGAATCCCTTGACAATTTCCATTTCCCATATTTGGGACTTAAGTGAGCTAAAAGAGGTGGTCAGCTCCTTAGTTGACCCTAAAAAGGAGGGGGGGACTGAAATTTATTGAACAAATTAGAACAGTTGGACAGCATGTATAAACCAAACGCTGCTGAATGGACACAGGTCCTTCGTCGTAAATTGGGTCCAACTTGGGCTTCTGTTAATCATGGCACTGATAATAATGGACAGCCGTGGACTTGGCGTGAGACCTTCCATCGAGGAGATGGTCAGAATGGAGATGCAGATTTTCAAACTCAGTGGCGTCTACTGAAAGCAAATTTAGATGACAAATATAAAAAGGGCACTGACTGGGCTTTGATTTCTGCTGCAAAACAGCGAAAAGATGAGACTGTGGATGAGTGGGGGCTTAGAATTCAAGATTTGATGGCTACCCATTCGGGCATAGAGCGGGCTGAGGACCGACTTCGTGCAACCGTGCCTCCCTTCGTCTCCGGTCTCCGTCCAGACATTCAATCTAAAGTCCGTATCTCATGTATTGGCTGGGAATCTGCTACCTTTGAAGAGGTCAAGCGACATGCTGAACATGCTGAAAGGCAGACCTCGCAAAAGCAAGAACAGAATCAGGCTAAGTTGCTGGCTGCGCAACTAAATTACTACACTGGTGGACGAGGAGGCTTCACCGGTCCACGCGGTGCCCGGGGAGGCTCCCGAGGAAGAGGACGCGGCCGGGGTCGAGGTGGTTTTACCTCTTTCCAAGACCCTTCTCAACAACAACAGCTCCCCACTCCTTACTATTGCTATAATTGTGGTCAGCCAGGCCATTATAAAAGAGACTGTCCAAATCGTCAGATTAAGCCTCTTTTGACTACCCCCGGTGATGCATTTACACCCGGTTTCCCCGAAAACCAAGGCTGGCCCTAGGAATTTTCAGGGACCTCTAGCCACTCCATGTTTCCCCTCTTGACTGTGGATCCTGAGGATGATCCTCTTTTATCTCTGCATGTTAATGGACAAAAGACTATTTTTCTAGTTGACACTGGCGCTACGCGCTCTACTCTTTCTCTGGCTAAGGTCCCTGCCTCGGATGACACAATTACTGTTCTGACAGCCTCTGGACAACCACATTGCCTTAAAGTTTCACTTCCACTCCCTGTCCAAAATTCTCCTTCTGGTCCATCCATACAACACCGTTTCCTCCTTAATTCCCTCTGCCCTGTTAACCTCTTGGGACGTGACCTCATGACTAAACTTTCCCTATCGATTACTATGACCCCCAAAGGCTTTAACTGTTCCACCCCTATGATTCTTTTTCAATCCTCTCACCCAACACCTTCTTTTGCAGCTTGGACTCTTTCCATTTCCCCACACACCATTTTATTAAAAGCCCTTAGTTCATTCCCTTCCTGCTTGTTTCCCCATCTCCAGGTCCCTGACACCCTTCACTGTACTGCCCAATACTTCCCTGCTGAAGTTGATACCCCTTGGTTAGAATCTTTTCTTTCCTCAGCTCCCACACCGGAAATTATACTTGTTCCCTGTTTATTCCTGTCCTCCACCAAAGCTGCTGCATCTGTCCATCTCACCCCTTCCCAGCAGATTTACTATTTGGGTGACTCTGTCCCTCATATTTCTCTTGCCAAATCGCATGATACCCAGTGGGTGCAAATTGGACCTTGGGTTCAACACTGTCTTGACCGGACAGATTGGCAATATGTTGCCCCTGGTGTCTTCGACACCTCTGACCATTTAATTACAAAGGTTGTTCTTCAAACTGATTTTTTAGTCAATCGTAGTCTCTGCACACCTTCCCCGTCATGTTCTGTTTTTCCCTTACAAGTTACTTTCCCTCCATTGCCTTGGCTCGCAGATATCCCATCCTGCCTATGGTCTCAGGATAAAAACGATTTTGGCAGAATAGCCCATTGTGAACCTCTGGTGATCTACCCAAAATCCTCCTTCCGTCCACATCCACTATTCTCTCCGCGATTCCACCTTCCGCCCGATATTTTTCTGTAATTGACTTGGCGTACGCTTTTTTCTCTGTCCCTGTTCACCCAGACTCTCAGTTCTGGTTTGCTTTTACTTTTCAAAACCACCGTTGGACTTGGACTGTTATGCCTCAGGGCTACACTGAGTCTCCTTGTGTGTATGGACAAGCGCTTGCTCAAAATCTTGAGGGTTTCTGGCCAGACCGTGGTTCCACGTTAATTCAATATGTTGATGATATCATGCTCTGCAGTGATTCGCAGGAATCATGTGAAAAGGACACAAAGAAATTACTTCTTTTCTTGGCTGAAAATGGCCATAAAGTGTCCAAAGCTAAATTACAATTGGTACAAACAACTGTTAAATATTTAGGTCATGACATTACTAATGGCACAAGAGCTCTCTCCACTAGTCGCATTACAACCATTCAGAATCTTCCTAGACCGGTCACTAAACAACAGGTTATGTCTGTCCTAGGCATTCTTGGATATTGTCGACAATGGATCCTTAACTTTTCGGCACGTGCTCAACCTCTGCAAGATCTGGCCAACACTCCCGGCCTTCCCTTATCTGGCCACGTTCCCTGGACTCCTGACGCTGAGACCGCATTTTCTGACCTAAAGACTGCCCTCCTTTCTGCCCCCGCTCTCGGTTTACCTGATTACTCTCGTCCATTCACTTTGTTTGTGGACGAAAAGGGGGGATATATGAATGCCGTGTTGACTCAAATACATGGAGACAAACAAAGGCCAGTTGCATATTTTTCGAAAAAATTAGACCCAGTTGCAGCTGCTCTTTCTCCCTGTCTAAGAGCAGTTGCTGCTGCCACAGAAGCAGTCTTAGCTAACACCGATATAGTACTCATGAGTCCACTGACAGTTAAAGTTCCGCATGCAGTTCATTCCATTTTAGTACAAGCAAAAACTTCTCATCTAACCACAGCAAGAGCCATCCATTATCAGAACGTTCTTTGCACTCTCTCAAATGTCACAATTGAAAGGTGTTCTACCCTCAATCCGGCTACTCTACTCCCGACTAGTGAGGAGGGAGAACCGCATGATTGTCAGGAAGTGATTGCTCGAGAAGTTAAGCCGCGATTTGATTTGCAGGAAACTCCATTAGAAACAGGTGAAATCATATTTGTAGATGGCTGTTCGTTAAGATTAGAAAATGGAGCTCCGTCGACCAGTTATGCTGTGGTCCAAGGGGACCACCTACTGGAAGCTAACCGAATTACCTCTAGCCTCAGTGCACAAGCAGCTGAACTAATAGCCCTAACTCGAGCATGTCAACTGTCAGAAGGAAAAGACATAACTATTTACACAGACTCTCGCTATGCTTTTGGAGTCTGCCATGATCACGGGGCATTATGGAAAGTAAGGGGTTTTAAGACCAGTACTGGCAAGCCCATTCAACATCAGAAGTTAATTGAATCTCTGTTGGATGCCATAACTAAACCATCTAAATTGGCTATTGTAAAGTGCCAGGCACACACTGGCAAACAGGATCCTGTTAGTAAAGGAAATGAATTGGCTGATTACTTTGCTAAACGAGCTGCTCATAATAATGTTCCAGTTTCTCTTTTCCAACAGAGTTCGGAGTCGGTTCTAGATAACCAGATGATTTCTTTACAGAGCTCAGCAACGGATCTTGAGAAGAAGAAATGGTCCAAGGAAGGCTCCTTGATTGAAGGTGTTTGGACCCACCGTCAGACTAATAAGCCTTTTCTTTCGAAAGCTTCCTTTCCAGGAATGGCGAAAATAGCCCACGGACTGGACCATGCGGGAAGAGATGCTATGATTCAGGATGTTGAGAAGCATTGGGAAGCAGTAGGGTTTTCTAGTTATGCAGATCAATTCTGTAAGAGATGTGCGCTGTGCCAAAGGTTTAATGTGGGAAAAGGCACGCAGGTAAGTCCCGCCGTTACCCCGAATCCAATGGGACCATTTGAGCATCTCCAAATGGATTTCATCGAATTAACGCCGTCAAAGGGATATCGGTACTGTTTAGTAATTGTCGATGTGTTCTCCCGATGGGTAGAAGCATTCCCTTCTAAGCATAATGATGCCAAAACTGTGGCTAAAGCGTTAATAAAGGAAATTATCCCACGATGGGGTATACCCCAGAAACTGCAGACTGATAATGGGACTCATTTTGTGAATTCAGTCATAAATGAACTAACCACATGGCTCCAAATTAATGTTCACCACTACTGTAAGTATCACCCACAGAGTGGAGGTATAGTTGAAAGATGCAATGGCACTTTGAAGTCAAAATTATCAAAAATTTGTGAGCAGACAAATCTTTCCTGGCCTGATGCCCTTCCACTGGCCCTGATGGGGCTACGAGGGCGGACACACCGACAATTGGGGTTATCGCCGTTTGAGATTCTTACCGGTAGACCCATGCCAGTTGGTATGGTCATAGGGAATGTGAACCTACATACTGTGGACAATGACCTTCTCTCTAGTCTTTCAGGTCTCCGAGCCTCTCTGAAGGAGGTCCATGAACAAGTGAAGCAAGCCTGGAGATCCACCCCTCCCTCTGAGGATTCGCCTATCCCATTAGGAACCTGGATCTTGGTTCGTGACACCCGCAGGAAACACTGGCACCAACCCAGGTGGCGAGGACCGTTTCAAGTTCTTCTGTCAACCCCTCACGCTGTGAAAGTTGAAGGACTACCTGCCTGGATCCACGCATCTCATTGTAAACGATGGCACCATTCCTCTGTCTTTTGACCCTTTTCCCTTTCATTCTATCTATCCCTGTTCGCACCCGAGAACCACAAGGATTCCGTGTTCCTCAAGGTACTACTCATTCTTTTACCCTGGACTTTTGTTCTGTTGCTTCCTGTACTGGTTCTCCACGTGATTGGACTTCCTCACAAAAATACGTTTGTGTCCCAGAATGTAGCTCATGGAGCGATGTGTTCCGTTCTGCTCTATCTAAAGCTTACCTCCTACGTCAAGAACAGGTTTTTCTTCTGGCCCCTAAAAGTGATTCTGAAGTTTGACCTGCCAGATTCCTTTTTCTGCTCAAAGGGGTCGAATGTGGAATGGAAAAATACAGCTTGTCTATGTGACATGTAGCAGCTACAAAATGTGTATGTGACATTTCTGTGTATAACCTTCTATAAGGAAGTACGGGGGTGCTGGGTGAGCAGTTCAAAGGAATCTGCCCAGCAACCAGTCTTTTATTATAGTTCCTGTTAGTCTCAGAATCTGCTCAGTAACCAGTCTTTTTTCTAAGAAATATGTACCGCCGCCTTTATTTTTGGTATAATAATGTCATTTTGCTCAACTCTGTAAGCTATAAAAGAGCAAGAATTTCCTGTAAGGGGGCTTCTCTAGTCTAGGTGCAATAAAGTGTACATTACTGATTAATTTATCTGGTGTGAGACTCCTACTCTGTCCGGAAAATAAAGAAGAGAGAGAAAAATCGTCGACAGGTCTTTTTTTACATTCAGAGCAAGATAGTTCTTATTGCACCAGTTTACCATACAGTCCACTTGGTTTAGATAGCTCCAGACACTAAGTCAAGTTTATTGGAATTTGTAAATACTACAATGAAATTCGTACTTGCTTGTCTCCTCGGAACAGCTGACAAAATACCAAGAAAGAGGAAGGTTCCTTACCCAGATGGGAAGCCCCAGGTAGATGGACAGGCATCCCGGACAGATGTTTTTTCAGTAGCTTTCCTGGCTGGGATAAAATGGAAGGACAAAGATTGTCCTGGGGTTGCTTGCTCCCCCAATGCGCTTGGTGGCAGCTTCTGTCTGACAGAACTCCCATTCATACTCCCGCAGGGCACCTTGGGGCATGTAGTCTCAGAGAATAACCCTGTCGGGGTGTGCGAGTGCCGCCAGAGGGAGCTATAAGAAAGGTGCACACCTCGAAGAACTTTCTGCCTGACCTGGAAGTGCTGCCAGGCTGTAACCACTTGACATCAGAAGCACTCCTGGGCCCTGAGATAAATGGAACCTTCCAGCCTCATACAGTATATATATATAGGTGGAATCCCATTATAATGGAACTCACTGGACCATATAAATATTTAGTCATAACGGAAATTTCGTTATAAAGAATTTGGGGAAAATACTTACATAGTACATAGTATTGTGAAATTTCATTATAAAGAATTTGGGGAAATACTTACATAGTACATAGTATTGTGACCGGGGCCACTGGCGATTCGTCATGTGTAATGACAGCAGCACAAGGACAGCTCCCTAGCTGCTCTGCTGCATCTGGTAAACAATAAACCAAGGGCAAAGCAGCTGATTGTCCTCTGCAGGATCAGGGTCTCCGCATACCATGCTTGTCATACAATGTTTAACATTTAACACCGGGCTTTGATCTGCTCTTCCTCACACTCTCCTGATCTGTCTTCTCCAGACCGCATCTGCATCAGCAGTGATTCTAAACCACTGGTGTTCTTCTAATCTGAAGATGGAAGCTAAAGCAGGACAATCACCGTGCTGTGGCTCCTAAAAGCTCCTATTCTGAATGACAATTTGAGACTGTACCTGTCTTTTCTATACAGTAATAAAGTATCTGTATTTTCCTTGAAAACTTAGACTCATTTTCCTGTCTCTAGTGGAACACTGTGACCTAAGCTTGACAATACCTGTATTAAAAAACAGTGCTTCTTAAACTGCAAAAAATATCTGATCTGAAAATGAGAAGTTAGATGTAACTTTTTTATAGAAATACAGGTATGAAAATACAGAACGAAAACAAGACGTTAAATGTAACTTTTTTTAATAAAAAAAATGGTATTAATACAAAATGAAAATGAGATATTAGAAATAACTTTTTTTATAGAAATACAGGTGTGAAAATACAGAATGAAAATGAGACATTAGATGCATTTCCTTTTTGTAAAACTATAGGTACGAACACAGAATGAAAACGAGATGCTAAATTTATTTTTTTAATAGAAATACAGGTATGAACAAATATTGAAAATGAGACCTTATAATTTTTTTTAAATAGAAATACAGGTATGAATACAGAATGAAATCGAGACATTAGATGTAACTTTTTTTAATAGAAATACATGTACGCCATGTACACAGCTGGCAAGTAGAACGCACGTAGCCACCCAGTGTGATGTGGTGAACTACACAATGTCACAGCTGGGATCGTCAAAGCCCACACCTGTGGAGTCGCAGCCAATCACCACACCCATTGTAGTCAGTCCAGGTTTTTTATCTCCTTTATGCTTTCAGTTTAGGCAAATTCCAGCTTCTTTTAAATGCGAACAGTGGAATGACAATTCCCAGAAGTTTGCCAAAAATACAGTGGTCAACAGCCAACACACATTCTATCCCATGCCCACAGGGCACCACTTTGATACTGAAAACTATCTATTATACTGGGTGGCTGAACATGAGGGGGAGGTGAGGTCACTGTTACTAGTACCATGGACCTACCGACAGCAGGTCTGTGAACTGGATCATACCCATCTCCTGGGCACCCCATTGGGAGCCGACAAAACATTGGAGAGAATTAAACTCTGTTTCTATTGGCCAGGAATCCATGAGGAGGTCTGCTGTTTCAGTGTTTCTTGTTCGGACTGTCAGCTACGGCAGATTCCTAGGAAGGACCTTGCTCCTCTGATTGCTCTTCCCTTAACTGACATTCCCTTTGAGCAAATAGGGGTCGACATCATGGAACTCCTTGATCCCTCAGCCCAAGGACGTAAATATATTCTTGTCCTAATTGATTATGCCACCATTTATAGTAGCCAATTCTAAGACAATAGAATGGGAACTAGTTAGGGCCTTTGTGCGAGTAAGTGACCTTAAAGAAGTCCTAACTGGCCAAGGGACACCCTTTACCTTAGTGACGTTGAGGAAAGTTGCCAAGTTACTTAAAATCGAACATTTAAAGACCACAGTATATCATCCTCAAACTGCTGGTCTTTTGGAGAGGTTTAACCAAACTCTCAAACAAAATTTATGTAAGGTGGTTAGCGAGGACAGTAGGAACTGGGATCAGCTCCTCCCCCTCATACTTTTTGCCAGTCGGGAGGTTCCATGGGCCTCTACGGGTTTCTCCCCTTTTAAGTTACTCTGTAGGCATCAACCTCTTGGCCTATTGGATATTCTAAAAGAAGGATGGGAAGAAAAGGCCCTCTCTTCCACCAATATCTTAGAATATATTGCACAATTACGCGATAGATTTGATAAAATCTGACCCTTACTTAAAGAAAATATGGAAAAAGCACAAGCAGCGCAGGGCTAGTGTTATAATCCGTACCTACCTTGCATTCCAAGTTAATGGCCCACTGGTAGGGTCGATACAAAGTTAAGGAACAAAAAGGTAGTGAGCAAGAAAACTGGCCAGACGTCGCTGGTTGAGCATGACATTATAACCAAATCCTTATCGCCTTCCAGAGGCAAAATGCACTGAAGTGGAACTTGAGATGAACCGTATGCTGGATTCAGGAGTAATCGAGGAAAGACATAGTCTCTGGTCCATCCCAATTGCATTGGTCCCTAACCCTGATTGGAGTTGGAGATTTTGCAATGACTTCTGCAACCTTAATCAAGTTTCCCAATTTGACGCTTACCCGATGCTATGTATGGACGACCTCCTCGAGCAACTCGGAAAAATGAAGTACCTTACCACACTTGACATGAGAAAGGGGTACTGGCAGTTTCCCTTAATGAACCCCACAAAGGCGAAGCCAGCGTTTAGTATCCCTAGTGATCAATGGCAGTATCGGGGTCTTCTATTTGGATTGCATGGGGCACCCGCAACCTTCCAACATCTGATGGATAAAGTGCTTTGCCCCCATAATGCTTATAGTGCCACCTACCTGGCTAACATTGTCATCTATTTTAACATATGGAATAATCACTTAATGCAGGTTCGAGCTGTGTTCCTGGCACTTGGTAAGGTTGGTCTTCGGATTAATCCCAAGAACTGTTTCTTTGGGTTAATCAAGGCCAAATATCTAGCCTATCTAGGAGGAATGGTCAGGCCTCAGTGCTCTAACATGGACGCCATCCTAAGGTAGCCCCGTCCGAAAACCAAGAGGCAGGTCTAAGCCTTTCTTGATATGGCCAAGTATTACCGCTGTTTTGCACCCCGGTTATCCGAGAGAGTCGCACCATTGACAAATTTAGCAAAGAAGCGGACCCCTAATATTTTGGTATGGGACAATACTGCAGAAGCTGCACTTCATGACCTAAGGCAGGCCCTTATATTGGAACCTGTATTAATTGCTACTAACTTTTCTCTCCCTTTTATTCTCCAGACCAATGCTTCGGAAATAGGACTTGTGCAGTGTTGAGCCAAAGCGTTGATGGTGTCAAACACCCCGTGATGTACCTGAGCCAGAAACTGTAAGACAAGGAAACCAGGAATGCACTGGTGGAATGGGAATGATTGACAATCAAAAGGGCAGTAACGCAGCTGAGATACTACCTCTTGGGCCATGATTTTATCCTTGTCACCAACCATGCTGATTTACAGTAGATGTCTGTGAATAAAGAGTTAAATCCCCGTGTCACAAGGTGGTTCTTGGACCTCCAGCCTTACAAGTTTTCAGTCCTTTATCGTCAAAGCTCTCTCCAGGCCAATGCTGATGCTCTTTCCCGTGTTCACAACCTCTTGGTTAGAGCCACCTGACCTGTTGGGTCTGGGCTGAGGGGGGGCTGTGTCACACATGTGCGTTTGAGGGAAGGTTGATAGGCTCAGATAATGTGGTTGCTCAGCTGGACAGCTGGCGTTGTCACCTAACTACTTCTCCTTTTGTCCTTCTGCAGACCAGCAGAAGAACAAACCAAACAGTGACGTCACCGTAAACCCACCCTCTAATGACGTCACTTCTGGTATTTCTTGATGACGACTTCCCTTCAAAAACCACCTACCAAAGACATAATTTCCTGTTCCACCCACCCTGGACCATCCCCTTCCTGTCTCTGCCATGTAAAAGCCTCTGTTATATCTGCTGTATTCAGTTCTGTTTTGAGCTGGACTGTAAACTCATGTTTATTTTTCTGCTTTCCCTGTATACAGGGTGGCCATCCCCCAAACTTGTTTAATGTAACTGTAGTAGGCAGTGAAAAAGAAAGAATATATAACAGATGGGTAAAAGTAAGTGAACCTGAATGAAATCAATCAGTGACATGATTAAACAAATCAAAGAGGCAATCACCAGGACAAAGTCTGACAGAACCTCTCCTACATAAAAGTAAGAATCCTATTCAATGTGGTATTACCTGTGGAGGTTAGTGAAAAAACCCATGCCATCATAAAATATTTTACAAACTGAGAAAACTAGAGATCACAGTAATTCAACACTACAATGGCTGTACTTCAAAACTGTCCCACTGTGCAACAAAACCAGTACTGGATTTTCAAAGGAAACACATGACTACCTCAGGAGACCATCTAGCCTGTCTGTTATTGCCCCTGAAAATATAAGCATTCAGGCGTCAACAATATGGCACAAGATAAACAACAACAGAATTCAAAAGATAGACACTAGGAGAAAATATTTTCTCTCAATAAAGGATATTTCTGTTTATAATAAGTTTACAAAAGATCATCTACATCATAATCTAAAGGTTTGGAACAATGTTCCCTGGATTAAGGACTCTAAAATATAAAATATGCATTTTTCATGAAAATCTACATAGTGTACCACTAAAAATAAATTAATCCTCATTCAAATGTGGTGGTGAGGGTATTACAGTTTGGACTTTTTATCTGGAGGTGGCCATGCATGATTCGGTATTTTGATGGCACTGTGAACAACAACTTTTTTACAGAATGGAATGTCTTTAAGATTAGATAAAGATGACAATAATATTATTAAAAAGACCAGCCAACCTACCAAGGAGTAGAATAACAGGAATAATTTTCACTTTTTTGAATAACCTGCAAAGTCCAGTCCCAGCCCAATATCAACGTTTTGACATGACCTAAAATTGGCTTTTCACACAACAGACTCAACATATCTTATGCCACATAATACATTTTATAAGGAATATGCAAAAATTCATTACATTTAAAAAATGTGCAACCACATGGGATTAAAGGTTCACTTTACTACACATTTTTATTTGTATTTCTGTTAAACAAACATGTTTATTTGAAATAATATTTTGTATGTGTACCTATTCAGATTACCTTGTTTGAAAACTGGAATTTATATAAATTTTTGAAATGTATATATAGAAAGCTGAATTTTGACACATTAGATTTAAAAACCACAGAAACGGGCAACTTTGACCAAATAATTTTCAGAGGCAGTCTACTCAAAGCCTCTTTAACATACAGAACATGGAAAATCAACTGTTTAACCATTCCAGGAATGTACTGATAATTGGAGTTACCACTTAGATAGAGTTCATCACTTAGATAGAGAGATAACAAAAAACCTGCATAAAATGCAAAATACATACAGATAGCATACAAAATCAAATTTACAGTAAGCCCAGATTGCCCAGTTGCTGGATGACTGTAGCAATACCCACCAAATCACTATTTTCAAGCACAAAGAACACTGACATCAGACAGTTTTATTTTTTTCAGAAGTGCAAAACATGGAAGAGAGCTTTTATGTTTAGTAATTACTAAAATAACTGTGAACCTACATAGGCTCTTTTGCATTTTGCTTTAATAAAGTGGATTGTTGTTATCTACTGCCAATCAAATCTTATGAATAATAGAATCATCCAGTAAAAGGTATAAATAAATAAAAATATTGACTTCAACGTTAAGTGCCTTCTAATTTGATATTCTGTACAGAAGGTAAAATTTCCATCAAATTAGCTCCCCCATTACAAAAGAAACATTCAAAAAGGCAGTGTAACAGCATACATAAGAGAAAGCAACAATAAAAAATGACTAAATGACAAACTGTCTATCAGAAAATGTATATTTTCACAAGAAAGGCTGGATAACAAGTATGCCTTCCAGATTTTGTTGTGAGATGCTCTAGAACAGGGGTGGGCAACGTTTTTGTTCCAACCCAATTGCTTACTTAGAAACCAATCCTTGCAAATCTCAGATCTTATTTAGTTTTATGGCTTGTTAGTCTGCAATGTTAGGTTCTTATATCATAGATTTTTTCCTTTCCAAGTGAATCTTCCAAATGGTTTGAAGTCTAAAACGGATAATATTCAGTCTGTCTCATTTTTCTCTTAAGTGCATAATGAAACCACAGAGGTGTAAATGGAATCAAGTTACATGAAGAACTGCTGGCTCCTTTGTCATTTACATCTTACTGCTAATAAGGAGCCATTAAAACAGTGAATGCAGTTGTTTAAGACTGAAATAAGCAGTTAAAGGTGGGTTCCCCTGACAAGCGACACCACTAAAATGAAGCATCAAAATGTCACTTCAGCAATAAGTGCTTCATCAGCAATAATTGACCTCTCATTAAGAAACTGGGTTGGGATAAAAGCCTGTAGCCACTGCAGTCGTCCAAGACCAACACTGCCCACCCCTGTCCTGTAAGAATCTCATAAAAGTGAAATTGTACGTTTTTTCCATGATCAACATTACAAAGAGGAGTTGAAATCTGCTGGCACTAATCAGGTTTATTGCTACTCCAGACTCCTAGATAAACTACTCCAAAAAATTAAAGGAACACTCTGAAAACACATTAGATCTCAGTGGGAAAAAAATCATGCTGGATATCTATACTGATATAGACTGGGTAATGTGTTAGGAACGAAAGGATGCCGCACCATTTGGTGGAAATGAAAATTATCAATCTACAGAGGGCTGAATTCAAAGACACCCTGAAAATCAAAGTGAAAAAATGATGTGGCAGGCTAGTCCATTTTGCCGAAATTTCATTGCAGCAACTCAAAATCGTATTCAGTAATTTGTATGGCCCCCACGTGCTTGTATGCATGCCTGACAACGTCTGTCACATGTGCTCAGGGTGAACCTGCTCTCATCTGTGAAAAGCACAGGGCACCAGTGGTGGATCTGCAAATTCTGGTATTCCATGGCAAATGCCAATCGAGTTCCACGATACCGGGCAGTGAGCACAGGGCTCACTAGAGGACATTGGGCCCTCAGGCCACCCTCATGAAGTCTGTTTCTGATTGTTTGGTCAGAGACATTCACACCAGTGGCCTGGTGGAGGTCATTTTGTAGGGCTCTGGCAGTGCACCTCCTGTCCCTCCTTGCCCAAAGGAGAAGATACCGGTCCTGCTGATGGGTTAATGATCTTCTACAGCTCTCTCCAGCTTTCCTAGACTAACTGCCTACAGTATCTCCTGGAATCTCCTCCTTGCCCTTGAGACTGTGCTGGGAGACACAGCAAACCTTCTGGCAATGGCATGCATTGATGTTGCATCCTGGAGAAGTTGGACTACCTGTGCAACCTCTAAAGTAGTGACACTGACACTAGCCAAATGCAAAACTAGTGAAAATACAGTCAAAAAAGATGAGAAGGGAAAAATGCCAGTGGCCTCCACCTGTTAAACCATTCCTGTTTTGGGGGTCGTCTCATTGTTGCCCCTCTAGTGCACCCGTTGTTATTTTCATTAACACCAAAGCAGCTGAAACTGATTAACAACCCCCTCTGCTACTTAACTGACCAGATCAATATCCCAGAAGTTTCATTGACTTCATGCTATACTCTGATTAAAAAGTGTTCCTTTAATTGGATGGAGTATACACTTTCTTCTCATGTCCTTAGGGGTTTTTCCTGGGAACTCCAGTTTCAACACATCTCTAAAAAATTTCTTTTGATACTATTGCAGCTTGGTTAATTAATTGAATAATAATATTTTAGTATAAGTGAATGTAAGTGTGTACAGGAGTGTATGATAGATTGGCTTCTCTACCAGAGCTAATGGACATAGTCTGGGACTCCTTGTGATCTTCATAGTGAATAAGGAGGTTGAGAAAAAGAAACATGTTAAGCAGTGAGTAGACAATAGTACATGTACTTTTAAAAACAGAGGGATCAAGAAACTAGCTTAAGATAATTATGTAGTAGAAAGTATAGTGCCTGAAAAATGGGGTCAGTGCAATCAATAAACAGAATGCACATGTAACACTCACTCCTAGCAAGTGCAGACAACTTCTAAGCACTAGATTTTCAGATGTAATTTAGTGTGCACTGATTAACCAAGGAACAGTATGTGTGCAACTCCTCAACCTATGATACTTAATGACCGGAATAATGGCTGTCATGAATTATAAACAGCAAAAAAGGAATGGAATTATGTACTTGTTTGAAAAAATATAAAGTTATTATACATATCCATATTATTTTAAGACTGAATGGAATCTTTATCCAAAGACTTTCATTGAAATAAGAAGGCTTAATAAATGCAGGGAGTAACAAAATATATAAATCAGAACAAACACAAGCCCAGCTATCCTGCTAGCCATGTAAATCATGGCTTAGCTCTTATTGTCCAGGTAAAAGTGTCTTAGAAAATGGCTTCTGTATGATGATGCTTTAACCTTTTCAACCGACAGATTTCAGGTAAACAGCTGAGGCCTGAAAAACTTGTCAAACTGAACAAGGAAAGGAAGTATATTCTAGAAATCTATACTAATAAAAGGCAAAGCCCTCACTGACTGACTGACTGACTGACTCACTCACTCACTCACTCACTGACTCATCACTAATTCTCCAAGTTACCGTGTAGGTAGAAGGCTGAAATTTGGCAGGCTCTTTCCTTACAGCTTACTTACAAAAGTTGGGCAGGTTTCATTTCGAAATTCTACGCTTAATGGTCAGAACTGGAAGCTATTTTTCTGCATATTCTGTAATGGAGTTGAGCTCGAAAGCCATGGGGGGACGGAGTTTCGTGTGACATCATCACGCTTCCCACGTAATCACGTGAACTGACTGTCAACGCAGTGTGTGGAAAACCAGGAAGACCTCCAAAATCTATCTATCTATCTAAAAAGCGCTGAAGAAAACATGCATTATATAATTGAGAAGGCAGTGAAACAATAAGAAGCGAGCGAGTGACATATACTACCATATTCATGAGTGCTGCTACTTCGGAAAGAAAGCAAGGTGTAAACCTAAACTTTAAATTAAGTTCATAGACAGGCTGCCGCTGGCGTTTCTCATGCCCACGGGTAATGCGGGATACAAGTTTAATGAGAGGACGCAGGATATAAACGAGAGTTTTGATCACTTTGTAACTAAGTTAAAATTGCAGGTGAAAGGGTGTGCTTATGCAAATTCCGAGAGACTGTGTTTGTGGGGGATTGACAGTTAAGGCGGGTGGGGGAGTCACGTCATCATCTCCCCTCCCATTTACCTCATTTCGCTCTGAGCTGAGCTCCGTGGCTAACGCCGTCTTCCGAAGCAACTTCGTCACACTGCCACCAAATACTCACAGAAAAATCCACAAGTTAATACACACGCTGTCTCTAGAGTTTCTCCACACTGAATCCTCCAGGCACTACTTGCAAAAGGTTACATTGACAATCGTGTTACGTTATTTTTAAAATCTTTCCTTTTCTTAGCACAAGCACAGCTGAGAAGCTTCAATGCATGTGCTCCAGAACGCGTTAAAAAATAATGCATTTAATCACACTTTGCATTACAAGCAAAGGGGAACTTTTGTCAATGCATGATTTCCTGGTACACCGATTACATTGATCAGCGCATCCCGATTCATTTTACCCTCGCACCACCTTGGTTTGAGTTAACACAGAAAAACAGATCACCAATTCAAGCTTTATGAATAATCGATTCGCCATCAATAATTGTTTTGGTAAAGCCATACTCAGTGTAATCCTCCTTCCATTTTATAATTTTTCCGCCACTAGCCATGATTAAATGAATGGTAAAAAAGTAAGAGCGAAGCGAGGGTGACTTATTTAAGCAGGCATATATATGACAGCAACACTCATGACAATGTCAATCATGTTACGTTATTATTAAAATGTTTCCTTTTCTTTTTCATTACTTCTTTAACACACTACTTCTCCGCTGCGAGGCGCGGGTATTTTGCTATATATATATATATACTAGCAAAATACCCGTGCTTCGCAGCGGCGAAGTACTGCCTTAAATTTTTATTAAGAAGAAAATTAAACCTTTTTAAACTGAGGGAAAATATACCAATAATTATTTGTTAAGGATCTCTTTGTATGCCACGTTGTCAGTTCGGCCCTCCAGTTGTAATATGACCAAGCTGTAGCTGTGCGCTGAGCTTACTCTTGAGCATGCAACGTACAGTTGGCCATGTGAACAGTAATCTTGTTTCAAATCTCACAGCTTAGATTGCTGCTGTCATAATCGGTTTGAGTTTCATGGTTTGTTTCAATTACGACAGTATTTGTTGGACTTGTGTTGAAGAGACATTCGGCATCTGTCAAGCGTTGTAAGTATTCAACCAGTTTCATTGATAACTTCACATCCAGCTTTTGAGAGTTTAAACATTTCTAAACATCAAAGTGTCCACTACTGAAATCGTCACCTGTGAATCTAAGATGTTTAAGAGGCATTGGCGGTTGTCCAAAGGTGTAAAATATTTGGCCATTTCAGTACACTTAAGCATTTCACTCTTCTAGTGCTCCTGTGTAGTATAATTATCTCCTGTACCGTCATCAGTCCACACCTTCAACCTGTCCCAGTCATTCAATACATAAGACACAATGTTCCTCCGGATATCAAGAATGAGCCTGATCTGGCTGTGGAATATGTAACAAAGAGAATGGAAAAGGCAGGTGCCATCTCCGGGCTTGGAAACCACTTGGTAAGTGACAGTTCTTTGATCGATGGTGATCACCTCGATAGACATGTTAATGGGGGTACGGTTGGAATGATAAAGGAAATGGGTACCTGAACAATGTAAAGTAAGCCTAAAATACCTACACAATAACTATAATTGTAATAAATGAACAATAAGACAGCGGAGAAGCCGTGGATTAAATAAAAAGGCTGTAGTTATCAGCAGGGAGACGTGAATACCGTGGCGAAGCAAGGAAGGGAATGTAGAGACTGGAGCGACAGATGGCCTTATATAGGCAGGCAGCCAACAACGTGGGAGGCATTGGGATGGGGTATGGGGGAGCTGCAGGCTATGGACGTATATATGTACGTAAGTAGGATTCAGTTAGCGTTGGGAACCCGCGTACCAAATTTCTTGAAGATGGGCCCATAAGTAACAAAGACTGTTGAAAAGTTCAATATGACGGCCAACAGTGGCATCATATCACCGAAATAAGTACCAAATTTCAGCTTTCTACATACATGGGAAGTTGGAGAATTAGTGACGTTGGAAAGTTCAATATGGCGGCTGACAGTGGCGTCACACCACCGAAATAAGTATGTACATTGGTTTCGGTTAGCGCAGGGATGCCGCCTATCAATTTTCGTGAAGATGGGGCCATGAATAAGAAAGTTCAACATGGCAGACGTTGTTGACCGTTATGACCGTTACGCGTAGAATTTCGAAATGAAACCTGCTTAACTTTTGTAAGTAAGCTGTAAGGAAAGAGCCTGCCAAATTTCAGCCTTCTACCTACACGGGAAGTTGAAGAATTAGTGATGTTTGGAAAATTCAATATGGCGGCCGACAGTGGCGTCATACCACCAAAATAAGTACGTACATCGGTTTTGGTTAACATAGGGAAGCCACCTACCAAATTTCTTGAAGATGGGGTCAGCCTTCTACCTACACGGGAAGTTGGAAAATTAGTGACGTTGGAAAGTTCAATATGGCGGTCGACAGTGGCGTCATACCATCGAAATAAGTACATACATTGATTTCGGTTAGCGCAGGGAATCCGCCTACCAAATTTCGTGAAGATGGGGCCATGAATAAGAAAGTTCAACATGGCGGACATTGTTGACCGTTATGACCGTTACGCGTAGAATTTCGACATGAAACCTGCTTAACTTTTGTAAGTAAGCTGTAAGGAATAAGCCTGCCAAATTTCAGCCTTCTACCTACACGGGAAGTTGGAGAATTAGTGATGAGTGAGTGAGTGAGTGAGTGAGTCAGTCAGTCAGTCAGTCAGTGAGGGCTTTGCCTTTTATTAGTATAGATATATGAATGACCTCCAAAGAGCGCTGAGACTTTTGATATCGTGAACGTGTCTGCAAAAACAGGGGTCTCCTGTCCAGCAAAAGTGGAGCAGCCGGCGCGCGCGCATAGCTGTGCCGGCCTTTGAGACGCTGACTGCGCTTCTGCCTTAAGTCAAAGTGAGCACTTTTAATTTTTTTCATCCTCCCCCTGAGCTATAGCCCAGACAAGTGCAAACACGGGACCCCTTTTCTACACCGCGGCAAACTAATATTAAGGCGATTCGCACTTTCTTTTGCACGTATACGATTATGAGGTCGTCAGCTCGGATTATGAAGACACGCACACGAGTGGAGGACTGACAGTGCCATCACAGCCGATTAATGGCAGGGACATCTCACCAGTCTACACAAGACCCACCGCGACTGTCCCCAAAAGGCGATCATATCGTCAGCGAACACATCTCTCTATACTATATAAAAGAAAAAGGCAACTTTCCTTTCTTTACACCTTTTTTCCTTTTATCCCAAACCAAAGCCTTTCTCTCTTAACACTGCAGAGGACACAAAACTAATTTTCTTTAATTGCTGGTAATGCCGGTAAGGCACATTAACAGAGGCAGAAATTTGAACGTTCACATAGAAAATGTAATTTCTATACCACAGCCGTCGTGTAGCACCTTTCAAAAGGGATCTACTACCGAGAGATGATCCATATACATTTTAGCTGCTGTTAGTGCTACTTACCTGTTGTGTTACACAGTCTTTAAAATGTAGTTTACCCGCAACCACTCCAGTAGTGCTCAATGTACCTGTACTTCTTAAAACGTTAATGATTTACTGTTTAATAACTTATAGACTATATTTTATTATTTTTTCCTTGCACTCAGTGACCAAAGCTATATACACACATATAGACACATGCATATATACAGGTATACACATATATATACCTGTGTGTATGTTTGTATGTATGTATATATATATATATATAGACACACACACACACCTATCTACATTACATATATATACTAGCAAAATACCCGCGCTTCACAGCGGAGAAGTAGTGTGTTAATGAAGTAATGAAAAAGAAAAGGAAACATTTTGAAAATAACGTAACATGATTGTCAATGTAATTGTTTTGTCACTGTTGTGAGTGATGAGTGTTGCTGTAATATATATATATATATATATATATATAT
>JANRMT010062813.1:60349829-60367035 GCA_026402145.1 Polypterus bichir lapradei
ATGTCACTGCTGAAATACTACTGTTTCCATAAGGCATGTCATATATTAAAAGGAAGTTGCTACTTTGAAAGCTCAGCCAATGATAAACAAAAATCCAAAGAATTAAGAGGGGTTCTCAAACTTTTTCATATGACTGTATCTTTAAATATTACATTCATTATTGAAATCAAAACGATTATAAGAATATTCTAATTTTGTAATACATAAGCAATATATTTTGTAAAATAATTTATATTTAATTAAATGTATTTTTCCCAAGGCAAACATTTTCAAGTATATTAAGTACATTCTTATAAAAATGGATGTAAGGAATATTATATTATTTTATGCAGTCTTTAAAGCAATTTAAGTAAAAATACCATATTCTATAAGTCTTGCTACGTGCATTAATGTATTACTGTTAAAATAAGAAAAGATGACTAGAAATATCTGCTTACAATGGAATCTTACAGGGTTACTGTAAATATTTATGTACTTTAAATCGTTCCATTCTAAACATACTTATTCCAATTTAGACTTATGAAAAGACAGAGACAGTATAGTTTTGAGTCTCTCATTAGCCTAATTTGCATTCTTTAGCATATGAATGAAAACTGAATTTACCCATAGAAATTCTACACAAGTACAGAGAGGAACTGCAAATTTCACACAGAAATCAAGAATTTGTAGTAGTGAATCAAACAATGTAATAGTAACATAAGATATAATAAAATGATTTTAAAAATATACTGAAATTTCACAAGAAATTCATTAGAGTAGAACAGTGGATAATGCCACTCCCTCACAGCTAAAGGAGGCCTAGTTAGAAAATTTTTCAGACATTTTTGGTTGATGGCCATCATTTTCGAATGTTGAAAAATATAACAATAACTTTTTAAATGAAATCTTGAATATTAAAAAAAGCACCCTTCTATCCACCCATTTGCAGACCAGCTTAGTTCATCTTAGGGTTAATGAAGGACCAGAGCCTATTTATGGCAGCACTCAGCACAAGGCAGGATATGGCACTGCAACCTTACAGGACACTCATGTACATATTCACGCTCCCTCTTAAGAAGCCCATTTAGAGTTGTCACTTAACCTCACTCACATGTTTTTGAGATTTGAGAAAAACAAAAACAAACAGAAAAAAAGATACAGTGAGTATTTGAACACTTCATGAACAAAGTGAATGGGCCACAAGTCAAGGTCAGGGCCTAGTTTATTGTCAACTGAAATAGAATTGATATTACGCTTAATATGTTTACAAAATAAAAATTTATAAATTTAATAAAACAACAAGGCTTGTATACATGTATCTCGAGTTTAAACCAGACATAATAAAGCAGACATAAACAGTTTAATAAATGTTTTTTTCTATATAGAAGATTTGTTGACAGTTATCATCATTACATCTTCCAAACCTACATTTTCCATTTTAAGGTTGAAGAGGAAACCCACAAAAATCTCTGGAGAAAATACAAATCTACACAAAAAGCACTACAGTGTGGGATCAAACAATGATTTAATGGCTATAAAGTATGGTGCCACTATTTCACACCAGAAGGAATGAACTATGAATTGCAATAATAATAATAGCAATTAAAAAAAAGAACTGTTTTGGAAACTCTTATATAATTAGAGGCATCTGTGCACATGAGTAAAGCTACAGTTATGCATTTAACTGTTTCATTGGAATTTTTAGGAAAAGCTGAAGTATAGTACAAAATATATTGACAGTATGGAGGTATAATGGTACAGAACTGTAATAAAATGACTTGCTGTTAATTAAGCAAAATTCAATGTTTCTTTACCAAATGCTGTTTAAATTATAATCATTTTATTGATTTTTTCATTTTTGTAGCATTTGATTTAAAAACAATTCATCCATCCATCTATTATTAAACCCCCATGTGAAAGTGGAAAGGGCTGAATCCTTTCCCAAAAGAATTAGTTTAAAGGTCAGAACCAACTCTGGATCCTCACCATAAAGCTGTTGCAATTTAGAGGAGTAGTTCCGAAAAATAGAATAACAGCTCTTTGACCTTTATAAGAAAATCTATTAGGCACTTACTAAACAAATACAAAAATATACAGTATGTCATACACTACATGTAGACAACTTGCAAACACAGAGCAAACAGAAGCCAAAAGAGTCAAAAAGTATCAGGTACTCTCTGGTATTGGCTTCAGGATGTTTCCAAATAGAGACATAGGAAAAGGGATGTTAACCTTCAGAACCAGATCATGCCATTATATGGTAATGTCCCACGCCTTCATCCTAGCGAACTGATACATTCCTTACTTGAAAAGCACCCTAATCAGAAACTAAATATTTCTCATAAACTACTTACAAATTGCTTTTTATCAATAAGAAAGTGTGGCACTCTAAACAACCTATATAAATGCTCTTCCTTCTGTTCATTTACATTATTATGTGGATTTTTTCATGTATTAAAGTGTGCCTTGCACAGGCATCATTGTATAACAAAATATAAGTTATTTCAGGCAATGCTTAATTAGCTTTTGCGTGCCCACATACTACCTCCTCCTCTGCCTTGAAATTTCACTCTCTATGCATTCCTGCTTGGATCTCACTGCATGATTTACAAAATGTTGCTTTTCAAAAGAAGTTCTATCAAAATGCCATGATTTAATCATTTTAATTATTTTATAATTCTTGTGGTCTTGTGATCAATGTTCTCTACTTCATGAGTTAAACGTTAACAATGAATGGCTCAGCAGCTCCCAAAGCATCATGACCAACTGTTAAAAGTAAAGGTTAGTTTATAGATCTGGGGTAATGGTAAGAAAAGCAGGGTCAAGACCTGAAGGCAAACAAGTTTATTATGATGATAAATGAAACACTTGATTAGTACACAGCATGAGACAGACTCTATGTCACAAGCAAAAGGACACATGACAATCAGTGGTCAATATTTCAAAAATATGAATGGAGGCATTTCAAAAAAAGCAGATGGCAGAAGCCACAAATAGCTCAACACTGAAGGAAAAGAAGGGCAATTGTCAAAGGAGAATCTTGACACATTAAAAAAAATGTCTTTCTGTTTTTAATGCTGAAAAGATATTAGTATCCTAGAATAACACTTGACTGTCAGCAGCTACAAAATGCAAAATCCTACGGGACTGAGTTGAATATTGATATTACACAAAGAACATGGGTGTACCCATTATACACCACAGAGGTGAGAGAGTGTTTTATGACTAACCACCACTTGAATACAGAAATCTGTGCGGCCCGCATGATAGATCCTAGTTAGCACTAAACTTGTACAAAATGATTACTATCGTTTGTGATTGAATCATTCTGCATCTTCAGCATTACTTATTGACTTTTCTTACTTCTGCCTTCTGACAAAAGCATGTTTTCCCATGGCATTACGGTACCGGAAAAGTCATCTGCTAGTATAGTTGCAGCCACAAAGTCGCAACTGAAGTGCTAGGCTGCGGTCTTGGCCCACTACCGAGCCGCAAGAGAACTGCCAGCAACGGAGACTCACTCAGTGAAGGGCTACAGCAAAAAGGCTGCCCCCTTCACTGAGGACACTTTTCAGAACACTAGGCAGGCGGGGCTTTGCAGTGGCGCAGAGAGAGGAGAGACCGCGGTGAGAGAGTATTACAACAAAGTATTTTTATGTTTCTGACATTTTCCTCATATGACACGAGTCCACAGAAATCTCGTTATTACGAAGTACATTCAGCAGCAGATACTTTCATTACAACGAAGTGACCTTGAAATGCTTGAATGAATCATCCACAGAGCAGTTAGTTCTGTGGTCACAGCTCAGTTGTGGACATTTGCACAACGATCCCCAAACAGAAACATTGTAAAATATATTCTTTCTTCGAACATTCCTCGTACTGTTTTTTTGCTGTTTTTGTTTTGTGTGGTTTTAAGTGATACCTTTTCCTTATTGATCATCAACATTTGAAAAACATCCATTGGAATTTAATTCATTGTCACCCTTCTATAGAAACGGCATACTTGCTATATGCAAAAAATAAGAAAAATCTTGGGTTGCAAACGTATGCGAACTGATGCATTTGAAGATGCCGAAAAAGCCGTTTTTATGTGGTTGCAGTTTTGCTTGTTCAAAAAACATTCCTATTAATGCGGCACTCATTCAAGAAAATATGAGGTTTTTAAACTCTCTTGGGACCCAGACAAACAATCTCACACGTGGCAATAGCGCTTTGGGACGCACTTCAGCGTGTCGTTCCCGTTGGGTGGGTGGGGGGATCCCAGATCCCAGATCCCAAAAGAGTTCAGAAAACTCACAATATGAAGAAGAAGAAAAGGATAACTGTGCTGACCACAACATGCTTCCGCATTTAGATAATATTCACGTTGAATTCTTCCCACCCAATTGCACGGCAGTGCTTTAGCCATTGGATTTGGGCATCATTCACACCCTGAAAGTGTATTATCGCAAGGAAATGCTGAAAAAATTCTCGTCAGCATAACTTGTAGATAGGAGAAGATTAAACTAACGCGAAAGAAGCTATTGAAGCTGCTTCCATTTCCAACATCCTATCTTTCTGATGCATATTTTCTGCAGTGACAGCAACCAAAATGAGATTACGGAGTAGACTGAACATAAGCAACACACTTCGCGTGTCACTGTCTTCCATCCTCCCCAGATGGGATCGTCTGGTTGCAGGAAAACAAGCTCAGGGCTCTCACTGATTCTGCATTATGGTAAGGTGTATAATTTCTATTACTATATTCTAACTTAATAATAATAGAAATGTAATGTAAATTGTGTATAAAACTGCCCTACGAACCCTCCAATAATCATCCAACAAACTCCAACCTCCAACAACCCACCTGTCCCTGGAAAAGTTTGCTTCTAGTAAAGCGGTCCTTGGTGTCAAAAAGGTTGTGGACCACTGGGCTACACTACTGGCTGGGCTACTGAGACTGGCCACTGGGCAGAACTGACCATCACGAGTAGTAATAGCTCGCATATTGTCACATTTTTTTGCTCTAGTTTTATGTAATTTTGTGCTAGTATTGTACGAACAGTTAGTGCAGACTACAGCTGAAGATCTGAAGTGGACGCGAGAAGTTGGTGAGTTGTTTATTAACAGATTTTTGTGATTTTGAGTTTGTATAATTAGTGTAGGTCAGGGGGCTTTTTGCATATCGGCTTATTTTACAATATTAACTTTGAAGTAAACTTAGTAAAGAAAAATTTGATTTTTGGAGGATTTGTTTTCCAACATGTATTACTGAGCAATGAATTCAGTGAGAGTTTTCGCGATTTCAGTTCACACAAACAGGACTTTGTGCTGTTTACGTCACCATACTCTTACAACGTTGAGAATGCGCCTGAGAATATCCAAATGGAATTGATTGAACTGCAGTCAGATTCTATTCTGATGGCAAAATACAACGAAGTTGGTGTGCCAGGCTTGTATGCTTACCTGCCACCCTCGTATGTGCAGATCCATAAGTTGGCATCGAGAGTACTGTCTATGTTTGGAAGCACTTACCTTTGTGAGCAATTGTTTTCGTTAATGAAAGCTACCAAAACCCCACATCGCTCAAGACTTACTGTCGAGCACCTTTCATCCCTCATAAAAGTTGCAGCTGCACAAGATTTCAAGCCTGATATTAACAAACTGGCTACTAACAAGAGATGCCGAGTGTTGGGACAAAAGAAATAAATCTCACACTGCAAGACTCCTGTATAAGCAATGAATATAATATAATAATATAAGGACTTAGCTAAGAGGCTAAGATTCTAATTGTACGCTGTTGTACGGCAATTGTATGGAAATAAATTGCTTTTCTTTAAACTTTAAAATTTAAGTGTTACATTTTTTAAAGTTTTCAGTATTGGAAAGAAAGCTACAGTAACTTTGTATAATAGTATAATAGTATTTGTTACAGTGCGGCCCTCTGACGCACGTATGGCAGTCGAAGCAGCCCACCAATGGTAGTGAGTTTGACATGCCTGCTCTATAGTGTGTGGTAACAGTAAAAGTCAAGCATTTTGCAATCACCTCCACAGAACCAAAGACAGGAGAGAGACTCAAAAAAGCAGAGGTCAGAAGACTATGAATCCTACAAATCCAAACAATGCACCTGAGCAACTATCATTATGTTACTTGGCAAAATATGGGCTCTAAGCTAGAAATAAATAAATATAAGTGAAACTGATAAAAAAAATTACAAATGTCTTCTGTCCACTTATTGTAAAATATCATTTTAGTAGAATTTTTTTATTTATTCATTCATTCCTTTTCCAAGTATAGATGTCTGATATTATTGTGTTATGCACAAATGTAAATGAGATGTAAAAATGAGACATTCATTAATTTAGCCAGCCACCCTTGTTCAACCAGCCTTGTCTAGTTCAGAAACAGGGAGCCACAGCCTATACCAGCAGCACTTATGTCCAGTTTATAATAAACAATATTAAACCAGAAATACATCTGAAAAGTTAATGAGCATGTAACTTTCGAGATTTGTCCACTTCTGAATCAATCTCAACCATGCATTTTTGAGATTGCACTTTCATTACGGGGCAAATATGCATAACCCATTATATCAAAACCTAATCAAGTCTAAATGCTGGCTTCTCAAAGGACAAACACACTCATGCTAACACTCACACATACTGGGATAATTTTCAGAAGTCAGTTAAGCCAAAGACATTCCCCTTATTGTAAATAATTCAATAAACATACAAATTTCTAGTTAAGATACTACACATTGTTGGCTGACTCTCCCCCTCTCCCTCTTTCACTGCCATAAAAATTTACACACAAACAAATATAACTATCAAAGGTTCAAATTAATATTATGTATGCTTTATATCACTTAATTTCAAAGTACAAAGAATCTATCAAAATGTTTACATGGTGATATGATAATTATGAAATGTAACTGAAAATAAACATGGAAGATAATTATAACTCTCCACGAATCACCACCTTATCTTGTTGAAGATGTTTGGGTGTTCTAATGATCCTAGGAACTATGTTGTCAGAGGCAATTTCCCCTAGAATAGTCACCTAAGGCAAATCGGTCTTGCATGAGAGGCCAGACTAATTGCCATTCATATTTACCTCTATGAAAAGTCTCAACAAGGATTCAGTAACCTCACAACTTCACCTAGAAATGGAAAACCAGGGCCCCACCCTGGAGCCAGGCCTGGGGGTGGAATTTGTCAGTGAGCGGCTGTTGGAGAGGTCTTTACCTATGGGACCTGTCCACGTACGGCCAGAAGGAGCTACATGGATCAGTCCTCCAGTGGGCCCACCACCTGCAGTAGGAGTCATAAGGGTGTGGTACATTTTAACTTAGTTGGTGGTCACAGGCATGTGCCTTGCTAGACTGATTCCCAGCTACCAAACTAACTCTAGGGACATGGAAAGTGACCTCTCTGGTGGAAAAAGAACCCAAGCTAGTGTGGTAGGTAGAGAAGTACCGTCCGCCTCACCTCAATGCAAATCACAGGCTCTGGAAACAAACTCCCAAATTGGGCTGGAATCTTTTCTACTCTGGAGTTGCCCTCTGGGGGGTGAGAGGTGTCGGGTAGGTGTGGGTCTGCTCATAGCCCCCTGGCTCACTGCATATACATTGAAGTTTACCCCAGTGGACGAGAGGATCACCTAACTGCGACTTCGAGTTGGGTGGAAGTCTTTGACTCTTGTCTGTGCTTATATGTCAACAATTGAGTATGAGTATTCAGCCTCCTTATAGACCTTGGGGTGAGTGCTAAAGGATGCTCCCACTTTGGACGGATTCGTTCTACTGGGGGACTTCATTGTTCATGGGGGCAACAACAGTGAAACCAAGAGATGTGATTGGATTCCACTGCTCATGTGGGCAAAGACAGTGAAACCTAGAAGGGTTTGATTAGGAGGAAAGGCTTACAAAATCTGAACCTGAGCAGTGCTTTGCTTTTGGACTTCTAGGCTAGTCAAAGTTTGTCCACAACAGACACCATGTTTGACCATAACTGTCTTTGCAAGCAACACTAAAGCGCCCAAGGCCATAAGTAAATGATCAGTTTTGTAGTCATGTCATCAGAACTATGACCGTATGTGTTAGACATTTGGGTTAAGAGCGGGCCTGAGCTGTCAAATGATCACTACCTGATTGTGAGTTGGATAAGATGGGAGGGGAAGATGCTGGACAGAGCTGGCTAGCCAAAACACACAGTGCGTGTGTGCTGGGAACGTTAGGCAGACGCCCTTGTCTGACAGATCTTCAACTTGCACCTCCAGACATCTTGCATTCCAAGGGAAGTGGGAAATATTGAACCCAAATGGGCCATGTTCCACGATTCCATTGTGGAGGTGGCTGAATATACAGTAGCTGCAAATGTAAGGTCATTGGTGGTAACTGTGGTGGTTAAAAAAAGTCCTTGGTGGCAAGGCTCTGGGGGTGAATGATAGTCACCCTGAGTTTTTATGGGCTCTGATTGTTGTTGGGTTCTCCTGGCTGACAGGTCTCTTTAACACTGTGTGGAGGTCAGGGACAATGCCTCTGTATTGGCAAACTGGGATGGCAGCTCCCTTCTTTATGAAAGGAGATCGGAGGGTATTTTTCAACTTAAATGGGATCACATTCCTCAGCCTCCTTGGGAAGGCCTATGCCAGGGTTCTGGAAAGGAGAATTTAGCTGCTAGTCGAGCCTTGGATTAATAGGAGTATGGCCAACCAGTCTACATGTGTTTTGTGGACTTTGAAAGGGTATATGATCGTGGTGCTCAGGGTGTCCTGTGTGGAGTGCTTCTGGAGTATGTGGTACTGAGCCAGCTGTTGAGGACTATTCTGTCCCTGTACAACCAGAGCAAAAGCTTGGTTTGCATCGCCGAACATAAGTCACGCACATTCCCACTGGTTGTGGTACTCCACCAGGGCTGCCCTTTATGATTGATTCTGTCCATAATTTTTATGGACAGAATTTCTAGGTGTAGCCAAGTAGAGGAGGGGTCCAGTTCAATAGCCTCAGGATTGCATCTCTTCTTTTTGCAGACAACATAGTCCTGTTGCCTTCATCAGGATATATCTTTAGGCACGAACTGGGGCAGTTTGTAGTCAACTATTAAGTGTCTAGGATGAGGATCAGAACCTCCAAGTCTGAGGTCATGGTTTTCATCCAGAAAGAGGTGGAGTACCTTCTCCAGGTTGGAGATGAGGTGCTGCCTCATGCAGAAGAGTTTAAGAATCTCAGGATTTTGTTCATGAGTGAGGAAAGAAAGGAGCTGGAGATTGATGGCCATGAGCTTTGTGTAGTGAAACAACTAGATTGTAGATACAAGCAGCAGAAATAAGTTTCCTTCACACGGTGTCTAGGCTCATCATTAAAGATAGGGTGAGAAGTGTAGACATCTAGAAGGAGTACAAAATAGAGCTGCTGCTCCTCCACATCAGAATGAGCCTGTTGAGGTGGTTTGGGCATCTGATAAAGATACCTCCTGGACGCCTCCCTGGGGCGGTATATTGGGCATGCCCAATTGGGAGGACACCTTAGGCCTGGAGAGATTCAGACTCTCAGCTAGCCAGGGAACCCCACAGTATCCCCCTAGAGGAGTTGGAAGAGATGACAGACAAAAGAGATGACTGGGCATCATCGCTTATACTGCTAAACCCACGACCTGAATCCAGATAAGTGGAAGAAAATGGATGGAAGATAATAATAAAAATGAATGAGGTCTCAGTTTTATTGTCAGATCTATAACAACTTTGATAACTCAAAGCCTCTACTACAATAACTAAAAAAGGTTCTTCTTTAAGCCATCTAGTAGAATTAACAGTCCAAGGTGGCACAAATATCATTATTCAGATTCATTCCTAAGCAGCCATATTTAATACCTTTCAGTAACTGGCCACACCAATTTCAACAATACTTGAACACAAGATAATAAACCACACATTCATAATAAGATAATTTATGCTTAAAACCTTCATGATGACTTGTGTGGACAAAAACCTCCATAAAAGTACTATAAAAAAGATCTGTTACACTGTCCTTCAATATTTTTGACTCTTAACTTTACTGGTGAAAGCCAGTAAAGGCGGTTTACATGGTAAAAATAGAATAAAAAAATGTAGTGCTTGTTAAAAGGTGCAGAAAAGTAACAGGCACTGTGTTGTTTAGGGCAGATGAATAAGCTTATTCAGTTTGCATTTGATTTATGGGTTTGTGGGGGATTTCATGTCACTTATGTCACCATTGTACCGCCATCTCTTTTCATTATGGGTTCTTCAATCACCAGTTTCTTATTTTACCTACTACATTATCAAGTATTCAGTCAAGCAAATAATAACTGATGATAGGCAATACATTTTCTGTATTACAATAAATAAAAATGACTCTAATGTAACACACAAGTGTCTAATAAAAATGCTTTATATTCTTTAAAGAACTTTATATTTGCAGCAGAATCATAATAATATAGCTTTTATTAAGATCAATTTTACAGCCAAGCCAGCAAGATTCTTTAAGCATAATATTTACACATATTACTAACTGTGCAGCAGGAATTATGAATGGCTTGAACTGAATCCTATTAAATATTTAATGCTGTTATGCCCTGGAAACATTAGTTTTTTTAATAAGCTGAGCAAAAGAAAAAGCTAGAGCCTATATAATTTTATATGTTCAATAAAGAAAAACTTTTATCCAGCTGAAACATTTGTGAATGTAAATTAAAAACAATTAAGTTACACTCACAATAGCCATGCAGAATTTATAAAACATTTATTCATTGATTTCCTGAACCCACTTAATTCAGGTTTGAGGGGACCCAGATCCTATCTCAGAAAAAAGCACAGGACTAGGCGAAAGGTAAAAAAACAACACAGAAAACATAAATATTATATACTCAAACACAAACTAATAATAGTGCAACAGAATTAGGTATGTCAACACTAAAATGTTTCTCATATGTTTACAGATTTATGGTATAAACATATTTTCCCTGTTGTTCTGTACACTTTACATTAGTTTAACTATCAACTCTAAATTGGCCCTGTATGAGTCAAATTGGCAATGTGAGTGAGTGTGCTCTTCAATAGACTAGTGTTAAAAGCCAAGACTAGTTCTTAAATTGTGCCCAATGCCGCCAGGATAGATTCCGTGTCCCTGTGATGCTGTAACATAAAATAAGACAATGACTAAAACAAAAAACTAATTCTCAAAAAACACAAAAACAGCTTGACAAAGCAAAATTTTACCTGCTTATTAACGTGAATTCTTTCTGCTTTTCTCCTGTAAGTTCACCAGCAGCCTCTACTTTCATATTTTGCAATATGATACTCTGAAAAAGTAATTGGTTTTGTATTTATAATGTTAATTGGGAACAAACTGTATTCAGATGCTTGTATAAAAGAAATGACAAAAATAGTAATATAGTTAATTATGTTTATGCATTTAGAATATAAAAGTAAATAATGAAACTCATTTTCAAAAAAAGAAGAATGTAAATTAGACTGGGGTGACTATTCAAAATCAATTGAACTGGAAGCTACCTGTTCTATAATGTAATTATTTACAATATTTACTGTATTTTAATACAGATAAGCTTCCAGCAGGGTACCTACCACTCCCCAGAATGTGGTCACCAGATAGATTTGTCAGGGGACTAAAAAAACCCTAACCAAAATTTAATGGACTAAGCTGACCATGGGGAGTAACTATGCATACCCGTGCCTAAGAATGTGTACTTCAAGATGGACTTCCCTAATAAAGCACAGGTGCACTTACTAAAAAAAAGTTCCCAAAGGGAAAGCCTTTTGGAGCAAAATATAGCCTTTTGTCTGCCCCTATACAGATATGGAATCTTTGCAAAATGTGCTAGAGAGAGATTTAACAATGTGCATTTGCATACCAGACAAGCACATATTCAGCTTTATATATCTAAATAAATAAAACAGTAAGTTGTTTATATGTATATTTGTTTGTGTGTTTTCCCACCAATCACACTAAAACCGATCAAATGGTTTTCACAAACTTTTTCATGTGTGTTGCTGTTGGTCCAACTTAAAATAAAGCCTAAATGGTATATTGGGAAGAGGGGATGTAATGTATGGGGGCAACCCAAAAAAGAGTGCTGACACTAGAACCACAATTCCCATCAGGCAGCAGGAGTGCAATAGAGCTGGTGGGAAGATATTGACATCATCATGTGCAATATTTTCTACCACCCAAAGCAGGATCTCATCTAAGACTACAGGCATAGCATTTTCTTCTCAACTAATCTGGATAATAATTTGTTTAATAGTATGTCTTTTTGTGGATTTTGTTTAGACATGTTGAATTTCAAAAAGACAGGCAACGCTGGTCACTTTGGCTATTTTTAAAATCCCTCTATTATAAAAAAAATCACGTTATGATTTTCACGTTAAGATCACGGAAGACATTTAAAAGAAACCGCGAGATGAAGGAGATTGGCCACAGAGCGTCTTGCGGGGACCTTAAAAATGAGACTTTGAGCCAAGAGATTGACCCAGGACCGTCTCGCGATGACGTGGAACATGAGATTCTTGCAAGACACACCCTACTTACAATCAATATCAAATAAGCCAAGAGGCAGCAAAACATTCAGTCGTCTAAAGGATTTGAGCACACACAGATCCAGGGCTCTCAGTGCATATAAAGCGTATAAGGACAGTACGCTATAAATGAAACATCGACGAGTAATCGAGGAAGAAAGCAGGCTGGAGAAAAGAGACTCAAAAGCGATGGAGAGAAAAAAGAGCAAAAAAGAAAAAGAATAATCTAGGTACAAATTCAGAATATAAGGAAAGTAATTATCAGCCCGGAACAAGTGGAGTTAAAAAAAAAGCATGTCCAATCCAGCTCAGAATTAAAAGAGTAAAAGACAAAGTAGAACTTCATAAAGACGTTCACAAACGTTGGAGCTAAACACATGCAGAGCCGGTTTGAGATTATGAAAGCAGTGGTTGGCGCAATACACATGTGGAGAAAGTTAAAGGATATGAAAGTAGGAAAATTAAAAAGTATAAAAAAAAAGAATGTAAAGATCGTAGTAGCGCAAACAAACAAACTGCTTCATTTAACTATGCACCTGTCTAACTTGGGTTTTGCACAATATTGCACCTTAACACTTAATTCTACTTTATTCACATAATTTTACTTATTTATTATGTTCTACTGTACTGTTATCTTTCAATCTATGACTTTTTGTTAATCTAACTGATATGCTTCTAACTTTGCACAGTTTTTGATAAGCAGATCAGGATGCATTTCACTGCAAGTTGTCCTGTATAACTATGCATGTGACAAATGAAGAAACTTGAATCTTGAGAATTTTAAAAACGGAGTTTACCGCACATGCATTTATTGGTTACTTTGTAAAAAAATTATTAATTGCTGATGATATAGATTGTTTTGTCTGTGCTGAAATTCCAAACAGAGAAACATATCCTGAATTATGGTACAAAGTCATTAAACACATGTCTCACTGACCTCATTTAAAAGATTCAGGGACTCGCAAGATTCCAAATATTGTTTTTACATAAGTTCTGAAATAAAAGTGAAACTAATGAAATAGCAACAATTCAAAGACAAAAAAATCTTAAAAGTGTGTATCCGGAAAACCAAATACGTAGGTTGGCGAGCGAAGCGAGCAGGGATTGAAGCCCCCTAGTGTATATACAGTATATATATATATATATATATATATATATATATATATATACAGTGCATCCGGAAAGTATTCACAGCGCATCACTTTTTCCACATTTTGTTATGTTATAGCCTTATTCCAAAATGGATTAAATTCATTTTTTTCCTCAGAATTCTACACACAACACCCCATAATGACAATGTGAAAAAAGTTTTCTTGAGGTTTTTGCAAATTTATTAAAAATAAAATAACTGAGAAATTGCATGTACATAATTATTCACACCCTTTGCTCAATACTTTGTTGATGCACCTTTGGCAGCAATTACAGCCTCAAGTCTTTTTGAATATGAGGCCACAAGCTTGGCACACCTATCCTTGGCCAGTGTCGCCCATTCCTCTTTTGCAGCACCTCTCAAGCTCCATCAGGTTGGATGGGAAGTGTCGGTACACAGCCATTTTAAGATCTCTCCAGAGATGTTCAATCGGATTGAAGTCTGGGCTCTGGCTGGGCCACTCAAGGACATTCACAGAGTTGTCCTGAAGCCACTCCTTTGATATCTTGGCTGTCTGCTTAGGGTCGTTGTCCTGCTGAAAGATGAACCGTCACCCCAGTCTAAGGTCAAGAGCGCTCTGGAGCAGGTTTTCATCCAGAATGTTTCTGTATATTGCTGCAGTCATCTTTCCCTTTATCCTGACTAGTCTCCCAGTTCCTGCCACTGAAAAACATCCCCACAGCATGATGCTGCCACCACCATGCTTCACTGTAAGGATGGTATTGGCCTGGTGATGAGCGGTGCCTGGTTTCCTCCAAAAGTGACGCCTGGCATTCACACCAAAGAGTTCAATCTTTGTCTCATCAGACCAGAGAATTTTGTTTCTCATGGTCTGAGAGTCCTTTAGGTGCCTTTAGGCAAACTGCAGGCGGGCTGCCATGTGCCTTTTACTGAGGAATGGCTTCCGTCTGGCCACTCTACCATAAAGGCCTGATTGGTGCATTGCTGCAGAGATAGTTGTCCTTCTGGAAGGTTCTCCTCTCTCCACAGAGGACCTCTGGAGCTCTGACAGAGTGACTATCGGGTTCTTGGTCACCTCCCTGACTATGGCCCTTCTCCCCCGATCGCTCAGTTTACATGGCCGGCCAGCTCTAGGAAGAATCCTGGTGGTTTTGAACTTCTTCCACTTATGGATGATGGAGGCCACTGTGCTCACCTTCAAATCAGCAGAAATTTTTCTGTAACCTTCCCCAGATTTGTGCCTCGAGACAATCCTGTCTTGGAGGTCTACAGACAATTCCTTTGATTTCATGCTTGGTTTGTGCTCTGACATGAACTGTCAACTGTGAGACCTTATATAGACAGGTGTGTGCCTTTCCAAATCATGTCCAATCAACTGAATTTACCACAGGTGGACTCCAATTAAGCTGCAGAAACATCTCAAGGATGATCAGGGGAAACAGGATGCACCTGAGCTCAATTTTGAGCCTTATGGCAAAGGCTACGATTACTTATGTACATTTGCTTTCTCAATTGTTTTATTTTTAATAAATTTGCAAAAACCTAAAGTAAACTTTTTTCATGTTGTCATTATGGGGTGTTGTGTGTAGAATACTGAGGAAAAAAATGAATTTAATCCATTTTGGAATAAGGCTATAACATAACAAAATGTGGAAAAAGTGATGGGCTGTGAATACTTTCCGGATGCACTGTATGTATATATGTATATGAATGAATTTGACAGATTTTGAAAATCTATTAAATGCTTAATAAAATAGTACTTCCTAAGTAAAGAATATGTTTTGTATATATCATAAGCTATCTTTAAGTAAGCCGGTGTTCAGTATGTGTCAAAAACAATCATTTAATGCAGTCAGTTTGAGGGGAACATTTAAAGACTTTCAGACATCGCTGTAAATTCTAAGTTGAAGTATACTCTTTTTGGAAGCCTTGAAAGGAAGCAATGTTTGAAAATTCTAATAATTTAATGACAAACTCAAAAATAAATATTTATTACAGAATGATTCATGTTGCATTTCCAAGAGCCGGCTAACGCTTTAGAAGAAACAAACTCACATCACAGAAAAACAGCTTAACATGATATTTATCAACTACTCTCACTCAAACGAGGTCAATTAAAGTTTTCAATTAATTACAGACATAATGGTAGAATAGTAAAATTATAGAATAGAAAAATATTGCCCATATTCTGATTACTCTTATTCTCTGCATAGCTGCAGTTGAGTATATACTTCCAAACAACAATAATAAACAGTAACACTTTATATTCTCCTAGAAAATAGTTTGGAACTTTACTTTGATCACATATAATGTGAGTGAAAAATATGAGGGTAACTGAAAAACATAAAATTTAAGAATAATATTTTGTACACTCTTCTCAAGTCTTATGAGCAAGCAGGTATGAATTTTACCTCATTTAGACACTTAAATAGACTAATGTCTTAAAACTTTAATTTACTATTTTTAGGCCTTGAATTAGATACTATAATAATTTACTCTGCAATTAGTTCCATAATGATGCGAATAGCTTTTTTCAATTGGACTGAAACCTCCAATTTGTTTTTTTAAAGCAGTGATATTTATACCCTATGAACTCAACTATACCATTCCTCAAATTAAACTCTAAATGTCTATATTAGGTGGATATTAAAAGACTATTCATTACCAGTCAAGAATATATGTAAAACAATCATGCAGTATATTTGAGTATACAACATTAGTACTGAACTTTTAGCTCAATTTATTACTTTCAGTTGCACCTTTTTCTTGCCTTATTGTCAAGAGGTCTTCATATTTTGGGATACATGTCTTTATCAATATCCATAAAATAAATCAGACTGCTGCTTTTGTAAATTAACAATGTTGATTTTCCTAGTCATTACTAGTACAGTGTATGGCTGCTTCTACTTGGAATTTGTGTGTCGTTTCCCTTTACAGCTCAAGCATGGCATATCACATTTATTGTAACACACAGTGTGCAGTCCATTCCCTACTTGCCACTAGTCATCTTTCCAGTTCACTATTTTTGAAGAGCAGTATGTTCCCTGGAGATATCTCATATTCTCTGAGATGATCTCTAATGGGTCTGGCAGGCACAGCCTCACATAACCTTTTTTTGGTACAAAAGGATAAACTATCACACATACAAAAAAAAAAAAACACTTGATAGTCAAAGCTGAATAGCTTTACTTGGGTCTGTCCTTGAAACTTTTCTAACTTTTTTTGACAGTAACTGTAAATTGTGAATGCTGTATAGCAATGGTATCTACCACTGTTAGCATGAGATGTTAATAACCTTTTTTTTCTAAACACTTGGTTCCAAACAGTTTGAATCTGATACAGAGGGTGAGCATGAGTTTCTTCATGGCTCTTTCTTGAAATTGATATTTTCCTGATATTTAGCTTATATTTACAAGTAAAAAAATATCCAGCCCTAAAAAGTGCAATTATTTACATTTTTCCTAATTCAGTATCAAAATGACTGTCCATGATATGAACTCTACACAAACCATTTCATTATCTTAATTTAAGATAGATAGATAGATAGATAGATAGATAGATAGATAGATAGATAGATAG
>JANRMT010062813.1:60367045-60379664 GCA_026402145.1 Polypterus bichir lapradei
TAGATAGATAGATAGATAGATAGATAGATAGATAGATAGATAGATAGTTAAAGGCACTATATGAAAGATACATAAATATGGTAATAAAGTGTACAAGTGTACAAAGTGTTCATTTCACATAATTAATTTCCTAAAATCTGCAATTTGGAAAGCTTCAAATGGTTAATAATTTAATGCCTTAAACATAAGAAGCATATTTTGGTGACTATTGAAAGCGTGTAAACATCAAGTGCACATAATACCGGACAAACTTGATAGTCATGATTATTGCCGCATAAATGCATACTACGAGAATAATGATCTGTATTCCAAGAAAAATCAATGACTTTTCTTATTTTAATGGTGCTTTCTGCTATATTAATTCACCGAAGCGATTTCCCGAAGCGGAGCACTCGGTGATGTGTATCAGAACAACGCATTCTTTCATGATTGCACTGTGAATTTTAATCAGGCTGCACTTCATCATGAACCCCTATAAATTAGAAAGAAAACGACCTTAATGGACGTAAATGGCATTCACTGGATGACATGGAAGCAGATAACCACAAGACTGAAAAGTTCTCGGCTAACGTAACAGGTTAAAGCTTGACAAACTCCTACCCAAATACACAAATTCTATTAAATTGCCGTTTTTTCCCCACATAGCGCTCGCTTCCCGTTAAAGATGTGCAGATATTCCTAGCGTCTAACTAATTAAAGTATTTCTAATTGTGCAGTCACGTCGTTCCGAATCATGACACGTATCTCATATCAATAGTATAATCTATACAATAATTTTAATTCAATCTGCAGAACGTAATTGTCATTTAATTAAATATAATTTCACTCGAGTATAATTCGAGGAAAGGCCTGTCTCTCCGACTCATTTCCCGTTGCATTGCAGATACACAGACACATAACGTTTCATTAGCGATTTGTCAAGTCTTTTTTTAACAAACCATATACAACCTCAAGCATGCAAAACCCTCTATCTGTCAAAAAATGACAAACAAGTCACAAATGAACACCAACCTCACGAATAAGATCCTTTTTTAGGCTGAGTGCTGTCTGCCTGCTTTACCTGGGAGCTGCTCTAGTATCTCAAGTAGGACCATTTACTGTATGCAGTAATGTGAAACCTTAACAAAAATCAGTAGGCTCAGCCCTCTCGATATATAAAAGGGGCTTTACCATTCCTGACACATCATATAGCAATGGAAACCAATACATTGCCGATGCACTGAATCCAGGGCTGTGCTCTATATTGGCTGAATGATGAAAGCGCTGAATAATGATTCATCAAAAAATAAATCCCTGGGACGCATTAAAAATCAAGCAAAGCTGATAATCTTCTTACCATGAACACACCCCCCAAAAAGTAAAGATGAGGCCAGCTGAAGCAGGGGCAGGCTAAGGACGTATTTCGCGCAAAAACCTGCAGTTTCCCAGTGATGCGCTGTGAGCTCGTCTCCCTCCTGGGAGTATGAGCTCATTGCTCGCCTCAAACAGCCGCCCCTCAGCCATTGCGGTGTCACTGCAGCGAGCGGCCGGGTGCACGCACGTCATCAGGAGAGCCGGGGATCCACCCTGACAGGAGAGCGGCGGCGGCACGGATTATGGCAATGTCATGCAAGGGCTTATCGGCTTCACACATCGAATAGTCGTCTGGGACCTGGTTTTTGAATGGCTGCACATTAAACATCTGCATATACAGCATATGCAGTATTTCTATCTATCTATACATACTATATTGCAAATACACTATATATATGTACAGTACCTAGCCTACAGGACATGTGTTCCAGCGTTAATGAAACTATAAAGGGTTCCTTCAGTAAGAACACTTCTTATTGCTGCATCTATCATTTTTTTGCATTCATTTTATAAGTAGCATTGATGCCAACTTTATTCATTTGGGGACATGGGAAATGGGCACCATAACTGTCAAATAGCCAACCCATACAACAACAACATTTATTTATATAGCACATTTTCATACAAATTATGCAGCTCAAAGTGCTTTACATGATGAAGAAAGAGAAAAAAGACAAAACAAAAATACAAATTAAAATAAGGGAACACTAATTAACATAGAAAAAAAAAGTAAGGTCCTATGGCCAGGGAGGACAGAAAAAAAAAAAAAAAACTCCAGACAGCTGGAGAAAAAAAATAAAATCTGCAGGGGTTCCAGGCCACAAGACCACCCAGCCCCCTCTAGGCATTCTACCTCGCATAAATGACCTCAATCAGTTCTCATGGTATTCAGGGTTCTCATGGAAGAACTTGATGATGACGGTCATGTGGACTTCTGGCCTTTAATCCATCAATGTAGGGACATCACAGTGCTTTGATCAGGTGGTGGTGGTGCAGGTCGCCACCCCAGAAAACTGGAAAAAGAACAGAAGAGAAAGTAGGAGTTAGTATGGATTTTGAAGCCACCATGAATAATCATGATAATTAATTGAATATAAAGAGCATCAGGATTAAATTAAGATGAAGCTATGAGAAAGCCATGTTAAAGTAATGTGTTTTCAGCAGTGTATTAGCCTGGCGAATTCCTATTGGCAAGCTATTCTAGATTTTAGGTGCATAACAGCAGAAGGCCTCCTCACCACTTCTTTTAAGTTTAGCACTTGGAATTCTAAGCAGACACTCATTTGAAGATCTAAGGTTACGATTTGGAGTGTAAGGTGTAAGACATTCCAAAATATAAGATTATTTAAGGCTTTGTAAACTATAAGCAGGATTTTAAAGTCAATTCTAAATGACACAGGTAACCAATGTACTATAGTGACATCAAAACTGAAGAGATGTGCTCGGATTTTCTTTTCCTAGTTAGGATTCTAGCAGCTGCATTCTGCACTAGTTTCAATCGATTTATGTCTTTTTTGGGTAGTCCTGAGAGGAGAGCATTACAGTAATCTAGTTGACTGAAAACAAAAGCGTGGATTAATTTCTCAGCATTTTGCAATGTAATAAGGGGTCTAACTTTTGCTATATTTCTTAAGTGGGAAAATGCTGTCTTAGTAATCTGATTAATATGTGATTTAAAATTCAGGTCAGAGTCAATAGTTACCCCTAAATTCCTTACCTCCGTTTTTACTTTTAATCCTAATGCATCAAGTTTATTTCTAATAACCTCATTATATCCATTATTGACAATCACTAAAATTTATGTTTTCTCTTTATTTAGTTTGAGAAAATTACTACTCATCCATTCAGAAACACAAGTAAGACATTATGTCAGTGAATCAAGAGAGTCTGGGTCGTCAGGCGCTATTGATAAGTACAGTTGTGTGTCACCAGCATAGCTATGGTAGCTCACTTTATGCCTTGAGATAATCTGACCTAATGGAAGCATGTAAATCAAAAAGAGCAGCGAAACCCAGGATAGAGCCTTGTGGAACACCATATAGAATATCATGTGTCTTTGAAGTATAATTACCACAACTTACAAAAAATTTTCTACCTGCCAGGTAGGATTCAAACCAATTTAAGACACTGCCAGAAAGGCCCATCCATTGACTAAGGCGACCCACACACCCACATACCCCATACTTTGACAAACTTTTGAAAACGATAAAATGTAAAAATCTAAAATTCATACTTATTTTACAACTACCAATATTTTGAACTTTCTAAGCTTGTCATTTTTCAAATTATTAAATATATTTTCAAACAGAATGATGTCTATATACTTTTGTTGATAGTGACAACACTTTAAAAACTTCAAATGAAGCAAACTATGACCATGAGTTTGAGAGCCACATGTGCTGGTTTTGCTCCCACATCCCTAAAGATTTGCACATCAGGCATCATGGTGATTCTTAATTGGCCCATGTTTTGGTGTTACTTTAGGTCAGTGCATGAATGGGTCCTGTGATGGACTGGTGCCCTGTTGGGAGCTGTGTCCTGCCATGCACCTAATGCTGCCAGAATAGACATTGATCTCTTAGAACTCTGAAATAAAGTGAGTTTTAGAAATGACATTAACTTCATTGCCTGGCAACACAGTTGCTAGGAACTTGTATTGATGTAGAGACATAGATATTACAATAGTAAAATGTTATTGGCAGTAATACAGTATAATCACATTACTACAGCAGAAAATAATACTATATTGCATAAAAACACAATACATAAAATGCCAATGTATAGGACGCTCTCATTTCCCATTCAAAGTTAAATCTTTAACAGTATACATTTATTTGGTTAGATGAAGAAGTCTGGAGATGGGGATACACAGGAAAATCAAATGTTGTGATTACCCGCAGCAAGATAACAATAATCCTGAATGAAGGGTAATGTTTCTGGGATGGTAATAATTGAAACAGATGGTTACCCATGTGACTGTGGCCTTTTAATTATAATGCATACACAGTTCCTTTCCAGAATAGGGGCCAAATTCAGACCTGCATTTTAAATTTTGAATAAGCCAATTATCAACTAAAGCAGACCAGAAAAAGTGAAGATGTTTTCCTTGACACCTCTAGATGAGCACTGTTTGGAACAGGTTAAACATTTTTAAGTTTCAGAGCAAAAACATATGCTATTGAACATCTTGATAACAGAAGTTTTGTTTTCATTCCATTTTAGAAGATGAGTAATTGTGGTATCAATAAATTTAAATGATTTCACCAGAAATTGAAATGATTGCACCACTTAGGGTAGATCAGGATGCCTTACAGATTATCATTTCTCATAATTTCTCCTATGCTGTTGTCTCCCCTTTGGTAACGTTTTTGTTGGTTCCATTTATACCTTCAAGTACACTCTAAAAAATATTGGTTCTATAATGGCACTATGTATATGGTTCGTCAAAGAGCTGTATGGTTCCATGTAGCTCCATTGCTTGACAAAGCACCATTTCATTCTGGGAAGAATCCTTTGCATATAAAGTTTGCTCTTTGTGCTTTGAAAACATCCTAACATGTAGAAAAAACTGAAATGTTTAATGTACTGTATTGTAATCAAGACACTAAGAGATAAAGAAAACCTGAACATAGCTTGTGTTATTGTATGTAGCAAGAATCCTTTTAAAATAATGATTCATTGGTATTTCACAAATTTGTTATAATCTATTCACTATTATTTATGAAGCCTGTTACTGATCTAAATAAGTAAAGGTTATTTCTATAGCCCTCGCATGGATGGGTCTTTTGAAAATCAAATAAGATTCTCCTATAGCATTGCTCTGGAGGACTACTCTGGTACCTTTTTTTAAGAGTGTTGTCTGTACCCCTAAAGCAGAATTTTACCATATTTAGAGTATACTTGTTTTTCTCCAGGTATTGCAGTTTTCCTCCCAGATCTCAAAGGTGCATGTTAGGTCACTTGGAAGCTTTGAATTAGCTAGGTGAGGGTGAGTGTAAGCATACTCATTACTGTCACTTACAATAGACTGGCAACTCAAAAGGGGACTGGTTCCAAAATCTGAAATAGAACAAGTGGATTCAAAAACAGATGGATGGATACAGGCTATGCTTTCTCAGCAGTATCCTTTATTTACTTCCCTTTATTTTCAATTTATAAATGGCATAGTGGCAGAGTGGTTCGAACAGCTGCCTAATACTTTCAGAAGGTTAGGTTTGAATGTCATCTTCTTCATATCTATCTGGGTTTTGTTCCTGGTATTCCAGTCTCTATCCTCCACCCAAAAGATGTACATGTTAGGTTAATTGGTGACCCTAAACTGATTTACTTGTTTCTACAACTCTGAACTGTGTTGGATGAATGCACAAGTGAGTGAGTGTGTGTTGGTTTATGAGCGTACCCCCTGTATGGACTGACTCCTACCTTATATGCAATGTTACAGTTACAGCCCTACCAGTTTTGAACTAAGCATATCAGAAAATGGGAATAAGAAACAAATAGATAAAGATTTTACTCTTTTGGAATAAGGATATCTGATAGGCAAGCTATTTGCCTTCATCCATCTAGAAATGCCAAAACCCCCCATATATCTGTTACAATCCTTCTATCCTGCATTGTCTTGGTAAATCAGAGGGGAAGTGTGCCCACTAGTTACAGACATGAGGTAGACTCTCTTCCACAGATAAAAATGTTTTTTACTAAGTCATCTCTTCCACATCCAGTCCCTTTAACCAACCAAGGGACATTCAAATCGGAAACATTTGTAGACTTTTTTTAAAATTATTTTATTGATTTTATTTAAAACATTCCATGCAAATAAATCAATTTTTACAAAGATAGGGTCGAAAACAAATCAACCCCCACCCATGAGAAAGAGAGCTAGGCCAGCAGAGTAAAACTTAAAGCTAGTAAAAATAAATAAATAGATGAATTAATAAGTGAATAAAGATAAATGGAAAAAAGGGAGAGAATCTGCTTCCTCAGTGCTTTAAATGCGTATTCTAAAATGTTATGGATTAGATCCTGCCAGGTTTTGAAAAAGTTCTGCACAGATTGTCTAAGTGCAAATTTGAATTTTTTTTTCAGCTTCAAATAGTATATAACATCAGTTACCCACTTACTTAAAAGAGGAGAGTTAGGATTCTTCCAGTTGTGCAAGATAAGTCTACGTGCCAATAGTGTAGTAAAGGCAAGTACAGTTTGTTTGTCTTTCTCCACTTTAAGCCCATCTGGGAGTTCACCAAATGCAGCTGTTAATGTATAAGGAGGGATTGTGACACCAAGGCTGTCTGATAGGCATTTAAAGATTTTGGTCCAGAATGATGTTAATTTGGTGCAGGCCTAAAACATGTGACCCAGTGAGGCTGGAACTTGATTGCAACGTTCGCAGGTTGGATCTTGCCCTGGAAACATTTTGGAGAATTTTAAGTGAGACAAATGTGCTCGATATATAATTTTGAGTTGAATAATTATATGCTTTGCGCATATGGAGCTCAAGTGGATTCTCTGCATTGCTACCTTCCACTCCCTTTCTGAGATATTGAGTGAGAGATCCTTTTCCCACTTTCCTCTTGGATCTTTGAAAGGGAGGGACTGTAGAATGGTTTTATATATTACAGACATGCTGTCTGAGTCCTCAAGACTGATCAATAATTTTTCCAGCATAGAGGTGGGTGGGAGGTGAGGAAAATTGGGCAGATTCTATTTAACACAGTTTCTAATTTGAAGGTAGGGAAAGAAATGTGTTGCTGGAAAGTTAAATTTGGAATGTAATTGTTCGTAGGATGCAAAGACGTTGTCTATGTACAGATCTCTAAGTGATTTAATCCCAAATGTTTTCCAAACATTAAAAAACTGCATATGTTTGAGAGGGAGAAAAAATGTGGTTCTCGTGCAGAGGTTCCACAGATAAAAGCTTCTTTATCTCATGGACTTTATTCTTCCAAAAGAAATACTCATCCCTTTTTAATCTGAAGTACTACTGACCAAGTCAAACACATATTAAAATTTTAATTTTTTACACTACAGTATAAGCTTTTTCCATCTACCCATTTTCTGAACAGAGTTATTTCAGTACAAAATCAAAGGTAGTAACTGCCTTTTTACAGAATAGAATTTATTTCAAAATGTCTTTTGAGATTCATTTTCCTTAAACAATGCTTTACCAGCCTTAGATAACAATATACCATACCAGTCAGGTTTACCAGTTCTAGCAAAGCCTTTACCACCCAGTATTTTCTTTTTGGAAATTATAGTCATCTGGTCCATTGTGCCCTTCTGTCTTCTCTGTTATTCTTTTGAGCCCATAGCCATACAATCACATTCAAAGAGCTGTGGCCTATAGTTTGGGATTTAAAAAGCTAGACAACTCTTTCTGAACATGACTTCGCTACCATATGTAAGGATGGCTAAAATTTCCAGAACAATTTATTTAAGTTAATGTGACTGTTTCTGTTTATGGAACAAAATAAACATCCAACCAGTAAAAAAGTAATTCATTATTTTGCCAAACTATACATTATTTACAGTACGTATCTGTTACACATTGGACATTGGTAGTCTCTTCATTGGAAAACTGAATGACACAATATTCAGTCATATTGGGAAAATTCATTGAAATGTCTGTAGAATAATGTTTCATTTATATTAATGTACATATTGACTCATTTTGTATTACTTGAACATGTCCTTTTGCAGTTCTGTGAGTACAGAGTCACATCAAGAAACCAGTGTTATAAAGTCTGCTCTTGGCACATTGCTGTTTTGAAGGGTTAATTTTTGCATCACTGGCTTTCTTGTCCACTTACATTTTCTATCTGACATTCAAAATCTGCATGCAATCACACTTATCCATCCATCCATCCATCCATTATTCATCTCGCTCTATCCTAACTACAGGGTCATGGGGGGTCTGCTGGAGCCAATCCCAACCAACACAGGGCACAAGGCAAGAAACAAACCCCGGGCAGGGCGCCAGCCCACCGAAGCACACTTATCCACTCCATGTTATTATACATCATAGTAAACCCAGGTGGATGCCCCTTTGTTTACAGGATCATTTTGAACAGCAGTTTTAAGGCTGTATGCCATATGTCAGTAACGTAAGAAGGATATTCTGGGTGTTGCTCTTTCACACTTAGTTCTACAGTCTAACCTAGTTAAGTAGTCACATTGTAAATTACAAAGTTGCCAGTTGAGCCCTATTTAGTAAAACACTGTCTGACCCGTGCAATAAATCCCATAATATGCCAGTGCTTCATGTTCCAAAATATGTTAAGGAATCAACCATACTGCAAAGGCACTATGTGAAACAAGGTTTACATGCTATGCTCATCACACACTCTTCCCCTGGGACTCTGTGTTTCATTACCTTCAATAAAGCATTTGTGCTGTTCTTTATAGCTAAAAGCTACACTGATGGTCATTTTGCATGTGCTAAATATGTGATATATGGGTACTTTTGAGTAATTTGCCCATTACATTTTGAGCCACTAAAAACAAAACAGGCTGTAAAAAATTGATTTCTTTCGACCAATTATTCAGACATTTTCCAAAAATCCAAATTTCTTATTGTTACTTGTAATATTTTATGTATTTAAAAACTTCACCATTACTATTCTTAGCTCAGGTTGTCACTTTTTACCAAAAAGTGTAATTACAAGGTTTTTAGTGAAATGTATTAGTCTAAATATAAATTTTAAGTTTAATTCAGTGGAAACCAAACCCATTTAAGGAAAGACACAATGATCTACAGATTATCATTACAGTTAACGAGTTAATGAAAGGTCGACTCCTGCGTTTAACTGAACTCCTTGTTTAGTCAATATTTTTTGTGTTCAATCAATGTGTGCAGTAAAAAATGAGCCTGACTTTAAACAACAAATGTACAGTTATTATGGCACACACAAAAAACAAAAAGGATACATACAAAGTGAATGATTACAAGTAGAAATTTCACAAGCAATAGAGTTCAAAGTAGAGCACAGTTGTGAAAAGCTAGATAAAAAACTAAAATTTAGACAAAGTCAAAGTTGTTTAATGATCTATTGCCACTAACTCTTCCTCTAAATATGTATATCATTAGTTGTTTTATTATTTGTTCATCTACACAAATTTTATACTGATTGATCATAAAATAAGAACTGCTTCTAACATGGGTAGAAATAAGTAGACATTCTAGTTGTCTCAGGAAGCAACTAAAACAGTAAGCAAAAACTGTGATTGACATCTGATGGTTATGTTTGAAGACCAACAGTAGCAAGATAAGAGGCTGATGCCATGTTATTCTGTAGTACTTTCACAAGGCAGCAGTAGTCAGTGTTGTTTTACAGCTCATAACCTACTGTATGTATTTTGCAGGTCAGAGATGTATTGTTTTAGAGAGGGCAGGGAGAGGGCATTCTGCAAAGAAATGCATAAGCATGTGAAAAGCATATTTCAGATACCTACAGTTAGGTCCATAAATATTTGGACAGAGACAACTTTTTTCTAATTTTGGTTCTGTACATTACCATAATGAATTTTAAATGAAACAACTCAGATGCAGTTGAAGTGCAGACTTTCAGCTTTAATTAAGTGGGTTGAACAAAAAGATTGCATAAAAATGTGAGGCAACTAAAGCATTTTTTTAACACAATCCCTTTATTTCAGGGGCTCAAAAGTAATTGGACAATTGACTCAAAGGCTATTTCATGGGCAGGTGTGGGCAAGTCCGTCGTTATGTCATTATCAATTAAGCAGATAAAAGACCTGGGGTTGATTTGAAGTGTGGTGCTTCCATGTGGAAGATTTTGCTGTGAACAGACAACATGCGGTCAAAGGAGCTCTCCATGCAGGTGAAAGAAGCCATCCTTAAGCTGCGAAAACAGAAAAAACCCATCCGAGAAATTGCTACAATATTACGAGTGGCAAAATCTCCAGTTTGGTACATCCTGAGAAAGAAATCAAGCACTGGTGAACTCAGCAACGCAAAACGACCTGGACGTCCACGGAAGACAACAGTGGTGGATGATCGCAGAATCATTTCCATGGTGAAGAGAAACCCCTTTCACAACAGCCAACCAAGTGAACAACACTCTCCAGGGGGTAGGCGTATCGATATCCAAGTCTACCATAAAGAGAAGACTGCATGAAAGTAAATACAGAGGGTGCACTGCAAGGTGCAAGCCACTCATAAGCCTCAAGAATAGAAAGGCCAGATTGGACTTTGCTAAAGAACATCTAAAAAAGCCAGCACGGTTCTGGAAAAACATTCTTTGGACAGATGAAACCAAGATCAACCTCTACCAGAATGATGGCAAGAAAAAAGTATGGAGAAGGCGTGGAACAGCTCATTATCCAAAGCATACCAAATCCATTGTAAAACACCGTGGAGGCAGTGTGATGGCTTGGGCGTGCATGGCTGCGAGTGGCACTGGGACACTAGTGTTTATTGATGATGTGACACAGGACAGAAGCAACCGAATGAATTCTCAGGTGTTCAGAGACATACTGTCTGCTCAAATCCAGCTAAATGCAGTCAAATTTATTGGGTGGCGTTTCATGATACAGATGAACAATGACCCAAAACATACAGCCAAAGCAACCCAGGAGTTTATTAAAACAAAGAAGTGGAAAATTCTTGAATGGCCAAGTCAGTCACCTGATCTTAACCCAATTGAGCATGCATTTCACTTGCTGAAGACTAAACTTCGGACAGAAAGGCCCACAAACAAACAGCAACTGAAAGCCGCTGCAGTAAAGGCCTGGCAGAGCATTAAAAAGGAGGAAACTCAGCATCTGGTGATGTCCATGAGTTCAAGACTTCAGACTGTCATTGCCAGCAAAGGGTTTTCAACCAAGTATTAGAAATGAACATTTTATTTCCAGTTATTTAATTTGTCCAATTACTTTTGAGCCCCTGAAATGAAGGGATTGTGTTTAAAAAAATGCTTTAGTTCCCTCACATTTTTATGCAATCTTTTTGTTCAACCCACTGAATTAAAGCTGAAAGTCTGCACTTCAACTGAATCTGAGTTGTTTCATTTAAAATTCATTGTGGTAATGTACAGAACCAAAATTAGAAAGAAGTTGTCTCAGTCCAAATATTTATGGACTTAACTGTGTATGAAACTGACCAGCAAAAGTTTTTTCTTTAAATATTGGATGATAACTGTGGTAGGTTAACTACCTGTGAGTATTGGATTTCATTTCAGATATTTAATTAATGCAAAGCCAGTAACTGTAGTTAATTGAACATATTGATCAATAAGATGCATTGGTTTTGTTTTATGATATACATTGCAAACAAGAAAACAAGTTTTCTTCAAGGTGCCAAAATGTAAACACATATTACACTGTTAATTACACTCTTTTCAAATATTGTCTAAAAGGAAGGAAAGAAAGCTCACAAATTATATCCAACATCCAAATACAAGACTGTCTTTAAGGCACAGTTGCTTAACTTAAAAATTAAAAGAAAACAAAAATCATACCTCAGCATCAATGAATTTAAATAATGTTACTAAATAGGGATTAATATCAATCGACTTTCATGTTCATAATAAGTGACATAATTAAATCATGAACAATTTCATAAGCTGCACTTTCATACTCCAAGCTGATTGAATCTTTATACTTTGCACTCAGAATTTGGCAACACTTCTATACAGAAAGAAAAGTATCAACAAGCACATCAGAGAGAGAGAGAGAGAGAGAGAGAGAGAAAGAAAATGTACAGATATGTACACTAAAAGTACTGAAGGATGCTTTATCCAATCATGCATTGATTTCCTCAACTCATTAATTTAAACTCTGGCATGCCAGAAGACTGCATTCAATGATGTGCCAGTTTAGCATGATAATTAACCTAGAACACATTATTTTAGTGTAGAGGAGGAAAGTGGTCCATCTAATTTGCAAAATCCACACAGACAGTGGTCGAACACAATGTCTTTGAGCTGAGATACAGCAGCACTAGTTATAACTCCTCAAAATTGAATGTATAGTGAATTGATTAAAACCGTAATACACTGTGGGCATTAAAGACGATTTGAGTATAAAATATATGTATGAATGGCGTGAATAATTAGATCCGTAAGAAGAACAAATAAGCAGAAGGTACAGTATTTATAACAAAACAGTGATGAACCTCAAAACCAATTGCATTGAAAATTTGTATGTGGTTTCCATAATATAATCTAATGCCTCGGTTAACAAATCCCCTGAGAACGTAGCTCCTTTAGATAGATAGATAGATAGATAGATAGATAGATAGATAGATAGATAG
>JANRMT010062813.1:60379674-60402708 GCA_026402145.1 Polypterus bichir lapradei
TAGATAGATAGATAGATAGATAGATAGATAGATAGATAGATAGATAGATAGATAGTGTAAATACGCCGCACAGGACTGTAAGTTACCGGAATTTCTATGGCTTAAATTTAAATATGAGTTCTGCAGCAATCGGTGCCATGCTTTCCACTTCGTTTCAGACTTATAGAAAACATCCCAAAATAATACAAAAACAGCTTTCCTCCATGAATGTGCCTTATCAAACGCACGTTCCCACGTCCTCTTAAACACTTGTCATCTGTTCTTCGCTCCGGACCTTCCTTCTGTCACTCGTTACCTAAGAGGTGTATCCGCCCCAGTTAAACATAATGAAGTATATCTGCAGCCGCAGCCGCCACACAGGAGCTCCAAGTAGGTGGATTTGACTCGAATGGGCACCAATAGAAGACACCCCCGCCCCCCATTCAGCTTCATCCCTTCAAGAGCTCCGCCTTTTTTGTTCCCTCCAACTCCACAGCTGCTGTCTACATGTCACAAAACACAGTACTGCGTAATGGAATTGTAATTTTCAGATGCAATCTGTGCATAAAATGTACTATAAATACGTTCATTTTTATTATTATTATAGCCTGCGAATACAGCATTATTCGTTAAAACCTTACCCTAAGGTTCCTTTCATTTTTTAATGCAGCACATGTCACACCCAGTGACGGTTCAAAAAGTCAACTAGAAAGTATGAGTCGTAAGAAAAAAAGTTGATAGTAAGAGAGTAGCGAAATAACCGAATTATCTCTATGCGATCGAAACAAACGAGCAGAAAAAAGAATGAGCTGAATCAATACATGTTCTATTACTGTTCCTTCATTTAAAAGTTATTTTTTATTTTTTTACACCTTGTTCTTTGGAAATCGAGGAGATTTTTAATAATTATTAACTCTACCTAATCCATACCAAGGTCAGTTTTCATTTTCGAAATGTCATGTTACTTTAAAAACATTAGAGAACAATTGCAGCCTCTCAACGCCACCCCCACCCCCGCCTCCTTATTTATATTGGTACGGCTAATTGTCAGACCAATCACAAGGCGCTCTGCAGGGTGTCAGCACAGACGTCACTGTGTTTATGTCTCGTGCTGCAGTTCTTCATCATAACAAAACAAGTAGGTTGCGAAAGACGTGCTCGGTAGCAGGTTTTTATTTATTTGTAGCCGTAAGAAAGAATATCAAAGAGAAGAATGATGACAAACCGAGAAATTAACCCAGACGAGAATTTACAAGGTAAGTTAAGCGATTAGTTGCCTCATGTTAATAGCGCCTTTAGTCTCCCAACGAAGAGGCCGTGGTTCTGGTAGCACGAGTGTATTCCAGTCAAAAGAAAATACGTTGTTTTTTTCACAAGGACAAAGGGCGATACTTTTCAGTTAACGTTAATATCCATTATTTTGTTTTTCTTTCTTTAACGCTAGTATCTCTTTATTCGTGTACCCTTTATTTATTTGCGATTTCATGAGTAGCTCAAGTGTCCAGCTTTTTATTGCGCAGCATAAAAGAATAAAAAAATCACCTTCATCAATGTTTGCTCCTTCGTACCTGAGATTATAATGTATTCTTAGCCGGAAGCATAATTATTTATCCGGTGTAAATTAAAATGTAGATAGTGATAATGGTGAATATGACCAGGAAATGGTATTGGTAACAATAAGCAACGATCTTAGTATTCGGGACAACAGGGAAAAATATTTGCAAATTAGGGTAGATCTGAGTTTTGTGGCCTTTATAATATTTTCCTCTCAGACTTGCTTTTAAAATCATGAGATGAATGTTTGTATGCAATGTTTTACCATTTATTTTACATTGCAGTACAAAATAGTTTTACAGTTTAAAACCTCGATATTTACTTTTAAATTGTGTGAAATTGTAACAGATTGAGCTTCTTTAGGGAAATATTTGTTATAAGGCTTTCGTATGTAGTGTCTATTGAAATTCGGTTTTGTAAATTGATATATTAACCTTGATATATACTTTACATTCTGGCAAATTGTAAGAGATTTAACAGGGATATATGTTATAAAGCATTCGTATGTGGTGTTAATTAGAATTCGGTTCTGTAAAGCGTATTGACTTCGTAGGAGTATAACTTTAAACACTATATACACTATAATATTTCACTGTTTACAGTTTGTTCTGGCAGTGTATTATTAAGTTATTTAAAGGCTGTAAGAAGACTCAAATAATTATTGCATATGACACTTTCATAATTTAGGCTGAGTACATTGTAAATAAGTTATTTTTGGAATGGCTTTTAGCATTTACAATTTATATATCATACTTGGATGATTTGGGTTATTCTGCCCTTTTAGAGTCCCCAGCATTTTTGTCTTTTTTTAGTGGTTCTATGCATGTGCATCCTATTCTTTAAATCCTCAATCTCCGAGGTTGTTTTGTTGACCCTGAAAACCGTTCAGCAGCCCATGATATCACTTCAGGCAGATGACTGATTAGTGAAGCGTGCTTTTTATAGTCATGCTTACCGACATAATGGGTCACAAAAATAACAGGAGGGTGACTGTATTCATAAGATTTTAGGCCTTGTCAGCAGGAATTCTTTCTTTGGTCACTTTAGAAATCAGAAAATTGTTGAAAATAAGCTGTGGGAGCTATCACGTGATTGGAAAATATGCCAGAGTGCAGGATCTTTGGCAAATTATTTACTGGGCATTTACCACAGATTGTTACTAAAAAAGTCAGTTGTTTAATTATAAGGGTTTTATATATTTATATGCTAAACAAGTAGCTGTTTAATGATTTTTCTTTAGTTTGTAACCTGAATTATAAATCCTTGCTTTGTTCTTTCTTAATATAGGTGGATGTACAGTATGTTGACTTCATAGAGATAAAAATATGTTATTCAGGATATTTATGTTGGTTGTCATAGTGATACAGTGGTTTTTGCCTAATTGCTCCAGCAGACTGAGTTCTAATTCTGGCCTGACTGCTGTCTATGTGAGGTTTATGCTGCCTTCCTCTCATATCCTGAAGACCTTCAGGTGATGTTGAATGGTGACATTAAGTCGGCCATGTTTGAGTGTCTACGTGTTTAAGTAAGTGTGCTTTGTGACAGAGTGCCATTATGTCCCTTGACCAGTCCTGCCTTGCACTCAATCACAACAGTCACCCTGAATTGGATAATTAAATTCAGAAAATGGATGGGTGAAAAAAATGTGTTGTTTAAAACCCAGACAAGTTTTAATATGAGGGTCAATTCAAGGTCTTCAAAAACACAGAACATTTTTATATTTATACATTAATTCGTATTAATCAACAGTTGTCTGTTCAAATTAATTAAATTTAACAAATTATTTGGTGCCTGGTCAAGAGCTGGTTCCAGGCCTTTGGCCTGATGCTGCCAAGATCCTTATGTGACCATTAATTGCATTAAGCAGGTTTATAAATGCTATGCGGTGTAACAAAATATTCCAATATGGTTTCAGTTGTTTCATACTTTTTGAGTTCTTTCATAACATAACTTTTATTTTTGAAGATTTTTGTTCTGGGAGACGGTCTTGAAAAAGGAAAAAAGACTAATCGAAAGTGCACATTTTGTACACTTATTTAACTTCTGTTTTTTTATTCACTGTTAAGAAAAGCCAGAATAAGTAAGGGTTTTATTGTGCAAGAATGGTAAAAATGTAGCTTCCTTGTAAACAACTGCCAGGATTTGAAAGAGCTCTGCAAGGATTACCTTTGCAAATCAAATTTTGCTGAACAGAAGTCCACAAAAAATACATGTGGTAAAGTAACTAATGAAAACATAGTTATGAATGAGTAGTATTCTGGTTGTGTGTTTTGGGTTAGACAATTCATTCTGGTTAACTCAAAAGCAACTAAAAGTGTAGTTCAGTACAGTGGCAGTTGTCTCATGACTTAACTACAGCAGGTGTTATCTGGGATTTTGCCATTTTCGCACTACATTCATTCCTCATGTTTAACTCTTCTGTCTGTGTGTGTGTGTGTGTGTCTTAAACATGTGCTCCATTTCATCTGTCTTGCTTGCTAGAATTTGAAGTACAAATTGTGAATTTCCCCTTGGGGATTAATAAAGTACAGTATCTATCTACTAGTAATGTGGGTATAGTTTTACATTTGTCACAGTCAATATCACTTGTTAGCTGTACTGTTAGGTAATGGAAAGGTGCTATATAAATAAAATATAGTATTATTGTACAAAATGGCATAAAAGATGAGTATTAAAGACAATTGAGGGATATTAGGCAAGAGGAGTATGTCGGGGAAAAAAAAACACAACAACACTGCATGCTCACATGATCATGGGCTTCTTTTTATTAATTGAATGAGATTATACAAAGAGATGATCAGTCTGTTTTTTATAGTGAATAAAATTACCAGAAATCTAAAAGCCACACTAGTTGAGTCCAGGCATATACCCCATGAACATACATGTTGAGTACATTGTTTCACTTTTCTGAAGTGTTGATTAATAGATGGTCACTTGTGTACTGCTCTATATTTACTTGGGGGGGGGGGGGGAGTTGAATCAGTACCTTGACAGCTTGAGCCTTTCTTCTAAGTTGAACATTTATGGAATTTAGAACTATTAGAACATAAATCACAACCACATAAAAAACAGTCAATTAGGTGCTGTTTTGCAGTCTATGGGCAGTAGACACACATGAAATTAAACAGTATAAGTGCATGATGTAACTAATAGTGTTAGTATTTGCAAAATGTTTTTGGCAGCGAAATTCTTCAGTTTTGTGCTTGCATTTTGCCATAAAATAATAATCACACTTCACACTAAAGAAGTTCTCTCATGGTTTTAGTGTTGCTAAGTATTACTAAGGTAAGTCTTGCCCAACATTTACCAGTTTAAAAGCAAACTACTCAGTTTGGTTGCAGAGGAGAATAGGAGCAAGTGTGTAGTGTAAAAGGGTATTTGCAATACAAATCTGCTAACCAATAAATTATTGTGGTGATTGAATAACACCCCTGTATACTGCATATGTTCTTAAGTTGCTTTTTCATTTTAGGGTTGTGGGGAGGTGGCTTGTATTCTGGTAGCTTTAGGCCAAGGCAGGAGCCAGCGTTAAATGTCTACTTTGATTAATACTAGCACAATGTGTTAACCAGTTGGTTTAACATTGCATTTTTTTGGATGTAAGAGAAAGTTTACCTGCATATGGGAAGAATCTGCAAGTGACAAACAGATGATAATTAGGTGGGAATATAATCCAGGGCCATTGGACATATGAGCTTTCAGGACTAATTACTGTACTTTCCCAAGTGATTTTACAGTATTTGTCCATTTTCTGGTGGTGGATTTTTCATTATGAGGCTCCTGGCATGTAGTCTGCCCTGGCTTTTGCAATCTTAAAACTTTTAAAGTGTATCTAGCATATGAATTCTATTACCCTATCCTACACACAGCATCTAAAAATAGCATTAATTTTATATTGGTTTTTGCAAAAAAATGTAAAACTTTCCCCTTGCACATCTTTACACCTTTGTTCCCCATTACTTGTTATACCTCTTGAAATACTGTGATGTAATTTTCTATGTGTGCCAGTTTTTTCCACCTTTTGCTTGTTCTATTATAACTCTTACGAACTGGGTAGCTTATTTGACTTTGTAAAATTCTTTTTTTCAGTATTAGTTACATAAATAATTAAAACTACTAGAATTTTTGATGGAAAAATAAATCAATATTAAAAGGTCTTTTATTGTTAATGCAGAGATACATACAGATTTTTGTTTTTCTACATTTACTTTTGCAGCTTAAGACAGGTAAGGTGGTTATGCCAGATGGATCCAGTTAATCGCAAGTGGTATTTTTACATTAAAAGCAGCTTTGCAAAAAAAAAAAAAAAAAAACCTCTTGAGTAACTGAATAATACCCCTGGAAGAGCATTAGGGTCAGAAGTTCACTTTCCCTAAAAGGAAAACCTTTTACAAGATGTATTTGTTTTATGGCAATATGCCCAGAAACATATTCAACAATGTATGTCTCTTAAAGGATGCATAATTTTGATAAGTCTGTGTTTTATTTTAAGTTTTAATACAATGTATACATAAGTATTATTATGCAGTTATTTACACATTAGATTGCTTTAACTCTTTATGTTGAGACAGGTTCTTGGGTGGAGCTTCACTTTAGTAACAATGGAAATGACTTTGCTCCACAAAATGGAAGCCAAGAACAACCCCCAGCTTCAAATGACAGTGGAGATATGGAAAAAATGCTTCTTGATGCCCAGCATGAATCTGGCAGAAGTAGCTCCAGAGGAAGCTCTCACTGTGACAGGTGTTACTTTACAATTAAAATATAAATTTATTAATGTGTTAGGTTGTTTACAAGTTGCAACAAAAGTCTGATAAAGTTAGGCGTTATGATGGTAACAAAATGTATAAGAAACAATCTTTGACTCAAAATATTGAGTCAAAATAACTCTGCTATATTGCCCAAGGTCTGCTTACACCAGAGGACTAAGAACAGCACTTTTTTTCATCTTTAAATGTTTTTAGTTAAATTTGCATGCTCCACTTATCTTCTCTCTCTGTTTACACAAGTAATCCTTTAAAACTTGTCACACACACAAATCAACAACAGTCTAGGGATTTGACATCAAACTTTATCCAATGGGTCAAAGTAATCATCCAAGTAAAGAATGAGGATCAAGCTCTGAAACTCAAGCTTATTGAAAACTAACATTCTACATGCAGTTGTAGATTTCAGATGCTTTTTAAGTACAAGTATTCCCTATACTCAAAACTGATTAGACTGTTTTTATTATATATAAAATATGAGGTAAAACTATTCATATTATGAAGAACAATATATGAAGGGACAACAAACAACACAAGATATTTCAAATTACAACCAAGTTATGGCAATTTTTTTGAAGTTGGTTCAATGCTGGGTTTGTTTTGGTTTGTCTTAGTTTTTCAGTTGTTATCCTTTTTTTAAATGAATTCCGTCAAAATGGAACTACATTGATTTTTGAAATTTTGCAAAATAATTATGCTTTGTATTAAATAACTTTATTTGCATATACTATTTCTTTGGAACCCTAATTTTATTTGTAGTATGTGTGTGATAAGTCACCAAAGTGAATAAGGCTCATTAGGTGAATAAGCAAAACAAACAAAAACTGCCCATATTAACTCTCAACCGTGCACTGATACAGCAAGCTAGGAAAATGGATGGATACAGTTAGCTTTTCAGTATAGTCTGCCCTAAGTAGACAGGAGATCAGGATGGTAACACTCTCTTCCATTACCACAGCAAATAGCCAGAGGGTACTTAAGGACTACTTTTTAAGATGCTTGACCAACTGCAGCAATGTAGACAACCTCAGATCGAAAACCTAATATAAATTAAGTATACTGTATGCCAGTGATATTTTAATTTATTATATACATATATACACAATTAATTTTATTGCAAGAAAATAACTTAGCATACAATCAAGTCAAACTTGTATAACAAATGACTTCATGGTCCAATTAGAAAAAAAAAACATCAGAAAGTTAAAGAAAACAGGAAAAATAAAAGACAAAACCTAATTCAACTACTACCTGAAAGAAAGAAAGAAGAGCAAAGATAATTAGGAGGGAAAAAGGAAAACTGTCCTTTTCCCCCTCAATATGAATGCTTATTCTAAAAATGTATTAATGCAGTCTTGCCATATTTTATAAAAGTTTTGAACCAATCCTTTGAGCAAGAATTTTTGTTTTTTTTCCAATTTCAAATAGTACAGAACATCAGCTTACCCACTGACTTCTAAACTGAGTGTTGGGATTCTTCCAGTTGAGCACGATACAGTAAGTCTATGTAATGGTAGTGTGGTATTGTTAATTACAAACAATTGGTCCTTGTCAACTTTAAGCTCATCTGGATAAACACCAAATACAGCTGGTAATGGGTTACAAGTGTTTGTTACACCAAAGCTCTTTGAGAACCATTCAGAGATTTTTGTCCAATTAATTATAATATTAAACTGTGGTGGTTATTGTTCTGTTTTACTAGATTAGTTAAGTTAGTTAGTATAGTTATACACTACATGTAATGAACACTTCACTTGTCAATATTTTTGATTCACTACAAATATATATTCCTTTCACCTCCTGTTTTGATTTGATAAAATTTTATAAAGAATGCATTTTAGTGCATATGTGGCTTTGCTTTCTTTACTATTACAATCATTTTCTATAAATTAAAGTAATGGTATATTCCCATATTTTAAAAAATTACTTTCAGCACACAAAATTGTTGGTTTGTTGCTTTGCAAAAGTATTTAACCTCAAAAAACTTTGCTGTAGTACAAAAATACACATCTTTTAGCAATATTTTCAAATGGCAATTTTAAAGGCAAAGTTAATTATTTGTCAGCAGACAATTTATACAAAGTTGTAAACTTGTTTGAGTATCTAGACACCTGTGCTTCAGTAGCACTAGATTTTAAAATGTGAAATGAAATTTCCCCGATTAGGATATTTTTGCCTTACCAATGACCTCTGCCTTTGCAGCTTTGAATGCAATATCGCATCTTCTGAAAAAAGAATAAAGTCTGTTTGGGAATCATTTAGTCATACAATGAATCCTAAGAAATTGTGTGACCTTGAAGACTAAGAGGTAAAGTTGTAGGAAAGTCCAAAGGAATAAAAGCGCAGAATTACTTGTGATTTGCCAAACCTGTTTTATACAGTCATTTCTACTTGATACTGATAGAGGCTGGAACAGTGCACAATTTTCAGTTATTATTAAACCCACTTAATTCAGTTCAGGGGAGTAGGTAGCCAAAGTATAGTGTAACCTCAGGGGCAAGGCAGAAGCAGTATCTGTTTTGTAATGGGGAGAAAACATTTAGCCGAATGTTCTCCAGTGGGTCTGGGAAATCCCTCAACTACTCTTTGAGGGCCAGAAGTTTAACTCTCTAATTTAGTTTATCAGTGGTTAAGAGACCATAAAAGCAGTTCATGAAGTACTTATCAGTAGCAACTCTTTCTATTTTCAAATTTTTGGGGATTTTACAAAGTATCTGGTTCTGCTTGTTAGAAAAGCATTTTTTGAACTGCTTGTTAGAAAATGGCATGTGCAAGAAAAAATATAAAGAAAACTGTCAACTAAAGTTTTACTCGCATTGGCAAAGTAGATTCACTGTATTGGCATATGCTTATTTGACAGTCAAACCTGCCTTCATTTGCTGAGTGTGTTCATTTGGGTTGAGACACAACATAACTAAGGTTACAATGGAAATCATGTGCCATGCAGCAAGTGTTTATTTACGTCTCCTAAGATGCGTGTTAGTGTTTCATTTTAGAGGCTCATTACATGCCACCATCCCTGGGACCAAGAACTGTAGATATACTTTGCTTATGATTCATCTTGTAGTGTATGGTCAAACTGTAACTTAAAGGTAATTCATGAGCTTGGAGGGTTAGGAAGCCTATTTGAAGAAAAATAGAAATCTGTGTGCCCTGTAGAAATTTCATGTCATATCTCACACTATAACTACCCAAGAAAGATTCATATGATGTGAACTACACGTCATAGCTGAGAGTTGGACTTTCCCAAAAACTGCAAAGTTTTTGCACAGAGTTTACAAACCATTTTTACACTTCTTTTAAATGTTCAGTTTAACTTTCTAAGCTTAACTATTTATTTTAGAATGATAATTAGGTCAATTTGGAGTAAAACCTGGACTGGAAAAAAATAGTTTATAAAAAAATATTTGTCTTTTTTTCACCAAAGTTAGTCTCTCAGCAGACCATCAGCTCTCAGCAGAGCATAAGCTTAGGCTCACTTAGGCTCACTTGCAAATCATTTTGTTTTTGGAAATGTTTAGCATATATTTTGTATACTAGTGTACTGCAACCCAAAGGCTGGTACAGGCACAATCCTGAAAGTACCAAGAATGTTTTGAGGAGGTAGGTCAGCATGTTAAGTCATCGATGCTGTGTTCCAGGGCAGGAAAGTCTGAATATGTATGTTTGTTCTCAAACCAAGGCAATATTACATCAGTGTTTAGTATTGATTTTGTTACACTAGGTGAGAGTGCAAATTTAAATTGCCTAAAGAAGTGTATCCACCTAGCTGGTCCACTACTCATCTACTTAGAATTTTGTAAATTAGGAAAAAAAAACAAACAGGTTTTTACAAATCTCACAGTAGTGGTTCCACTATTAGGCTAAGTGACTTCCATTGACATGGACAGCAGTTGCTGCATTGTGAACAGTGCTTAGAGGGCAAACATCTTTCTTGTCGTTCTACTTGACTTTAATCATTTTGACATGCACTTACTCGCATCACAGCGAACCTTCAAGTGACTAAATTCACCAGGCATGTCACGGCGGTTCAGTCGTACGGTGCCGTATGCATCAGTTTCACTATCAATGTCAATGTCTGCTGACTAACTCGCATAGTTATCACTATTGCTTGATTCAACTAATTGTTCAGCTTCAGTTTGTTCTAAAACTGGCTTTACACGCTATCATTCTGTTTTGGTTGAGGGCCCTAACCAAATACTGATGAGTTGCTTTAGAGTGGCAAAACGCATAGAAATACTCATGATTTTTTTTGCAGCATAATGTTATTTCATCTGACAGAAGAACACAGTCCTAAAAGTTATTTGGGATTCACACTGTTAAGTGGACTGTTGAATGTCATCCACAATTTGACTTGGGCTTAACCCTAGAATTACCAGAGCCTATGAAAAAACTCGTAGATCCGTCCCATCTTAAATCGCTTCTTAAAACCATTCTCACCTTTCCGCCAGGGTCTTTTGTTCATCTAAATGTGCTGATAAACACAAGCTGCAAGCAGCCGGCTATTCTATCCCCCCACCGACTTAGAACATGCACGAACTTCTCCCAGCTCATGCCTTGATTGATTATCTGGGAGTGAAGTGGAGTTTTAGAGTGGAAATAATAGATCATTATTTGGAACACACTCATTTCTTGTGTTTTCCATTTCTACAGTAATCTGTGTAAACACATTGTTAAAACAGAAACTTTTTCATATTTTAGTATTAAATGTTACAAAATGTAGGCATAAACTATAAAATGTGTGAAGCCTGAAGGCCAAAGATCAAATAAACACTTTCACAAAAGGTTCAAGAATGTCACAACAGCTTTTGTGGCGTACTGGTAAGATTTCGTCACTTAGAGTGCAGCAGACTTGCCTTATTCTGACGCCGACTTTATATATTGAGGAATTACTTTATATATTCCGAAAATCATTGCAATTGCCTGTTTGGCACCCCATAGGGCACTGTATAATAGATATATAAAAAAAAAAAGCTAAGGGGATAGATCTATAGATAGATAGAACGGAAAGGCACTATATGATAGGCAGACAGGGAAGCTGCTATATAATAATAAAATTACTGTTATTACTATATAGATATTATTTATTTACTTCCTACAGCGTAAAGTCACGAGTGCAGAGCTTCCCATGTACATATACAAAGTACAGCGATGGCAAAAGTGCATTCTTGATCCGATGTAGAACTGTCGTCATGTAAGTAAATAACTCAAATGAAAATAACATTAGATCTGGCTTTTATGTAAGTAACATATAAATGTTAATGTTTTGGGCGCATGCACCGTCATTTGTATGTTAGAGCCAGATCTAATGTTATTACCTTTATTTATTTACTTACTTACTTCCTACAGCGTAAAGTCATTAGTGCCTCGTATGCAAAGTACAGCTATGGCAAAAGTACATTCTTGATCCGATGTAGAACAGTCATCATGATTTGAGTTTGCCTCTGTTATAGCGTGTCTGAGAAAACAGCAGTGTCAAATGCGGCGGGGTGGGGGGGGCGCGGGGGGGTGGGTCAGAGGAGGGGGATTGAGTTGGGATCGTGAACGCGGCTGAGAGAATAATAGAATAACAAAAAAAAAAAGCTAACCTTTACAAGTATCATAAATTACACCGGCTGTTACAGACTGGAATCAAATGTATGTTTTTATTTTAAAATAGTAAGAATACATACAGCTCACTTTTCAAAATGGACTCATCTGGAATTGAACCTGAAAAGTTCAGACTACCAGTCAAGAGATGATACCGTTGTGCCACCACAGCGATCTTAGCAAATGCATGTCAATATCGCATTCTAACACTGGTTGTTTTTCTGTAGTTATATTTTTGAATAAAAGCACACTTGTTCTATTATATTTGTACTTTTTGTGAAACTGTTTCTTTGATATTTGGACTTCAGGCTTCACACATTATAAACTTCATGTCTACATTTTGTCAATTATGACTAAAACATGAAAAACGTTTCTTTTTTAACGATGTGTGTACATAGATCTATGTAGACACGGAACACACATGAAATGGAAGTGTTCCAGATAACGATATAGTATTTATAAAAGGTGTCATTTCGCTTGACTTCTCACTCTATACAACTCCATGTAACTGACACGCAGGTAAACAGACTTGAGCTGAGAAAACTGTGCGCCGGTGGGGGATATGATAGTAGGCTGCTTGCTGCTTAGCCACAAATTTAGAAGACAAAAGACGTGACATAGTGGTGTGAAGCGTTTTAAGGTGGGACAGATTTACAAGTTTTTTCGTAGGCTCTGGTAATTCTAGTGTTAACTGTATTTACACAGAAGCCAAGGAGGTTAATTATGTGGAGTATTACTGAACTTTAATTAACAAGATGGAATAGTATTAATTACAATGTGACCTGTTCATACTGTACTAGATAGACATCAGACCCCGATAGGTTTAAACCTACAACAAAATTAAATCTTATGCATAAAATAAGATTAGCACTTAACAGACTGCAGAGTGCAAAGATTTTCTGTGTTATAATATTTGAACAGATCCAAGAAAGTTTGGACAGTGTTTAATACACCTGGAAAAAATAAAGGTATAGAGGTACAGTTAAATGTGTCTTTTAAGGTGATAAGGTTAGATAGTATACAAAAAATGTGAAAAAAAACAGTATATTGATTATTCCTTTAAGGAGAATTATTTTATCTGGAATAATTAAAACAGAGGCAGTCAGAATTTCAGCAGATTTCAATAAAATGGTAAAATGGATAAAAATGATAAAGTCTGAATTTGAGAACAAACCCAAAAATGGAAGTGGGCATATCTAGTACCACATACAGTTAAGATCTAATCCTGAGTTGATGTTAGAGAGTCTGAGTTCAAAGAGGTATATATATGCTGGTAAGGTTTTCATTGTAGAACTCTGAGTCATATTTTCTCTGTATTGATTTAAAACTGGTTATTTTTTGAGAATAAGCTTATCTTTTTTTGATAGGGAAGTTATGGTAAATACAGTGTAAACTAAGTGTTTTGAGAATGGAAAAAATTATTATTTTTGTGATTTTTAAAAATGAATTTCTTCTTAAAATCACTGTATATACTTCATTTTTATTAATAAATTAATGTTCTTTCTTTTAATTCAGTCCACCAAGATCACAAACTCCACTTCATCTCCGAAGAGGTTCAGAAGTTCCCAGCAGTGGTGAGAAAAACAGCTCTCAGGTAGAAGAAATTTTGCCTAAGAAAGCATGTCTGTGTTTGTGTATTGGCATATACATGCATGCAAGTAAGTGAAAATGTCAAATTACAGTAATTATAATGTCTACAGTGGTAAGGTTAGTGTACACAAATGTGAGAAGCGCCAGTAGATTACAGTAGTAGTCTTTGAGGACAATTATTTAATCTGGAATATTTTCAGAGGTGTATTTCTCTCTATTATAATAAAAAAAATATCCTGCGAAGTGACAAGACTTTTTGGAAGACATTTTCAAGTCCCGCAAGTTCAGACCTTGGCTATGAGATTTTTTCAAGTCACGCCCTCCTCTTAACCATTTTCAGCCATGCACATGGTAATCTCACTTCTCATTCGTAAGAATGCTTTTGACAGACACGTGTTCTGTTCTCTCAGATCTTATAAATTTTAACATTTTCCTCACTTTTAAGTTCCCAGTTAAAAAAGACGTATTATGTCACAATCGTATTAAAGAATTTAATCACAAAGGGTTATCAACAGAAAAAATGAATAGACGGGCAATCCTAGCAGCGAAAAACGATGAAGTTAAACAAATTAACGCCAGAAATGACGATCAGTTATACAGCAAATTGGTTAAAGGTGTATCAATTAACTATGCTGAAATAGTTGGTGGTGATCATGCAGAAGATGAAAACACCAACTTAGAATATCCCGAAAAATATCTACAACCGTTAACGCTAGCTGGTCTTCCAACACACAAATTACTGTATCCAAGAAAGGTAATGTAGTACATTTTCCACGGATAACATTACACAACAAAGGAGAACTTGGTATGCCATTCATATTAAAACCTTAACAGTTTCCTGTTAGAATAGCTTTTGCAAAAACAATTAAATCTCGGAGCCAAACATGCAAAATAGTCATTTTATTTAATAGAGAGAAAGAAACGAAATTCATCACAGGCAGTTATATGTTACATTGTCACGATGAAAGTCCAGACACAGAATCAAAATTCAATGCGATATATTTTGATAAAAATTTAATTAAAAAAATTTTATACTGAAGTTTTACAGTAAAAGTCTAAGTTTAAAAAGTATTTGAGTGTTAATACAATTTCATTCTGTTTTGCTTTGAAATTATCAACAAATAACTGTCACGCAACATGAAACAATTTACTATCAAATTATTACAATTTACTCTTTTTTAACATGGTTAATTACTCACTGTAATGTAAAATAGTTAAATTATGCATATGTAACAATTCCCATGAAAATAAAAATCTGTGTAAATTCTACAACCGCATCCCCCTGCGCGAGCGACAGAACTGCAGAGAGGCTAGCGTGTAATGCAGACAAGGGGGTTGGCAAGCGAAGCAAGCAGGGGGCAAAGCCCCCTAGTATTAATTTAAAAAAACAACTAAGTCGTCTGAATTTATTTCTGGGTCATGTGAGGCTGGAGCCCATCTTGGCAGCCCTGGACAAGCACTTTTTCCATTGCCAGTTCACTCACACAAGTGTGCACACAATCACACACTGCCAGTTTGCAGTCATCAGCACCTGTGGTTTATTATACGTTCTTGCCCAAGACAAAGTAACAAATGCACTTTGTAATATTCTTTGAATTAGAATTGTTGTAAATAGACATTGATATGTTTGTATTTGTTACATGGTGAATTGTAATTCTTGTTCTTATTAATTGAGACTTGTTGGTTTATTATTTGTTTAGTCTGAGGAAGATTATCTTGAAAGAAGAAAAGAAGTGGAACATTTAATGAAAAGCAATTCTGATTGGATTTGGGACTGGTCAAGTCGTCCAGAAAATGTTCCACCAAAGTCAGTATCTTTACTTAATTTGGTTCTTAATACATTTTGTAAATGTATTAAAATTATCCTAGATACAGTATTAAATTTTAGAATTAATTGAATAAAATTTTTAAAAATGAGTAAAAATAAAATGTATTTTTAGAGTCGTAAAGGTTTTAAGTGCTAGCTGTAAGGGTACTTGTTGTTTTCATTGTGAAGTGTTGCAGTGTAAGCTTATAGGCTCATTATCCTCACATGAACAGAGTACAATGAAATAAATTCTCCTGCTAATTACAGTGTCAATATACAGTGGATTCGGAAAGTATTCAGACCTCTTCACTTTCTGCACACTGTGTTGTAGTTTTAATTTTAAATTGATAACATTTATCATTTTTGCCCATCAATCTATACTCTGTAACCCATATTGATAAACTGAAAACATGCTGTCAGAATGGTTTGCAGTTTATTTTTATTTTTTTACATATCAAAACTTGAAAATTTTCATTCAGGTATTCAGACCCTAATCGAGTATTTTGTCGAAACCCCTTTGGCAGAAATTACAGGTTCCAGTCTTCTTGGGTTAATTTCTCTAAGACTTGCAAGCCTCTGTGCTTGCCACTGAGAAGCACCCCCATTGCATTGTGCTGCCACCACCATGCTTTGCTGTAGGGATGGTAGTACAATACAATACAGTTTATTTTTTTATAGCCCAAAATCACACAGGAAGGGTCGCAATGGGCTTTAATAGGCCCTGCCTCTTGACAGCCTTTCAGCCTTGACTCTGAGAAGACAAGGAAAAACTCCCAAAAAACCCTTGTAGGGAAAAAATGGAAGAAACCTTGGGAAAGGCAGTTCAAAGAAAGACCCCTTCCCAGGTAGGTTGGGCGTGCAGTGGGTGTCAAAAGAAGGGGGTCAATACAATACAATACACAGAACAAATCCTCAATACAGCATAAAAATAAAAATTTTAGATGGGTGATGAGCAGTGCCCAGTCTTCTCAAGACATTGTGCTTGGATTTCTGCCACAAGAGTTCAATTTTTGTCTCATTAAGTCAGACTCCTTTAAATGCTATTTGGCAAACACCAAGCTGACAGTCGATTGCCTTTTACTCAGGAGTGGCTTCCATCTAGCCACACTACCATAAGTGTTTAAATGATGGTAGTGCTGCCAAGAGGGTCATCCTTCTTACAGGATCTTCCATCTCAGCAGTGGACTTCTAAAGTTCTGTTTTTGGGTTCTTGGTCACCCCTCGGACCAGGGCCCTTTTTGCATGGTTACTCAGTTTGGCCAGTCAGCCAGCATTAGGAAGAGCATTGACGATTCCAAATTTCTTCAGCCTTACACTTATTTAAGCAATTGTGCTCCTGGAAACAGACAAAGCTTTATTTTGGTGTTACTCCCTTGCGTTGACCAATGCCTTGCCACAATTTGATCGCAGAGTTCTCAGACTTCATGGCTTGGTTTTTGCCCTGACATAACAGTGTGAGATTTTAAACAAACAGGTGGGTGCCATCTACATTACGTCCAGTCAGTTCATTTTGTTTACAGGTGAAATGCAGTCAAGTTCTAGACACCTCTCAAAGATTATTAAGGCAAGTAAGGTGCCTCTCACCATAACTTGGAGTGCCACAGCAAAGGGTCTGACTGCTTATATAAATGAGATGTTCGCTTTTGATTTTTAAAAATTTGCAAACTTTTCAGCAAATATGTTTTTACTTTGCCATTATGGGTTATCAAGTAGATTGATTGGGAAATGTATCCCTCCGAAATTAAATCTGCAGAAAGTGAATGGGTCTGAATACTTTGAGTCCGCAAGTGTTTAACAGTTGCATGGTATGAAGATATTTTATCATTTTTCTCCCCCCCCCACCCTGCAGAGAATTTCTGCTTAGGCACCCAAAACGGTCAGCATCCCTCAGCATGAGGAATACAGGTGTTATGAAGAAAGGTGGTGTGTTTTCAGCTGAATTTTTGAAAGTGTTTCTCCCATCTTTACTCATTTCTCATATACTTGCTGTCGGCTTGGGGTAAGTTAATGTAGTTCTGAAATTTAACCGTTATTAATACTGTTTAATAAAATAAGCATTATGTCAGATCTGACAAGCTAGGGCTGTAATAGAAAACATGATTGCATTTCTTCTTCAAGGATCTATATCGGAAGACGTCTTACAACATCAGCCAGCACTTTCTGAATAGTCTTTCATCGCATTATTATATAATCTTGGCCGGCCTCCAACCACAGTCCTTGCTAGACACAGGCTAGCCTGAAAGTGCTCAGTGCTGCATAACCGGATCGCAAGGAAGGGCTTTCTGTTAGTCATTGTACCTGAGCTAAACAATGATTTAATGTAAGTACTAAAATGTAAATTTCTCCTTTTGTTTCAAATACAGCTGTGCATCTCTTATAGTGTATTTTCTGGTAGTTAGGTGTAGTAAAACCATAAAATATGAAGGACTTTAATGAAACCAGTTGTTCTTTAATAAGTGCGCATTAAGCTGTGTTGTGATTGTTATAACTGGAGCTTGAATAAAACCTGTCTGTAACCTTAAATTTTGAAGCTGAAGTAAAAAATAAACTGTATATATAAACATCTAGTGAATGTTTAAGTATTACATATTATTATTGATCTTGTTAAACAGGATTTAAAAAATAATTTCAATCTCATTGTTTCAAAGAGTTTATTTCTGGACAATATGGATGTATTCTTTTTATATTTAGATTTTTTTTTATGATGATTTACGGATGATATTGTTAGTATTGCATGTATAATTTAAACTTGGAAAATAAATAATTTGACTATCTGTGTTTGTCATTTTTGGAATGATTCTATACTATTTGAACTTGCTACTTAATTTCAATTGTATTTTTAAGTGAATATTCTGTGGCATCTTAAGTAAATAAAATCACTTTATTTATATTTAGATACACTATCCGTTTATAGTTTTAGAACAACCCTTTTCCCTGCTTTTATTGAATAAGTTGAAATGGTACAAAAGTAAGCGGTGAACTGCCAGATTTAGCAACACGCAAAACCTGCAGAGCTCCCTGTGACCCCTAAACTGGGAGGGTAACGAGATTTGGGCAGTTGAGGGTGCTTATTGACACACTTTCTAATATCCAGCTGTAAAACGAGTGATCTTCTGCAGTTTGCACCACCAGCCAGCCCCTGTGCAACTGGGAGGAACCGGCGAACTCCATACAGACTCTGAGCAGGTTAGCAATCAAATGTGAGCTCATGGCCCAGTGTGGCAGGAACACTGGCTGTGCATTCTGCCAATATTTAAAACATCAGTATTGATAAACAGATTAAAACTAAATGTATACATGCGACACTGGCTTGTTTGACAGCACTGATTGCGTGTCTGTGTCGTCTGCGATAATTTACCCATGTATCTATATCTGTGTGAAATAAGGCAGATCCTCCAACCAGCATGGCGTGAGTAAACATCTGTAGCACTGTGAACAAACATACTTACAAAGTCAGGGATCAGTTTAAGCTGATCTGAATGCCAGATATTATTATGTATTAATAATAATAATAATAATAATAATGCGTTTAAAACTTCAAAGTCTGGCTTCAAAACGTAACTTTTTTTGCATATATCAGAGGTAGTGAGCAACTATAGGCACAAGTTTTAATAAACAGGAAGCGTGGAATACATTTGCATATTTTTAATAACTTCTTGAAGTTTGGTAAAAACTGCCGTTCACTGACTGACTGACTGTCAATTATGAGCAGTGAAATCCTCAGAAGTTGTCGCTGGCAAATGACGAGGCTTCAATATTCATTCTCAACACTGACAGATGCCTGAAAATGACCAGTTGAGTCCCCAGAATACACCAACAGACTCCGACAGTAGGAGCGAGGGCACTTAATCGCACAAATCAGTGTTCTTTTCTAAAATAGTTACTGCCGTGAGGCTCATAATGAGTATACCCGCAATCGCGCACAAAGCAAACTTACAAAACAGAGTTCTGTTTTTATTTTCTTATATTCATTTAGTTCTGGCATTTTAGACTTTTTTTTTTTTTTCATTTTTATTTTAGTTTTAGTAAACAGAATTATTTTTTCATGAACGGGATGTTTCATTTTAGTTCTTGTTCAAAGTGAAACAAAGAGCTGTTAATACATATGCATCTTCCTGGGGTAGATGTTTAAATTGTAGCAACTCACCTGCGTGCCTTGGACTTCAGAATGTAACAAAAACATCATAATAGCAAGTAACTAGAAATACATGACACAGGAAGTGATTTTAATTTATAAAGATACTTCTGTCTAAACATTGTGAGGCAAATTAATAGGAAGTAGAAACACCTGCATGTACGTACAGTCCTCATCGCAGCACCTCTCATGAAACGCAGCATTACAGGTCAGTGTGACATGTTCATGTGTGGTGCGTGCGCAGCTGTTATTGTTTTTGGGAATTGTGTTGGGGAGTAAGCCTGCACCTCCAAGTCTTTGCTTGTATACGACTGTGTGTGGCGCTTCAAGTGAATGGCTTGCGTTTTCGATGCTCGTGTCATGTGGTTAACGTCTTATTTTAGCTTGTGCACTTTGTTTAGTGACCAGAGTGTAGGACTTTCAGTTATCAGTCAGCCTTTACAATGTACTTCACTGTCAGCGCTGTGTGCTTGTGCGGCTGTTGTTTTCCTAATCTTTATTGCGTACTGCCTTGTGTTACCATGCAGTGGATGCGCACGTTTGCGTCAAAACAATCACGCAGCTTGCGAAATGTTATTACCTGTTGGAATTCATGGACAGCAGTTGTTTCCCTGGTAGTCATGGCACGTGCCCACGCTTTTGGGTCCTTCTCATGGCAAGCAAAGCCCCATAATATGGGCAAGGAAAGCCCACACCTACAATTCTAGGCTTTCATTACACATATCACAAGCCCAGTGGTTCATGAGTTTTTGTGTGACAGATGACATCAACTAGCATTTACATAAGCCTTAACCATGCCATTAAATATAAAACCATATCAAACGATGTTGAGTTGTACTTGTTACTGTTCTGATTTTCACAATTGAACACCTTTGGTTGAAAGGTTTCTCATAGGGCTTAACTATTTTTTGAGAACAGTTTTTTTTATAATAATAATGCCTAATAAATTACCAAGTATGAAGAGCAATACAACCTTGGGTGGAAGGAAAAAGTTAAACCTAAGTTTGCCCCAAATTCTCCTGCCTACAAATGCAAATCTCAAAACAAAACTGGGATCAAAGTCACACTAAGAGAGACCAATGAGTGAAAACAGAGAAAAGAAAAATTCTCCTGGGTGAGTTTTGTATATGAAAGTAAGTATATCTATACTAATAAAAGGCAAAGCCCTCGCTCACTCACTCACTGACTGACTGACTGACTCATCACTAATTCTCCAACTTCCCGTGTAGGTAGAAGGCTGAAATTTGGCAGGCTCATTCCTTACAGCTTCCTTACAAAAGTTGGGCAGGTTTCATTTCGAAATTCTACACGTAATGGTCATAACTGGAAGCTATTTTTCCCCATATACTGTAATGGAGTTGAGCTCTATGGCTGTGGGGGGCGGAGTTTCGTGTGACATCATCACGCCTCCCATGTAATCACGTGAACTGACTGTCCACGCAGTACCTAGAAAACAAGGAAGAGCTCCAAAAAGCACTGAAGAAAACATGCATTATACAATTGAGAAGGCATCGAAACAATAAGAAGCGAGCGAGTGACATATACAACCATATTCATGAGTGCAGCTACTTCAGAAACAAAGCACGATGTAAACCTAAAGTTTAAATTAAGTTCATAGACAGGCTGCCGCTGGCGTTTGTCATGCCCACGGCTAATGCGGGATACAAGTTTAATGAGAGGATGCAGGATATAAACGAGAGTTTTGATCACTTTGTAACTTAAGTTAAAATTGCTGTTGAAGGGCTGTGCTTATGCAAATTCCGAGAGACTGTCTTTGTGGGGGGATTGACAGTTAAGGCGGGTGGGGGAGTCACGTCATCATCTCCCCTCCCATTCACCTCATTTCGCTCTGAGCTGAGCTGCGGAACCAACTTTGTGACGCTACCACCAAATACTCACAGAAAAATCCACAAGTTCATACACACGCTGTCTCTAGAGTTTCTCCACACTCTGAATCCTCCAGGCACTACTTACAAAAGGTAACATTGACAATCGTGTTACGTTATTTTTAAAATGTTTCCTTTTCTTAGCACAAGCACAGCTGAGAAGCTTCGATGCATGTGCTCCATAACGCGTTAAAAAATAACGCATTTAATCACACTTTCCATTCCAAGCAAAGGGGAACTTCTGTCAATGCATGATTTCCTGGTACACCGATTACATTGATGCACACATCAGAGCTACAAAAATGTAACAGTCGGAAGAAAGCGCGTTGCTACGACTGATTGGAGGAAGCCTTGATAAAAGCGTGGTTTTGTGTATACACACACACACACATATATATATATATATATATATATATATATATATATACACAGTGGTGTGAAAAACTATTTGTCCCTTCCTGATTTCTTATTCTTTTGCATGTTTGTCACACAAAATGTTTCTGATCATCAAACACATTTAACCATTAGTCAAATATAACACAAGTAAACACAAAATGCAATTTTTAAATGATGGTTTTTATTATTTAGGGAGAAAAAAAAAATCCATACCTACATGGCCCTGTGTGAAAAAGTAATTGCCCCCTGAACCTAATAACTGGTTGGGCCACCCTTAGCAGCAATAACTGCAATCAAGCGTTTGCGATAGCTTGCAATGAGTCTTTTACAGCGCTCTGGAGGAATTTTGGCCCACTCATCTTTGCAGAATTGTTGTAATTCAGCTTTATTTGAGGGGTTTCTAGCATGAACCGCCTTTTTAAGGTCATGCCATAGCATCTCAATTGGATTCAGGTCAGGACTTTGACTAGGCCACTCCAAAGTCTTCATTTTGTTTTTCTTCAGCCATTCAGAGGTGGATTTGCTGGTGTGTTTTGGGTCATTGTCCTGTTGCAGCACCCAAGATCGCTTCAGCTTGAGTTGACGAACAGATGGCCGGACATTCTCCTTCAGGATTTTTTGGTAGACAGTAGAATTCATGGTTCCATCTATCACAGCAAGCCTTCCAGGTCCTGAAGCAGCAAAACAACCCCAGACCATCACACTACCACCACCATATTTTACTGTTGGTATGATGTTCTTTTTCTGAAATGCTGTGTTCCTTTTACGGCAGATGTAACGGGACATTTGCCTTCCAAAAAGTTCAACTTTTGTCTCATCAGTCCACAAGGTATTTTCCCAAAAGTCTTGGCAATCATTGAGATGTTTCTTAGCAAAATTGAGACGAGCCCTAATGTTCTTTTTGCTTAACAGTGGTTTGCGTCTTGGAAATCTGCCATGCAGGCCGTTTTTGCCCAGTCTCTTTCTTATGGTGGAGTCGTGAACACTGACCTTAATTGAGGCAAGTGAGGCCTGCAGTTCTTTAGACGTTGTCCTGGGGTCTTTTGTGACCTCTCGGATGAGTCGTCTCTGCGCTCTTGGGGTAATTTTGGTCGGCCGGCCACTCCTGGGAAGGTTCACCACTGTTCCATGTTTTTGCCATTTGTGGATAATGGCTCTCACTGTGGTTCGCTGGAGTCCCAAAGCTTTAGAAATGGCTTTATAATCTTTACCAGACTGATAGATCTCAATTACTTCTGTTCTCATTTGTTCCTGAATTTCTTTGGATCTTGGCATGATGTCTAGCTTTTGAGGTGCTTTTGGTCTACTTCTCTGTGTCAGGCAGCTCCTATT
>JANRMT010062813.1:60407708-60448228 GCA_026402145.1 Polypterus bichir lapradei
AAAAAATCAAATACTCAGTTAGAGGATCCGTACAGACTTTTTTCAAAACATGGCAGGATCTAATCAGTAATATTTTAAAATAAGTTCATGAAGCACAGAGAATTTATTAAATTTAAAAAAAATTTTTACGCCGTTTGGCTTGCTCTCAAGGGTGGGCATCGATCTGTTCTTAACTCAATTTTTCTTTTTGTAAAAACTTGATTACTTTGTATGGATTGCAATAAAATTGATAAAAAAAAGAGTGCACTTTTCAGTAAAAGATTAAATGAACACCTCATCATGGAAGGACATTGAGGAATAAAGTCCTGATCAGCAAGGGCATGACTTAATGGGGTGCCTAGACGAAGTCAGCAGTGGGACTGTGCGGCCATCATGTGAAATGCTGTGGCTGTGCTGTTGAGCACAAGCCTAGAAATAGTTTTCTCTGACCTAAAAAATTAAAAATCATATTTCATATAAGCCATTGTCCAAATAGAACCAAAAGAAACAAAAATAGTTTTTTTCTCAGTCCTGCGGCATATTACTTATTGTGTTAGGAATGGCAAGAAGTCAAACCATCATAAAAAGATATTTATTTCAAACATTGACTCAGCACATTAGGAAGCAAGCCAAGTATACATTTGCAGAAGTGGGGGTTTAGAGAAACTTGACCTACATCTGTCGTCCCACCATTCTTCATTGAATCCACTAGATCAAGTCCAGAGTCAAAGCAGCATGAAGCAAGTCCAAAAGGTACCAACTGGGTAGCATGCGTGTGTCCTGAGTAAAAGTAAGTTAGCGGGAGCAGCTACTGCACTGTACAAGGCACAGGCTTAGACGGGGAGAGGGAGGGGGATTGGGTTTTACCAATATGCTCCAATTTCATGAGGAAGTAGCAAAACCATTTGTCCTCAGACACACATACAAGACTATTTGACATTATTTTCAAAACGTTTTTGATTTAAAAAAAAAAAAAAAAAACACATGGCAGGCTAGTGATAAAACTAAAGACGTGGGAGTTCAAGGTGCAAATTATGGATGCGTGAAAAACTAGGTCAAACACAAAGTAAAAGGGTATTATGTACTTGTAAAAGTGGGGTCCTCCTTGGGAGGAGTACTGGGGCCACCACTCCCTAAATGAAAAGGAAACACCTTTACAACATTTGCAGATTACACCAAACTAGGTGGAATAGAAGATACTCAATACCCGTAAATAGCCAGTGTGTTCGTGTTATTACTCTGCATAAAGCCACTCCAGTCAAGGCTTTCTATGTGTTGTGATTGAAAAAAGTCCCAAAGAAAGAAAGAAGACTATGACGGGGGAATAAAAAGAAAACCACTATTACAATGTCCGAAAAGTTATTTTGCCAAAATTTTTTGTTTGGTGGTGCTGGGTGGCAAAATAATTCTGCTTATGAATCAAAAGCTTGGCAGGAATTGGCTGTTAATTTAGCATCAGATAAACTGTTCAAGTCAAACACACGATTCAATATGCTCCACAGCAACTAAAGCTTGAAGGTACGGTAGTACTTTGAGATTAGACCCAAGCAGAATAAACACAAACAGTATTATGGATTTTTGAAATTAAAGAAGCAGACAAGAGTGCTGTCATCTCTTAGCCTAGCAATCACATTAGTAAATGATGTCAACTGAACACTCTCTCTTGGTCTACTTAAACCACCAGTATTTACACTATGAGGAACTAACATCAAGACATTTTTGTCACACATTTGCCTACCAGAACAGAGTTCAGTTCTGTTTTTACAGGTTATTTCTCACATAAAATACCACACTTTCTAATATTTATCCAGCTCTTCTACTAATTTGGTATTTTATGCATAAAGAGTAAAGAGAAACCATATTGGAACAGTTCAACAGAATACAGGCTCAGTGTACTTAGACATATTTACAATAGAATGATAGTAAAGTATTAAACCTTACAGTATTTGTATGTATAAACACCAATCATTAAACATAAAATCATGACTTCATTAGTCTCTGTAATTAAGACAAACTTACTGATGCAAAGAATAACATTGGAGACATAGTTAGCTTTACACAAAAAGCCAACTAAGGAATTATTTGAGAAGTACAGTTGCCACTTGGTGCTTACCTCTTCAAACAACTCTAAAGAGGGCAAGGAGCATTAAGGTCTAAACAAAAAAGTGAACAAAACCAAACACTTTATAATAGCCGAGAGTTCCATAAACACCCAGTAAATCATGTACACTGTGATCTTAAATTGTCCAAGTTCACCAAGTGCTATTCATCATTGCAAATATAAAAAATACAAAAGCAAATGCTATAAGGAGTTCTGAAGAAACAAGAAAATATGCCACGTGAACATAAACCTTCACACAAGATTTAACAAAATGAATTTATAATTATTACAAAATATTTATCTGGCAGAAATACACTTCATATGAGACATCTTTAAGGTGACATCTAAAGTTAAATTTGAAAATTAAAAAAATCTCTCTACTGTTAGTGATCCTTGTACCAAAGACCCTGAAGTGTGTCAGTATATATGTGTAAAACAGGAAAGCCTATATAATATTCTATTAGACATGAGGAGCTTCTCAAATAAAAAAGGAATTTCTAAAGATTTGTAAACAGTAATTAATATTTTATGAATTTGGGGAAAATAATGAAAAGAACACAAAAATGACACCTGAAAAAACGTATTGATGTGTACCATACAACACTGACCTATGGATACATTAAAACATTTTTCCTGCCAAGCGACATGCAAAAATAATCAAAAAGTGGAACCTAGGCAATACTTTAAATTCTGGAAAACAGAATAATCAACTACTGACAATGATAGATTTAAAGAAATAACCAATGAATGCATAAGCCGTAAAACATCCCCATAAACTTTCTAAACCTACAAAACTCCACAAATACTTGTAAAAGGAATGTAAACTCTTGAAATTAACACATTTTGGTTCTATTTGTTGGGAGGAGCAAGTCTGTTAAATTTTATACAAACTTCTACATAAAACTATGGGCTCTGCCACTAGATTATAGCAATACAGGCCTTTACACCGTATGGTCGTCTTGTTTCTTGGCACTGATTTTAATTAAACAGATGTTAAGATATTGAATAATCCAGCCATGTATAGGGCTTCTGGGGTTCAAGGTTTACCTCATAGTTTCAGGACTAAAGTACTAATCCCAAGTATGTGTTTCCAGTATAGGCCACATTTACACTCACATGAACCTATGGACCCCCATACACATTTAACATTTAGTTTTGAGTTACCAATCAACCTAAACGTATATCTTTGGGATAAGGGAGGAAAATCAATACAGTCTCATGTAGAATGGCTAAAGTCCACACACTTGAATTCAAACCCCAGACGTACGAGTTAGCAGCTCTAACTACTGCGTTACCTGGCATTTATTTTGCACTAACAGGAGAATATATATTACTTTGCTAACATTCATTGTTAAAAAGGATCATACATTTGTAAATTCCTCTTGAAATTTGGATAAAATGGAAGACATACAAGCACAACAAAATCTTTGATCAGATCAGGCATGTCTGTACCTCCAAACTGTACTACTCAGCAAAAAATGAAACTGAACAATAACATTTCACTACCAGAGCTATTAAGATTTTTCAGGCAACAGGCCTTCCACAATTATGGACCGTGTGTGTGTATATAAGAGGTGGAGTTGGGGTAAGGTCAGAAGCCACTAACATCGGCAAAACGATATCCCTTTTACTTTTCCTCCCACCGCTAATTCACAAGCAATGTGAGCACGTTGGCAAAATTAATACTCTTAGGAGACAGATGCCCAGAGTAGTTCCTTAACAATTACCTGACATCTCTACATTTCAGTTTTTTTGTGACAATTTCAATAGTTATATAAAATAAAGTTTTCAAAAAAACAATTCCTTTACCAGACAATGGGATGTAGAAAATACCCACTCATCCAAATGCTTTAATAATTTTCTTAATTCCAACACATTTAAATCAGACTGTTTTTTCCATGGTTAAAACAAAATATACTTTACATTTCGCTGAACACAACTACCTTTATTACAAATGTATTTATTACTTTTATGAAAAGCATTCATCCCCAAAGCATTTACCATTATTTGGTCTCAACACCAAGTTCTAAGTGAGGCATAAAAAAAGAGCTCAACTCACTGTTTCCTCATGCCATAACAATATCGAAGTATGGTAATGGTAAAATTTCAATTGAGGTGCTTTTATTCAGCAAGGACTGGAAGACTTGCCAAAATGGGATGGAGCAAAATCTTTTACAGTCAGAAAAAAAAGACCTGAAACTAAAAGAACAATTCACATGTCGGTACATTAATGGACTCTAAACCAAAGACACTCTTGAATGACTTTAATAAAATAGGCGAAACTTCTTTGACCCAGCCAAAGTCCTGACTTAAATTCCACAAAAAACCTGCGGCATTAATTCAGATGTGCTGCACACCACCCTTTCCCAAACAATGTGCAACAGTTGCAGGTATTTTACAAGTTAAAGTGAACAAATATAAACCTGCCAAGTGTGAACACTATTAAATGGCTGAAGGGGCGAGTATTTTTCAAAGCTGGATTTTTAAAAATGTAATAATAAAAGTGAATATTGTCCATCAGAATGTTTTATTAACTGAAGGGAAAAAATCTCATTTGAATGTGTTGTAACACAGGAAATTATGGTACCAGTTTGCTGGGGTACAGTGAAACATACAGAGTATGAACTAGCAAAAATTAGCACTGTGTGAAAAATGTTTTTTTAAAGGCATTTATTAACAAATCAAGAGAGAGACACAAACTAACCAAAGAGCTTTAATTTAAATTTAATAACTACCGTTTGAACATATTGGTAAAAATTCAACAAATAGTATTAATTTCAACTTTATATATTATGATCTTTTTAGATCACTAATTTGAATAAAAATTTGGCAGAACACCCATAACTGGCCTGTAAGTGAAGTTCACAATGTTAAATTTTACATATATGCAAATGGACCCTAAGATAATGCTTATGGTAACGGCACAGGATGCAAACCAATTAACAATATGTCATAATGTGTACCCAGCGTTAACAATAACTACTTTCACAGCATTGTATTACTGTAGCTTTTAGGCCATTTAAGCATTGCGCCTCCCACCCCATTCACCTTTCTCACATATTACCTCCATGTAACATTAAAATGTAGCATAAAAAACAAAATTTGTATCAAAATTATAAAATTCTTCCAGCAGATATACATGGACATACTAGTAAAATAAACTGCTCTTTTTCAGGTAAACACAATTAAAATTTATTTAACTTTGGTCAAAATAATCAAAACATTTGTATACAATCCCATAATATTAGCAACATTATTTAGCAGGAAACAAGGTCAACATCGATATTTGACTTTTGTTTCCCAAATATATACCTGAAAAATGTGTCACATTCAATATACATCGTTTTCTTAAACTTTTAAAATTTTACCAATTGCCAAGCACAACATTAACCAAAGTGACACACCATCTGAACTCATTAAAGGGAAAATTATAATAATTAGCCAGTAACTGTAAATCACCTGCCTTTATTTTGGTACTTTAATAAATTAATAAGTAATCCCATTGATAAAGTACTCAACACTTTTCTTCAAATTCAAAATTAAGGGGTTAAGATAATCATTGCTTGTTGTATAAACAAAAATTGTGGCTTGTACAATTTATCAGCACCTATCATAAGCAACTTAATGTTCAATGGATGGGGAGTGAAAATATAAAAATTAATGCACAAAAGGTATGATACCCGTGACACATTTAAATGACAAAGTAAACCATAAAAGTAAATAGTATAAATACATATTACTGTGTTAGTTAAAAAAAATGTAGTGCAGGCTTTAAGGTTGCAGATTCCCTTTTTGTGAACACCTATTGCTTAAAGCTCAACCACCACCGACCTACAGTATAACAGAAAGGAGCAAATATAAATGCTGACTGCATACTGTCAGCTGGTTTGAAATGATGCTACCATGGCATCACATACTTCAAAAGAACATTACTTTTTAAGGTTGCATAAACTGAAACTGCTGGGTAACATTACTGTTTTAAGCATTTGTTCCTCCATTGTTATTTGCATCCACATGCATGCAAAAAACTGAACAGAAAACAAGAAATGTATTTTTTAAATTTAAAAACACCTCTTTATCTGTTATTTTTTATTAAGTATTTGACACCAGAAGGTGTGGACTTTAAATACAGTCAGTGAATAAATGTAATTATACAAGAAATGTAACCTTTATCACATCCAATCCCAAAGCAATCCCCACCCCACAAAACAAAAATATGTATCACTGACCAAACTTCAGACATGATCAAGTGCTTAAAGGATAAAACACAGTCCATTTAACTGAGGCTAGCAGAGGAATGTTAATATGTATTCATGTTTTAGAAAGGCCGGAAAAATAACATGTTTACTGGGTTTTCCATAATTTGGTCTTGAAAAAAGGAAAAAGAAAAAAATGCTCAGACTTGAATAAATACACATTTTTATTTTGTTTTGACATTTGTGGTACTGAAAATGTCCATTAGTTCTGGTGGTTCTCTCTGGTTTGGAGAATGTGTACTTATGTCATCAGCCTTCCATCATACCCCCTCCCCCCACCCCACCCCCCGCCCCCCCCCAAAAAAACAAACCCACAACTGACGCAAAGAAACAAGCCAGCTTTTCTGTTTCCTAAAGGAGATGGGTGTGTTGTGTTCCCTTGGACGACAATGTGGCCTTTTTCTTTAACAGAAAAACAACTAGGCTTAACTATGTAAGAACATAACCTTGCCATCAAATGAGCCAATTTTAATTAATTTTGTCCTGAAATATATACAGATTGTTGGTGGCCGCTACAGCAATGATGTTTTCTTTAGGGTGCCAGGCTGTATGCAGTATCTTCTTATTGAAGTCCAGACTATCAACACTTATCTCATCTTTCTTCCTCTTGCCACCAGTACAAACCTTTCTAGGCTTTAAGATGGCACGAGGTTTGCTGCTTTCTCTTGATGCTTCAAGTGTAATATCTCTCCTAGTGTTTCTGTCAAACATCCTGAAGAAATTATTGTAGGATCCAGTCATAATAGCACTAAAGAAAGTTAAATAGGGACAGAAAGTGAGAAAATACAAAGATTTTAAAACATAGTATTTGTAAATAATTATACTTTATATGCTATTACAGTACAGTAGAACCTCAACTTACTTGAAGCCAACTTTTCAATAAATGGCAAAAGTACATAAGAATAAAATGGAAGGGAAAGAGAGCCAAAAAATAGCACTGCACAAGGTGTTTTAGGTATTTTCAATTTGCAACAGGAGCTTCTCATCATGTTGATCTTTCTAAGTCACTATGGCATTAGTATCTCTATTTGTCTTGAGGCTTTCAAGAGGCAATTCAAGAAAGAAGGAAACACCTACCTGGAACTGCTGTTACATCTTATTAACACCCAGTACAAAAAGAATCCCACACACTGTTGTCATGATTCACTCACAGTGGTGTGCAACTGCAGGAGAACGTTCTGCAGCACTCTCTTTCAATCACACACACATCACAGCCCATGGGGACAGAAGAATAAGTCAGGTGCGCCCTACTGAAAGCTCATTAAATGCCATCCACAGCAGGAGGAAGTGGAGGTGGAGAAGGGGGAAATGCTCCTTTGCATACTCTCATAGTGTCTTGGTCAACCTGGCCTGCGGTGGTGTGAAAACTAGGTAGTCAAGAGTCCACTGTATTCTTATCATCACTCTTTGAAGAGCAAGGTGCAGCGATCTCATGCCTTCACTATCTCACCCAAAGTAGTGCTCTGCTTTACTCACCACATTTACTTTCTTATATCTTGATGTGAATTGCCTGTCATTTTTTCTTTTTATATAAAACAATGCCCTCTGTTCTAGCCAGGCTGTACTGAACTGAAACAAGATGTTGCGTCTGATTTGGTAAATATATAATCCACTTATAAATTTGTACAGGATAAAACAACGCTTTCAGTTATTTTGGGGGCAATGGAACGGGTTATCTATGAGCACTTCATGATATGTTCATTTCCAAAATACATGATGCTTGGGAACAGTCACATGAGATGAGATTCTACTGTATATTAAACTTTATAACATAACACACAAGCTAACAGGCTATAAAGGAGAATTTCTTACTTATCAGAACCATTCCAGCAACATTCAAATTTGTCAAAAATGCAGTCATTTTCATACAAGGAACACAGTTTACTGCGAAGATATTCATGGACCTAGAGCAAAAAGAATAGAATGAGTTATAGTTCTTATTATAGTGTGGAAATGGTGGACTTTAAAATAAGATCTAGTACAAACAATACACACAAAAATTACACAATCATGTTAATTAATAATTTCATTAAGTCAGACTTTTTAACGTTTAATTTTATATAATTAAGTGAAAAAATATAAAATTAAGGTCATGTGTACTTTTGTATGCAGACAAAAATAGCATTTCCAAATGGTTATTCAAATTTCACTTCCTCCAGTAAAAGATTTAAAACATAAGTTGAATGCACTTTCTAAGCAAAAAGGTTAATTTCAAATACACCATGTCTATATACTCAACTTTAAAGAGAAGTTCCTCAGCACACTATACAGAAAAACAGCAATGAAGTTCCTACATCCAACTAATTCCTTCTGACATATCCAAATGGCATATAGAGAGCAATATATCTTTTCAAACCATCACCATTTTCCTTCATTTTGCTACCTTCAGATACGCAACTTCTAAAACACATTGATATGGAATATTTAAGATCATATCCAGAAGAAATAACCGAAGTAAGTGTACAAGCGAGTGACAATATATTGAAGTATACACAAACTTTATGTGAGGGTTAAGCATAAAACGCAAAAGTTCACCCTGGCTATATATGTGGTTGGGAAGTGCGAGGCTGGGAGTTGTTTATTGGAAGAATAATGGAAAATTGTAATTTCTGCTAAGTTAATCTGAAACCAAAGTAATAAAGTATATACATAACATAGCAAACAATATAGTCCTGTAAAACAAGATAAAATGAAAACAAAAGATAAAAAAAAAAAATCAAGCACTTTAGCAAAACCAAAAAGAATTATTCCTAGGTGAATATTGTTATATCTGAGAGAATAGACAATAACAAACAGCTGTTGATGACATCAGTAAATTAGGGTGTTTCTATGCAGAAGGTTACACACATAAATAATCTTAACTGAAGTATGCTACCAATTGGACTATGTAACAGAATGACCTCAACTCCCCCAATCATTAATCTATACCATATCCTTTGATGTGAAACATGGATCACTTGAAGGAACAGAAGGGGTAGTATAAGTTCATGTTTTCGTATAAGTAACAGTATAATATTTATTTTGGTTACTACTTGTGCTTTGATCAGAAATGTTTTGACTTTACAGTTTACAATTAGGGGAAGATGACTTAAACGTTCAACACCAAACAATCCAGCTACTAATCTTTCTATCAATATTAACTCTTTCAATAATGTTAATTCTTCCTTTTAGTCAAAATGTCAGCCATTGATAATGGCAATCTTTTTCTTCCCTCTCTAATTTATTCAGTCCATATCACCATATGGTCTGCTACTAAAGCATTTATTTCAAACTGTATGTTTAAAAAAAGACTGAATTCTCCGTTAATCGGGAACATTAAACAATCAAAGAGGCTTATGTCAATTGGTATTTATTACTTACTGGATTCATACAAGATTATGATTAGAAATTAGGTGGTGTTAAAAACTAAAATAAACACAACATCTATAAAGACAAAACTGTAAATAATGTTGATATTCCTGATAAATGTAGAAATCTGTCTCCATTATGTAGACTGAGAATTTTATTGAAATGCATAAAACACAGTGACTTAAGTTTACATAACAAATTATAAGCGCACCTGGTATGTTTCGACTGGTCTGCTTTCCATATTCAAATCCCACACCTTTACTGAGAGATAGTCTCTTGTCATCATGTATCTACCACTGTGACTGAACTTAACATCTGATATTGATGAGATGATTTCCGAAAAGAATGACCTACTGCTTGGATCTTCAGGTTCCTCAAAAACTTTAATTCCAGGATTGCAAAAGAAAAATATTGAAAATTAAAAAACATTTTCAAAAATTACACTAATATTCACACACAAATGCACAGATACAGTACATACATAACTATATATATATATATTACACACCCCCGCCGCGGCCCCCCCCCCCCCCCCAGGGTCAGCCAAAAATGTTTACTGTACAAAAACGCTACAAGATAAAATAAATTTCATTATGACACAAGAAAGGGTATACAAAATAGATTTTTTTCACTGTCTTTTAAAAACGTGGTGGCTATCATTAGTGATACACTCTTCAAGATGATTTCTGAACGTTCGCATGACTCGTTTGGCCATTTCAAGGGGAACAGAGGAGATTTCGTGGCGAATAGCGTTCATGAGGGCTTCAAGGTTTTGCAGTTTGGTGTGTGTATACCTTCAATTAGAGATAGCCCCACAAGAAGAAATCGCATGGAGCGAGATCGGGCAAATGTAAAGGTCACCCAATATTGCCGTGCAGTGAGATCAGCTTCCCTGGAAATATTCCCCGCAAAACGTTCATAGATCTCTGCACCTTATAAGCTGTTGCTCCATCCTGTTGAAACCAGGCATACACCACATCCATTTCTTCCAGCTAGGGCCGCAAAAAGTTCCACCCCCCTTAAAAAAAATAAGGGCCTACAATGCCAAACTCTGCAATGGTGCACCAAACTGTAACATGTTCACTGTGCAGGGGTCTCTGAGGAAGTTCAGGAGGGTTGGTTTCAGCCCAATAGGGAATGGGTTGCTTATTTACACAACCATTTAAATGGAAATGTGCCTCGTCGCTGCACATGACGATGGCATCTCGAACGGTTTGCAAAATGTTCACGCACAACTTTCTATGGCTCTCCCAGTGAATTCCTGCACTACCATCATTTTGTATGGATGGAAGTTAAGGTCCTCATGGAAAATCCTCCTCAAAGACGTGTTGGAAATGCCTAAGACAGAAGCATGTTTGTGCACTGAATGTCTAGGACACTGCAAAATTGATGCCCTTACAGCTTGGAGATTTTCAGGCGTTCGTACAGTCCAAGGTCGGCCTGTAGATTTTCTGTTCAATGTTGTACCCATCTGTCTAAATGTAACCACCCACTGAAGCATTTTTTTCCAATCTGGGACATCACCAATAGGAGGAATGCTGAAGAGCATTCAGAAGGCACGTTGTGTAGTGATGATGGATTTGTTGGTTTTGAACGCTATGACAGCGAAAGCATGGTGCGCACCGGACCAAGGCATGTTGCCGACTGAAAACTACAAGGGATCGCCTACCAATGGACCCCCCACCCCAAACTTGTGCAATGACCATGAGATATTGTCAATCAGTGATCCATTTCTTATATCTATTTTGTGTCTACACATTACTGATATTGTGTTGTTGACACAGCATTGTAATCTTGTTAGTTTTGAAAAGCTCCCTCTGATACTGGCTATTGTTAATCATATATTATACATAGTGTTTTTGTACATATCCTGGACTACGCGTTACACATTGATTTTCTTTACTTACTGTATCTTCAAAATGCACAAACCCCACTTGATCAAAATCAATGGCAAGATAAATGTTAATGATTATTAGTAAAAGATAATATTGATATCTTTGTATAACCTATGTTTGAGTTAACAGAATTTTAAGAAAAAGAAGAAAATAACCTAAAAGTAGTGAAAACATACTCATTTAATAAATCAACAAAAAGTTAAAAAAAGGAACATGTACCCGGTATTGTTTGTAGTAATTGCTTAGTAAAATTTTTTATCTCATTTTTTTTTTTTATAGGCTCCAACGGGGAACAACACGGAAAAAAGAGTAAGCAATATCAAAAAGTCCACGGGGGGGAAAAAAAAATCTAATATTACTTGTGTCACACATATCCAGTCATACGCTCAACATGTCCTAAATACATACACTATTTTTTGCTCAATATTATAATATTGTATATTAAATGAGACACGTTTTCAAAATATCCTTTTGTGAATGACTAATTGAGAATGATCTTTTGAAATCAAGGCCTGCATTTCTCAAATAAATAGATTTTTTCATTTTGCCATTGTTTGCAGTTTTAGTATTTTTTGTGATCATTTTTTTTTCATTAAAGCCAAAATAAAAAACAGAAGATGCTGTATAACAATAAACAATCATGAAAAAGAACAAACCCATAGTATCCCAACACTGAGCTAAGGGAAGTAAATAATTTGGGATAAATAAGTCACAAAAGGAGAACAGAGATAAAAGGAACAAAATCAAATTCTAGTAAGAAAGTGAAAAACATCAGATAGCATAAGAGTCAGGGAGCTGTAGCAAATCGGAATTTACACAATTGAGCAGCAGTAGTCCATATTTCAAATGAATTGCTCAAGGCATCATTGAGATGCAGATAATTCAAGATGGATTAAATTGTAAGACTGCCAACTGACCACAGTAGCACACTCAGGTTCCATCTAGTGGGAGGTAGGAATTAAATGGGCTGCCAGACTAGCAAGGTAAAAAATTGTGCATTGAGAGGGTTTAAGAAAAAGCATAGCAAGATCTAAAAGTAGGAATATTTAAGGAGATTGATCAAATGGAGCTTTTGGGTAGTACAATATAATCTATGTAAAATATGTTGATAGCTGGGATTTCTGGAGCAATGCCTGTCACTGCAGAATATGGTGTCTCAAGAAAGGGTGAAATAGAAAGGGTAACGTTCCCTGGACCAAAGAGAAAAGGGGAAAGGTTTTAATGAAGCTCAACAAAGTTTTTTTTTTTTTTTTTTTTTAAAAAAGAGGGTGGAAACAGTTTTTTCAAGGGAGAGAATGAACAAGACAGTGTACAGAGAGCATGTTGCTGGATGTGCAGTTAAAGAAAGAAACTCCACACATTCTAAACACTGATCAAAGTTATTGGTAGAAAAAGAAAGTTGAATTAGTAAAATTAAACAAGTGGAATGTAATGTGTCAAGAATTCTCAAACAATTCCTCCAGCACACTGATCCCAGTACCCTGTCAAGAACGAAAGGCACGGGGTGAGCCATCTAAAGAGAGGGCAGGGTTGTGAAATATGGGACTGAGAGTATGCCATCTTTCAGAGGACGCAAGTAGCATTTCAACACAATGTCGGGTGATATCATGGGTTCCTGGGAAAGCCTGGAGAGTTTATTCATTAGGGAGATGAACAGAACACTCTGAAGAGAAAATGGAGAATCAAGGGAAGATTATATAGGGAGCAATGGAGAAGGGTGAGGAAGAGAAAACCTATGATAAAATAGGGTGGAGGGTGAAAGTCCAATGGAATAAATTTCTGATAAGGCAGAGATGCACCAGGTTTTAATCTGTCTTTGATCAAAGCTGAATACCTGAGACTTGGTCTGGTCTCTTGCCATTTCACAAAAACCTTGAAATCAGTGACCTGACTTCAGCCTAATATTTAGATATTTATTGGCAGGGGGAAGTGACAGCACAGAATTACTGAAATTAAAACAAGGTACACTATTCATTTTGATAAAGGCAAGATGATAAAGACAAAACAAGATTAAAAAAAAAAAATGTTTTCAACAAAGGCTCTCATATCTGTAAATAAATATTCAATGATAGTTGTTAAAGGAAATATCCTAAAAATCTGAGACTATTAGGATGAAGGGCTAACAGAAGGAATGGTAGCCCGGCAACGCATAATGTTAAATTTCGGTTGGAAATCGGGGGTTTGGGGGGTGGTATTGTCAGTATAACAATTATACAGGGAATATCGGAAGGGGTATTACTTGAACAGAGGAGGACATGATGAGCGTATAACGATATTATATAACTTGAGTTTGAAATTGAGATGGGTGTTTAGAAGCAGCTGGGAATTAGAAATTGCAAAAAGTTCAGGAGGTAAATTAAGGAACAGTTAGACAGACAGCAGCCCTGCCTAGCTCCTCTACTGAAGGGGTCGATAAATGATGTGTTAAAATTAGACAGGAGGACTGAGGAGGCAGAACAAATAAGATTTAACTACATTTTCAAAACGCATACTGAACATCATTCCTTCTACGACTTGCCATAAGAATTGCCAATTCATGCATAAGGATGCCTTCTCAGCAACAAGGGAAAGAGCAGCAGCATTGCTCTTGGGGCAAAGTTTGAGAAATTTAGGAACCACTTGGGCAAGAAAACCTGAATGCTGTTCTTGGTACTCTCTTTAAGGCCAACAATTTTTAGATTGACTCCTTGAGCCCAGTTCTCTTAACTGACAAGTCTGCAACTTTTTTTTTTCTTTTAAAAACCAAAGAGTATTAATTTCTGAGTCAAGAGGGGATACGATGGGTTGTAGAGGTCCTATGTATATGGCTGTTCAGTTTTGCCTTCTCTTTAATAGCCTTTAGCGTGGCACATATAGAAGTTTGTCTTCTCATAGTAAGTAACGTGGTAATATGTTTGAGAAGCAAGGCTCCTCCCCCCCCCCCCCAGGCCCAGCAGGTGTCAATGTTATCACTGGATTCCAATGATGGATGCTGCTGCTTCTTGGTGAGTTAAAAGCCTCTGAATAGTATCTCTGACATGAACATAACATTTACTTTCATTGACAGTAAGTAGCACTTTGCATGATACACATTAAATATTACAAACAGGATGGGGCAGAGTCAAATAGTTTTTGTTTGGTGAGGCGGGATGTAGTGTGGATTCCTGCCAGCCATCACAGTGAAGCACCATGTGACTTCCCAGGTTTTGACATTTGTTCAGCATTAGTAACATTGAAGTCTATTATGTCAGGCGCTTTATCTCTGTTCTCCATAAAAAAAAAAAAAAAAAGAAAAAAATCTTCTGAGCTCTTACTACTAACACTGGGAAACTAATAAATACAAAGTTAGCATTTTTAGGTGGAGTATTCCTTTAAGCAACTGTAAACAACTTTCTTCTAAAACATGGCACTTAAATAATATAGTACTATAGAAACAAAAACTACTTGAAGAGCACGGAACACTTACATTTTGAATGCCTGTCACAGAGGGCAGATGCACGCATATCACAAAGACGTATAGTTCCTTTGCTACTGCTATAGACAAAAACATTGCATTGATTTGGATGACACTCTGCTGCTGTAATGACTTCTGTTAATTCTTCCATATTGGCAGGTTTAATGTCTACAATATCTAAGTTTTTATTGTAAAGGATTCAAACTACACACTTCAAACATTTTCAAAATATTTGTCAATTATCTGGTGGTATACTTTATATAAAAAAAAAAAAAAAAATATATGAACTGGTCATAAATCACACTAAGTCTTGCACAGGGTTTTTCATGGTGTGTGTTTTACACATATGGTTAAAGTGTACCAACAGGAATATCAGTCTGTAACTGAAGTAGAAAAAAATTAATCTAAAAATGCATATACACTTTATATGTATCATAGACATCATTTTCATCGTTATCTTCAAAACCCAATTAATGGCCAAGTTTAACCAGATGCTCCCCAAATGCTTTATTCCACTCTCCACAGATGTAAGCATCCTCATGAGTGAGAAACCCAATATTTTTAAATCATGCAACTTCATCACCAACTACATCATTAATTTTCCTCCTTATTGGATTCATCCTCTCCATCTACATCCTGATGTTCCTCTTGACCCAATCATACTTTGTTTCACTCCACATGCCCAAACAAATAGTCTTTCTCAACAGTATACCACTACTCACACCCATACCAAATCTTTCTCTTAATTTATCATTCATCTTCTTTTCAATCCATGGCAGGTGATGCATTCATTTTTTTCATTACAGTCTGTGTTCATTTAAGCTTTGCTTCAAGTTCCCCATCCCAAAACTTTAATTTGTCCATAAATCACTCCCACAGAGCACACTACTTTTTAAACAGGTTTCATTAACTTTATCTTTCAATGCCAAGTAGACTCTTTTAGAAATCAGAATGGGGAACATCTCCCACAATTTCTTCCTTCCACTTCTCACCCTGGCTATCATTGCAGGGCCAGCTCCTCTGTCTGCAGTCAATAGGTCAACTAAGTAGCAGAACTTCCATACCTTCTTCATAACACCTCCAATGCCAGTATCAATTTATTGAACAAATTCCAGGTGCCGCCCCATATTCACCTTAGATCTTTCAAAACCCCTTTCTTCCAACATCAAAACCATTCATGCTTTCTTGTGCATAAAACATTGACGTCACTGCTGACTTCATCCATATTTAAGAATGTCAATGTTAACCTCGCCACTTCTCATGGCATACTGTCAAATGCCTTCTCCAGATGACGAATGCATAATGCTCTACTTTCTCTTCATTAGATGTTTCACCTGCATCTGCTTGACAAAGACTGCATCTGTTGTTCCCTTCCCAGGCATTAAACCAAGCTGAATTTTGCTAACTTTCACCTAATTGCCAATTCTTTCCTCTAGCATTCTCTCAACTCAACTTTCCCTACTTTCTCCAACTGCTAAATCACTTGATATGTGCCACCATCCAGTGGAATGCCTGTCCTTTGTATACTGGAACAAGACCACTTATTTTGCAGCTTTCAGGATTGCACCCATCCCACAATCATATTGCAGCAACAATTGATGTTTTACCTATCTTCATCTTGGCAATCTTTTCTTTTAAAAGCTTACAACCTGGTCCAATTTTCACACAATAAACGCCATTGTCCTATTTTTTATCCTCATTATGAAACATCTCCATATACTTCTTTCAGGTATCTTTAATTCCATTACCTTACCATCAGTAACAATGTTCCCTTCTGCATTTTTCAACAACTAACTCCTTACAGTAATCCCTCCTCGATTGCGGGGGTTGCGTTCCAGAACCCCCCGCGATAGATGAAAATCCGCGAAGTAGATTAACATGTAATGTAATGATTAGCAAATCTCAAACCCCTATCAAATGTTTAAACTGAGAAAATGTACTATTTTAAGAAAAGAATAAGGTCATTTTGAATTTGATGGCAGCAACACGTCTCAAAAAAGTTGGGAAAGGGCCATATTTACCATTGTGTATCATCCCCCCTCCTTTTAAAAAAGTCCTAAAACACATGGGAACTGAGGAGACCAGTTGCTGGACTTTTGAGAGAGTAATGATGTTCATTTCTTGTCTGATATAATATTCTATCTGCTCAACAGTCCTGGGGCTTCTTTGTCATAATTTTCATTTCATGATGCGCCAAAAGTTTTAAATTGGTGAAAGGTCTGAACTGCAGGCAGGCCAGTTCAGCACTTGAACTCTACTACTACGAAGCCTTGCTCTTGTAATACATGCAGTATGCGGTTTATCATTGTCTTGGTAAAAATTTGGAAGGCCTTCTCTGAAAAAAAAAATATCATCTGGATGGAAGCATCTGTTCCTTTAAAACCTGTATATACCTTTCAACATTGTTGGTGCCAACTCCATAGGCACTAATGCACCCCTATACCATTAGGGAAGGCTTAGAGAGGCAGGGTTTTAAAATAAGTGCAAATAACAAGCAGGATGGTTCCTCTCCTCTTTAGTTCAGAGAATGTGCCATTCATGTTTTTCAAAAAGAATTTCAAATTTTGATTTGTTTTGACCACAGAACTGTTTTCCACTTTGCTTCAGTCCTGACTCCGTCTTTGCATTATAGAGCTTCAACGTCCTTTTGTGGATGGCATGCAAACTGTGTTCACAGACAATGATTTCTGAAAGTGTTCCTGAGCCCATGCAGTGATTTCCATGATAGAATCATGCCTGTTTTTAAAGCAGTGCCGCCTAGAGGCCCGAAGATCATGGACATCTGATATTGTTTTTCAGCCTTGTCCCTTGCGCACAGAGACTGCTCCAGATTCCCGGAATCTTTTGATGATATTGTTTACTCCAAAGTCTTTGTAATTTTACATTCAGGAATATTACTCTGAAATTGTTCCACAACTTTTTATACTCAATCATGTTACCTACCTGTTGCCAATTAACTTAATTAGCTGTTGCTTTTTAGTATCACTTACTTTTCCAGCCTTTTGTTGCCCCATCCCAACTTTTTTGAGATGTGTTGCCCCCATCAAATTCAAAATAAGCTAATATTTTTCATGAAATAGTAAAATGTCTCAGTTTCAACATTTGATTTGTTTTATATCTTCTATTGTGAATAAAATATGGGTTTATGAGATTTATAAATTATTGCATTCTGTTTTTATTTTATTTACATTTAGCACAGAGTCCCAACTTTTTTGGAAATGGGCTCTATTTTTATTGGATGATGAAACCCCAGAATCATCTAACCTTCAACATTTCCGATACTAAGGCAAAAGGTACAAGCTAAAACAGGCCCATTTAAATGCGGCCCCCCCCCCATTACAAATCGGCATCCCCCGAGGTACCACAAATATCACCTCCATCACTTCTGCCAAGTTGTGGGGCATCTACAACACACTCATTTCCATACAGCAGATTTCACCTCATCAATCTGTCCCATATCTGCCCTGTGACTTTCTACTAATGAATTTAAAATTATAAAAAGATATTTTAAAATGCAGAAACAAATGTAAAAGATTTAATTTCCAGGCATAAACTACCTCCTGATCAACACATTACACTTAAATCTGTAACCACTACAGTTCAAGTTTAATTATTCTTGAAACACACACCACAAAAAGAAAATCTCATTATTATACTGTATTAAGGAAGCCACATTTTATTATGAATTCTCTACGGAACAAAACATGTCACTAAAAATTATATTTAAAATACGAAAAAGGATACTAAAGCTTCTATCTGTGATTTCTAAATGCCACAAGTTTATTCTTAGGTCATCTGCTGAAAGGTATGTTTCATGATCACTATTTACTGAGATTGAGTTGATGTGATACGTATGTGCATTGGCAAATATTCTTCTAGGACTTGCCTCTACCATTAAATCCATTGGCTTCAAAACAGGCACCTGCAAAAAAAAAAAAAAAAAAGCATAACAATTAGGGAAAAATAGGCAACAAATTACTCTTATATTAATAATATCAGAGGAATGTGAAGGAAAACATACCCTCAATGATGTAATTCTAAAAGGATCTCTAAGTCTTCCATTTTCATCTTTAAGATTATATCCTTCTGCTCTTTTGTCTCGTTCACTTATTTTCCACAATTTAATAGTTTTATCTGTTAAAAAAATTACATATTTTTTCAAGTTTACAGTAATAATGGGTGTAACTGCTGCTTAGAAATTACGATTCATATAAAATTACCCAATTTGGCTAATTACACTGAAATGCAAACATTGCTTTTTATGATATGTAAAGTATGTCACTCGATCTTTGTACAAATAATTCTATGCCACATGTTTCAGTTTACTGCATTATGTGGCAAGAATGAAACAGACACTGTTTTTAACAATTTTATTAAATACTGTATTTAGAAAATAACAGTTATTAATTAATATATTTAACAGCAAATTAACCTGAAGTTGCCATTTTATTAGTAAAGTTATAAAAAAATAAAAAATTGTTTTTGAAAGCAATTTAAGAATCATGAATAGCACGGTGAAGCAGCAGGCAGTCCTGCTAACTCATGAATTCAGCATCACAGGATTGAATCTTAAACCTGATAGTTGAATACAGGGAGATAAGTGCTTTTCTCTCCCACATCCCCAAAAGGAAATCCCCATCCCCATCTAAAAAAGGAACCTATGAAAGTGTTACTATTAGTGCAAGTTGCACTTTAACCAAAGCTATTTCCCGTTTAGTGGCCACTAATGCTTCTATAGGATCCAAGCCCTTTTTGCCCTTAAATTGGATTAGGCAGGTTTGAGAATGATATGTTAGGATTTTTTTTTTAATTATTATTTTGCACAGGTACTGTCAAAGCAGACATTTGCATTGGATTGTTGTAATAGTTAATGATACTCTTCACACATAAGGGAACTAAATTCAGTTTCAGGATCAATCGCATTTTACATTCACCATTTTAGCCTCAATATTCAAAAAAGGGTGTCACAATTAACAGCTACCACAGAACAATTTAACTAGAGTTACCTGTTTGACTGTTTACAGTCACCTAAACAATTACTACAACATAATTAATTGAGAACACATTAAAATTAGGGCAGCAACTATTAACTATACTGAAAATCAATTCATCGGAGGTTATTATAATTGATCAATTAAGCTTGATTTTAAAAAAGAAATGCAATAAGTTTCTAAAAGTACACACATTTCATAGACAAATTTAAACAATGCTCTCCTTCATAACAATAATTATGCTCTAAAATTACATTTGCCTTAAAAAGGTACAGCAACAAGTCTTGCTACTCAGTTTACAGTCAAGATTTAACACTTTCAAGGTTGTTGACAATATCAAGGGATGAAAAACTGAAACCACGGTTAAGCAATAACAAAATCTGCTCTAAGAATATAGTTTTACTTTATCCATGAAATGAACAGAGTTTTGCCTAATTCAAGCCTGTAGTCCTTTACAGTACAACATCAAATGCCAGCCATTACCATCATCAAGAGAGTTGCGTTGAAAATGAAGAGACCAGCAAAATTCCAAACTGTCTGATAAAGATTTTGAGCTGCCAGAAGAAACTGACACCGAGTGCGCTGCTGTATTACTGCCCAGGTGTGCAAGACTATCACCATTACTCTGACTGGTTTTCTGTTCTGTACATCACGGTCGTGCTACCATGCCAAGTGAGCTCATTTTTGCAGATCTTGCAAAAAAGACGTAAAAGGCTTGAATTTCATGTGTGACAGTGAGGAGGAACAAACAATTGTAGGGGTGAGGGGATAATTAACAATTTGCATTATCTATTTAAAAAGAAAGCTTTAAAGCAAGAAAATCTGCTGAAAACTGCATGTTAATAGTCTACATCTATCTCATAGAAGCAAACATATCTTACAACAACATTTGTAAATGCATATTTGTAGTACTAGGGTGTTGCACCATGTTAGCCATTATGGATGTAATGAGAAGTCAAGCAAAATGACACCTTTTATTGGCCAGCTAATACAATGTGCAAGCTTTCAAGGCAACTCAGGCCCCTTCTTTATCTTGCCTGAAGAAGGTCCCAAGTTGCCTCGAAAGCTTGCATATTGCAATATTTTTAGTCAGCCAATAAAAGGTGTCATTTTCCTTAAATTCTCATTAAATGCATATTTCCATATATTTAAACAATAGGCTATTCTTATGCAAAGTTATTTATACATGAGTGTCTACTTATTTCACATTTACTATATTTTAATATTTCTATGAAGCAATAATCTGTGCAGTATATAAGAAAAGCAAAGCAATATGTCTGAAAACTAAAATGATGAATGCATATCCTAAAGAGGGTAGGAGCTCAAGAAAAAAGATGTTGCATCACAAAATCACTAGGGTTACTACCTAGCCATGAAAAAAACTCAGAGTGCTGAAGAAGGGTGCAAATAGACAGAACTTGGGGAAGCAGCCTCGGTGTCACAATCCCTCCAAATCCATTAACAGCTGTGTTTGGTGTAATTCCAGATAAGCTTAAAGAAGAGAAGGACAAACAAACTGTAATTGCCTTTACTACACTATTGGCACATACAGGGTGGTCCAGATCTAATTATGCAGATCCAGATCATCTGGATGAGTTTGATTTATGCGGAGACAATTCCAGTTCGGCGCAAAGACGATTCTTCATGTTGTCAGTTTGCACACTTCTTGATGGACCGGGATTTTTTGGGTGATTTTCGATGTAATAAACTTAATAAGTTATAGCATAATGAAAACTGCATAATTAGATCTGGACCACCCTATAGACTTATCTTGATCAACTGGAAGAATCCTAACTCGCCTATTTCAAGTCAGTAGGTAACTGATGTTATATACTATTTGAAATTAGAAAAAATCAAATTCTCACTTAGTGAATCTGTACAAAACTTTTTCAAAACCTGGCAGGATCTAATCAATAACATTTTAGAATAAGCATTTAAATTGAGGAAGCAGACTCTCTCCCATCTTTTTTATTCTACTTATTTTTATTCATTTATTAATTTATCTATTTACTTATTTTTAACTAGTTTAAAGTTTTACTCTGCTGGCCTAGCTCTCTTTCTCATGAGTGGGAATTGATTTGTTTCAAACCTAGTTTTGTTAACCTTGACTTGCTTGTATGGAATGTTAGTTGATTTTAATAATATCAATAAAATGCTTTTAAAAAACAAAAACAAACAAAAAAAAAAAAAACGAACTTAGCACTTCTCTACTAATATCCAATGGCCCAGGGTACAACCCTTGCTTGGATCAACTCACAAAGGTGAGGAAAGAAAGGCAGATGGTGTTGCCTCTGGCCCCAAAGTAAGGTACAAGGTAGAGTCCTTGTCATGAATGTGCAGGCTGTGGATGAGTTAGATTAGAGCACTTGAAACCGTGAAGGACAGGAGCAGTGGCAAAGGCGATGGCGATCAGATGAGGTAGAAGACAGTAGTTCTGACCATGGAATAAGCAACAACCACCTACAGGCATTATAATATTTATCAATATTAGTCCTATGGTATGTCAACCTCTGAAAGTTTCTCATAACAAAGTATTTTAAATAGGAATCATTCTACCTCATTTACAGTCCTACCACACAAGTAAGGATCATCTTATGACTCACCCAGTGTCAAGGTCACATTATGTAACAATACGCATACATTATATAGTGTAACTGAATACTCCTAGTGTTAATGTAGAGAATGTAGAGATAAATTTCCTCGGATTACAAGTAGCAATAACAGATTAACATTTTCATTTAGATGTATGTGATTTCAACTTCAACTTCCTGTATAGTTAATTATTATCTTATGTTGTAGGATTCTACCAGCTTTGTAAACTGGAAAGCTAAACAAAATTAAATGCCAAAATAATGCCATTGAAGTGTTAAAATCAAGCAGACAAAGACAAACTAACATTAAAAGCTGGTAAAGAAAGATTAGACTTACCATTTGTAGAAAGAAGGAAATGAGCTGCATTTTGCTGGGGCAACCACCTAATTTTATTGATTTTTTCTTCAATTTCTAGACTTTTCAAATAATCAAATTCAGGTTCATGACTCTGAAAAGTGCTATAAACATTGTATTCACCCCGGGAATGACTTCTGTTATTACCCTGAAAAATAAAAGAAAACTTTCATGAAACTAATTAAATACAAGCAACTATATTAAACCACATCAAATAGTTAAATCACAATATTTAATTCTTAGTTTTTCTGAAATTCTTTTATATTTATAACTTTAGATGAAAGCCAGGAAGGTAGTCAATTCTCTCTTCATTTTCTGAGACCTGATGGAATCAGTGATATGCAAGGAAGGTTGCAGATGTTTCATCTTTGCCGCTTCTCAAATAATTTAGAGGCCACTCAAGTTTTCTCAACCTATTGCTACCTCCTGCATCTACAAATGCCCCGACTCTATAAAACTGTCAGCTAGTTCACATTAGTTTCCATATAGCCTAGGTAAAAGGTTCAACCAGAGGTAAAGAATTGTTAAGGGGTGGTATTTGATATAATATCCAAAGGCAAAAAAAAAAGGTGTGGGCAGCAAGCACCAGCAAAAGCAAAGAAAGGGAGAGAGAAGCGGTCACAGTTACAGTTACACCTCAAGAAGCATAAAAATCATGTTTTTAAGGCAGAAAATAGCTTTCTTTAAAACAGTTTTATCTATGGAAGTGGTTCCAAAATGAAAAACAATGCCTTGTTCATGCTTGCTTTTAGAGTGCGATGTGACTTATCAGCTGTCAGTTGCAGTCCTTTTAACTTGTTATGTCTTGCATTTAAATGAGTTGAAATGATGCCCAGATTATTTGTCCTTTAACCTGATAAATTAACAGGGGCTTCACTTTCATTTTGTGTCCAACAACCCATCCATTTTATAGCCCTTTTATTCAGTTAAGATCAACATATAATGTGCTAACAGAACCACGTAATCTCTGAGACACAACAACATTAGCTGGGCTGCTAACACAGAGTACTAAATTTATGAAACCAAATCAGAAAACACTATTTATGTTTGCTGTAATTTTGAAATCAAACTAAAGTTCATTACTATAAACCATACAACCTGTTAAATGTGGTGAATGCACAAACACCACATATTTGAATAGTATAGGAGCAAATGGAAAGCAGCATTCAGTTAGGAGTCATTATTGCCATGCAATTCAGTAGTAAATTCTGCATTTGTACATAGGCACAAGTAATAGCAAAGTCTGATCACTTAAGGTAGAAAGTAACAGAACAAAAGAGTTGTTTTACAGGACTTCAGAAATTATATTAAATTGATTATCAATTATTATTACTAAATGGAACTTAAGTGATAATAATACATTTTACTCAAAAAGGTAGCCGTAAAGCTGGAAAAAGTTTTAGAAAATTGAAGCATAAGGAATTTGTGACATTTGGAATTTGAATTAATTTGACTTGTTCATTAAATATTATTCTACCCCAAGTATTATTAACCAGCAGAACTCTTCTCAGCAAATATGCCGTATTAGCGGGTAACGGATTTCAGCGCATTTCATGTAGTTCAGCCAAGTGTTTCAATGATTTTGCCAAACTCATGGCGAAGCAAACTCTGAACTGTTTGCTTGTCTCTGTTGAAAAGTTTATGATTCTTCCAATCACTAATGAATTCTCACATCAAATGGTAAAAAAAAAAACACAGGACACTGATTTTCTGACAAACTTGATTGGACAAGTGTGTTCTTATAAAAGCAGCTTTAAAGAGAATGTGTAAATGAAAATGTCCAGAGTTATTTTGGTATTCTCTAATATGCATTACAATTTAATGAATTTTGAATATTTTAATAATTACAAAATGGGTAAGAAATCCAGTCATCAAAGATAATCATATTGTTTAAAAAACCAACGTTGACATATTCTAAAGCCATTTGTAAATTAAAAGGACAGAAATTTTAGGCTTCCTAAATATGACTTTATTTCAAGCCAAACTATTATTTATACATTAAAACAAATTTCTTAAAAAAAAAAAAAATCTGTAATAAATTGTTAAAACAAACATCTCATTTGGTTTAATCTAATAAGAAACCTAAATTAAAAATTTCAATAATTTAATTTTAATTTCAATAATTGGAGAAAATAAAGTTAATACTGTACTGCCAAGTGAAGACTCTACCAAGAAATGTCTTTTTCTGCTAATCACTACATTTTATGATTGATTTTTTTCAAATTACTTTCGATAAAGATGTTTGCCAAATAATACTGAAATAATAATTCACTCATCACTATAATTTGATATTTGCTTGAAATGTAGAAAGTGGCCTGCCTTTCTCAACTTTTTTCTTCATATCAATAAGTGCAAACAGAACATTTATAGAAAATTTGCATCTGCTTAAAGCCTACAAAGTGCCATCCATCCCTGCAGTTTAGATTGATGATATCATTGTGCCACATTTCAACTGAGGAGCAGACCTAAACCATCAAAGAGCTTCACAGAGCACCATTTTCATCTGAAAAGAAAAATGGTTGCTGTCAATGGACAGAAAGCTGCGAATTTCATCGTCCTAAAGCCACAAACAGGTTATCACTGGAAATTATATACAAATACAATGTGGCAATCTTATAAACCCAGGGTTATTTAGTGACAGACGGAGGAACACTATACTGATGAACTTTTTACCTTACATTAGACATTCCTATACACATAACACACTAGAATCCCTGAAGCCTCCGAAAAAAGTCGTAATGCCGAGCCACCTTAAATTCCTTCGCACCGCTTCATCAGCATCTTTGTTTTGCAAATGTATCAATCAGCACAAGCAGCCTGCTATCCCGTCCCCCACAAATGAAGTGATGTTCTCCCAGCTCAAGTGTTTTTATCTGGGTGTGAGGTGCCTAGAGTTGAATAGGGTAAATAATATATTCTTATTTGGAATACATTCATTTCATGTGTATTCCAGGTCTACAATGATTTGGGTAAATGTTGGATGACAGGAAATACGAGGCAAGAAATGTTGAGCTTTTTCCAGGTATAGTAATAATGACTTGAAGTGTAAAATGTGTGAAGACTTTAATCCAAATATCAAATAAACACATTCACAAAAGGTGTAACTAAACAAGTGCACTTTTACCCAAGAATATAACCAAAGAAAAAGAAATCAGTTTACGTGTTACTGTCAATGAGTAAAAACCCAAGCCCAAATATCATTTGACAGAAAATCAACATGTCTGCTTAGCTGGTGCAGAGGTAAAAACTGCTGTCACGCAATCAAGAGGTTGTGGGTTCGACTCCGAGCTCTCACTGAGTTGATGGCATTTATCTCCATTCTTTCCCCAAGAGCAGTGATGACCACAGTTGATGCTGTGGTTGATGCCTGCTCAGAACCATTTCTTGTACTGCCAATCAAAGATACCATGCCCAGTGACCATCATCAGATTATCATGCAGCCTTTGCACTTTGACAACACAGATTCGCATACAGAAAGGATTTGCTGCGATCTTGTCTGGCAACGTTTTGTTAAGAATTGTGTTTTGAGTTACAACCCAGGGCAACATATTGTTGATAAGCAGCCGTTTCCAACCAAGGTCCATTGTCCTTTCTTGCAATACATCTCAACCAAGCCTGACAAATTAGGCACAAATTTTGGATTGCAGCAGATCCGGAGACAAAGTACATATGTAATGCCACTCCTTATTTAGGAAAAGATCCCAGTACCAAGGGAGATAGACTTTCTGAGACTGTGGTCATAAAGCTTATGGAGCCATTCCAAGATAAAGGCAGAACCATAACAAAAGACAACTTTATGTTGCGTTTGCTGGCTAACAGACTGCTGCACCACAGCACAACTCTGCCTGGCACCTTAAATAAAATGGGACAGGAACTTCCACCTGCAGCTAAAGTCACTACAGTGCGCAAGCAATTCTCTATGCTAGTGTTTAGATTTGGCCGACTGTGAATGCGCAAAAAAAAGAATAAGACTGTCTACATTCTCAGTACCATGCACCATAACGTGGAGTACAGGCAAGATGGAAAAAAAAAAAAAAAAAAACTCATGTTCAAATGACATAGCATTATCATGCGTGAGAGACAGATTTGCTCTCATTCAAGTGGTTACTGGAATATAAAATAAACACTTTTGCAAACATATAACAAAACAAGCGTGCTTTTAATTAAGAATAAAACTGAATAACAAAATTCAAGTAACAGTAAGATACCAAGAAGACAGGATTCACCAGAGTTTGTGTGCCTGCTTATATCCTTTCAGCGAGATCTTTTACAGACTCAAATCAAATGTATGTTTTTATTATATCACAGTAATAATAATAGCAGCTCACTACTCAAAAACAGGAACACCCAGATTCAAACCAGCAATTTTTTGGTTATAATGCAGCAGTTCTTACTTCTGCACCATCCAAGAAGACATGTCAACTTTCTGTTGATTGACATTTGAGCTTAGATTTTTAACTCATTGACAGCAACATGTAAATTGAATGAATATTTTCTTTGGTTATATTCGTGAATAAAAGTGGTAAAGTCTTCACACATTATACACTTCATGTCATTTTTTTCTATAAAATGGAAAAAGTTTCTGTTTTAGTTATGTGTTCAGCAGTTTTTACCTTGCATTTCCTGTCATCCAACATTTACCCAGATCATTGTAGACATGAAACATACATGAAATGTATGTATTCCAAATAACAATATATTATTTACCCTATACAACTCCAAGCACCTGTTTCCTTAGGAGGCATTAGCTCTCCGGAAATGTGTTCATTTGAAATTGCGGCATGTTAAGTAACCGAAAAATATAGAAATATGACAGAACAGGTGATATCCCTCTCCTCGTGATTACAGAGGTACAGATATAACATGAGAGACAAAGATATACTTTAGCTTACTTTACTGACGGTTTTTACGCGGTTAAAGACGGGAAGCTTATGACAGACTTTATCAAGGTGGGTCTTGACCTATGCAGTCTGTCATCTTTCGTCACCACGCTGAAAGTGTTTTCCAGACAGATGACATAATCTTCCGCCCTACGGCTTCAAAGGGTTTGACTGGTTGTTCCATGTATTTATACTGTCTTCTCCATGTGTAGAGCCCTTTCTGGTCTCCAAACAAGGAAAGTAAGGATTCAGTTTTATCTCAGGAATAGTACAATGCCCCTCTCTGGTCTCCAAACAAGGACAGTAAACACAAACCCCACCTCCAACAAGAATAACAAAATGCTCACACTGCAGTCTGTCCCATTCTCCAAACTAGGAAAGATGATTTTGTGTTGACAGAGGTCAGAAGTATACTATTCTGTCTTTTAGGCTGACTATATAATCCTCCAGTTGTCTTTGGCTATCTAGTCCTATGCTTGGCTGTTAATTCTAAATGCTGAGCCCCTGTGTAGCATTCTTGGTCTGCTTGTATGAATGGATCTATCTATCTATCCATAACCGTGTGCATAGAGACAGTGACATTAAACTTAATATATATAACAAACCGAGTATAACAGCACCTCACACCAAGATAAAGAGACTTAAGCCAGGAGAACTTCAGATGCGTTGGTGGGGGATAGGATAGCAGGCTGCTTGTACCAATTGACACATCTGCAAAAAAAAAAAAAACGCTGATAAAGAGGTGAAAAGGAATTTAAGGTGGCCCGGCATTACAGTTTTTCCTAGGCTTCAGGGATTCTAGTGTTAAGGCAATTAAAGTTGAGGGGTATGCGGGATTCAAAAACCGTACTGGCAGAATAAGGTACACAGCAGCCTTGGACTGGGTGCCAGCCCATTGTCTTTCGGCATACAAGATGATTATAACCAGTCCTTTTTTCATGTATGCTTCACTTATGACCTTTATCACAAAGATGCCACAAGCATTAAACAAGTATATAATGCCATGATCAACGGAAATTTCTGAAAAGATCAGAATAAAAGCTGCCGATATCTGTTAAACTAGAAAGGCATATAAAACTACTTCTGAGGTTATAGGCCTTCAAATGGAAAAATACTTGAAACGGTAATTAATTTTAATCACGAAAGTGACCAGCCTGCTAAACTGAGTCTAAGAGCACATTCAGGAAGTCGCAAAAGATCATTCAGCAACGCAACAGCAGCAGTCTTATTATGGCTCAGGAAAGGTCTGCATTTTTATGACATCACAATTAGAAAGTTACTGAGCATATACGGACTTAACAGGAGAGTAGCAAAGTTGATAGCACTGCTGAAAAGACGACCATCAAAGGTCATCCCTCATTTGCCAGGTAGAATCTACATAACCTCCAAAAATTCTAGGAGAATGTCATATGACCAGACAAGGAAAAAGTGATATCTATTAGGACAACATGTGTCCTGATAGGTAATGTGTAAAGCAAACACAGCATTCTACAGTAAGATCATCATACCAACAGTCAAACATGATGATGGTGGTGTAATAAGGTGGGGATGCTTTGCCGTCTTAGGCCCAGGATGACTTGCCATAACTGAAGGAACAATCAGTTTTTCTGCTGTATAGCAGAAAATCCTTAAAGACGATGTCCAGTCATCCATCCATCCATCTGCTGAAGAGTACTTGGGTCAGGCAGCAAGACAATGATCCAAAACACAAAAGCAAGACCACATAAGAATGGCTGAAATGAAGCAAAATAAAAGCTTTGGACGAGCCTTATCAAAGTCCAAATATAAATTTAACAGAAATGCTCTGTCAAGATGTGAAATGAGAAGCTCATTGTTGAAAACCTACCAAATTTTTCAGAATTAAAAACACTTTCCAAAAAATAGGCCAAAATTCCAACTCAGAAATGTAAATAATGAATATTGAATTAAGCTACGGTGAAATGTTTAAGAGCACTTCAGTTTTTTAGCTTTTATGGAAATGCAGTTTAATGTCTTAATGTTTGATGAAATCAAGGCATACAAAAAAAGCAACTGCAAATAAAAAAAATGTTCAAGGAATCATTAAGTATAAAAATATTATTCAAATCTTTGATTCAAAGTAGCCATCAGGGACAGACATATTATGCAAAAGGTACAGGGATTGGAAGGCTGAGGACTGGGGTAAAGTCATTTTTTCTGATGAATCCCCTTTCCGATTTTTTGGGGCATCCGGAGAAAAGATTGTCCAGAGAAGAAAAGGTGAGCACTACCATCAGTCCTGTGTCATGCCAACTAAAGCATCCCGAGACCATTCATGTGTGGGGTTGCTTCTTAGCCAAGGGAGTGGGCTCACTCACAATTTTGCCTAAAAACACAGCCAGGAATAAAGAATGGTACCAAAACATCCTCAGAGAGCAACTTCTCCCAACCATCCAAGAACAGTTTGGTGACAAACAATGCCTTTTCCAGCAAGATAAAGCACCGTGCCATAAGGCAAAAGAGATAACTAAATGGCTCGGGGAATAAAGCGTCGAAATTTTGAATCAATGTCCAGGAAACTCCCCAGTCCTTAATTCCATTGAGAACTTGTGGTCAATCCTCAAGAGGCGAGTGGACAAACAAAAAACCACAAATTCTGACAAACTCCAAGCATTGATTATGCAAGAATGGGCTGCCATCACTCAGGATTTGGCCCAGAAGTTGACTGACAGTATGTCAGGGCGATTTGCAGAGGTCTTGAAAAGAAGGACCAACACTGCAAATATTGACTCTGCATAAACCTCATGCAATTGTCAATAAAAGCCTTTGAAACATATGAAATGCTTGTAATTTTACTTCAGTATACCATAGAAACATCTGACAAAAAGATCTAAAACATTGAACTTGCACACTTTGTGAAAACCAATATGTGTGTCATTCTCAAAACTTCTGGCCATGACACATTGTGTACAAACACCGTGTGTAATCAACCGAAGATTTCAAATTTTGATTAATTAGTCCATAAGCCTTTCTTCCAGACTGTAGTAATCCACAGGTGGTGTTTCAAGGCCCTATTTTGTCCTTTAAGGAACTGCTCTCTTACTGCCACTCGCCCTGTAAAACCTGGAGCACAAAGTCTCCTTTACAATGGTAGAAACTGAGACTTGCTTTTCTTGACCACTGTTTAGCTGTGCTTGAAACTGTTGTGCTGTGAGAAGCCTATCCCACAAACTGATGAACCTCAGAAACTTCTGATTGGGTTGTGACTTTGGGTCTGCCACATCTCGTCCTATCAGAGTTTCTTCTAATTTCCAATTGCCTTTGGATTGTGTAGGGCACCAAACTCATTGACACAGATATTTTTTTTTGGCAATTTCTATAAATGAAAGGCCTACACTTCTAAGGGTAATAATGCTCTGTCTCATTTCATTTGTTAATTGCCATTTCCTTGCCACTATCACTGGAATTCACAGCTTTCTAGGGTGTGAGGGTGTAGTAACACAGTGTGTTCCACTCTGCTTGAGGAGAAACGGAGGGTTTTAAGTAATCAACAGAAGTTGGGACACCTGTGCAAACTGTTTGCTTCAACTTGCAAGGCGTCCTGCAGCAATTAAAGTAGGTTGTAACATATTAGTTGTCCCATGAAGAAGTCCGATTTGCAATATCCTGAAATTTCCTTTTTTTAGTTTTTGCTCACTTACTGCTTACCTTTTCACCATTTTAGGTTATTCATTGCATTTCGACGGTCAAATCTGTTTTAAAACTATGGCTGGTAGAGAGTATGAGTATGTATATTTCAAATATGTGTATGTAATTTTCCCTCACAGTTCACTACTTTTATGCTGAAAATATCTTAACTTGCAGCTAAGCTATAATCTTGGACAATGCTCAATAGGACATTTTCACATGGATATCATTACCTTATTGTATAGACTGTAGCAGCATTCCTATGATGGCACTTTAGAAAATAAACGTGATAAAATAAATAAAACTAACCTCTTGTTCTCTTTGAAATATAACAACTCTTCCCCCTTTATCCCCAGTGGCTAGCAGGTCTCCGGAGTAGTTGAATTCTACTGTTGAAATAATATCAGCTAAGTGGAAAGAAACAAAATCCAAATATTAGATTGCGGCACACACTGACAATTATCTCATTTGATACAGAAAGGGAAAAACTGCATAATTTGCTACAACATAGAAAACAATAAGGATCTTTTCCTAATTAGGGTATTTTCAGAGCAGGGAGCAGTGTTGGGTATGTTGCACTTTAACTTACATTTTCAGACAGAAATTTAAAAAGAAATCATTTCATTTTAAACAAGATCAGAATAAACCATTGTTTGGAACAACAATTCACAAATGGACAAACTCGTACATATTTTCACGCATAGCAGAACAATTTAATATTAAGAATTAACAAAGGACAAGAAACATGACAATGTAAACATAAGATGAACCCGCAAATTACACAAACTTATTAAGCAGGTTGGAAAATATAACCCCAACTCCAAAAAAGTTGGGACACTGTGCAAAATGTAAATAAAAACAGAATGCAATGATTTGCAAAATCTCACAAACCTATATTTTATTCACAACAGAACATATAAAACATATCAGATGTTGAAAGTGAGATATTTTACAATTTCATGAAAAATATTAGCTTATTTTAAATTTGATGGCAACACCATCTCAAAAAAAATGGGACGGGGCAACAGAAGGCTGGAAAAGTGGTACTAAAAAAGAAACATTTTGCAACTAAATAGATTAATTGGCAACAGGCCAGAAACATGACTGGGTATATATTTTAAAAAAAAAAAAAAAAAAAAAGCATCTTAGACAGGGACAGTCTCTCGGATACTGCCTCTACGTATATATTTTTTACAATACCTCAAAATTGACCCCAACGCAACATATGCATACTGCTACATTTTTGTTTACAAGAAAGGCACTGCTAATAACACATGCAGTGACTTACAACAAACCTATGTTCCCTCAGAGTGCAATAGACGTTGCATTCAAGTGTGTTAGCTACTGTTATCACTTGTTATGGGGTTTGTGCACCGATAGCTTTGATAGTACAGATAGTTCTTTTTTTATTCTGTTAAATGCACTTTGTGAGGTTCAAGGGTCATATATGACCAAAATATTAATTTTATTTCAAAAGGAAAAAATAAACGATTGCTAATACTATACACTTTTTTTCTGATTATATGCACCTTGATATGTGCCTGGGTCAGATGTGAGCAAAATGTTTATTTTATTTGAAAGGGGAAACATGTTATTGCCAATACTGTGAACCACTTTGTTTTTATGCATGATAAGGAGGGCCTAGGTCAAATATAACCAAACTATTTCCTTTTTTATTTCAAAGACAGTTTCTGATGTAACTGTGCCAGTATCACCAAATTTAAAAAGGGAAACAATGAATAAACATCACTTGTTTTTCAATACATTCATTTGTGTGGATTTAAAAGTTATTACCGCCTGCTGCTTACCAGCCGCTGAAAATGCCTGACTCAGCTAAATTTCTTGGTTTGAAAAATCTGTCCCAACTGAATTTGTAAGTGAATCAACCAGACTTATTTTGTGGATTTTATTGGCCAAAATTGACAGTCAATTACAGATGTTCTGTTGTCAGCGAATGGCAGGCAACTTTCACTGAACTTTAATGAAAAGGCACTGAAATCAAAACATGCCACATGTTAATTTGGAAGATACAGCTAAATAGTTTAAAAATTATAGACTTGGGGAAATTGTCAAGTTCGAATAGCCACCCACACACTTGTTATCTTTATATCCCAAAGGAGGTAGGAATTTCAGCCATTAAACCATACTACCCACAGATACTACTTCTTTATTGATGGTTCCTTTGCAGCAACAGATTAGGAAGATGCATATTACGCAGTGCTTGTAACCAAGCCAATGTTACATGTACACGTTTAGTCTTAATCAGATTAATAATACTGATGTTTCAATGTGGGTGGTGCAGTGTTGCAGAGCACATTCCCGACACACCATTGTGATGATCTTTTATTGCTTGCTTTCATTTCTATTGAAATCCTTTGACTATTTGTAAAGCGCTTGAGCATAAAAATTATTAATATTATTTTTACTACTACCATTACACTATGCCATGAGTTCAGGTTTGATTGCTAGCCTGGTCTACGCAAGTATGGAGTTTGCATGTTCTCCCATGTGCAAGTAGACTGACTGTGAGTTACTGCAAATATTGTTTTAAACCTGGATATTTGAAATGTGTCATTAAGGTCTCTCAGTTGCCAAAATCTGTTGATTCTACATGTTTTCTTAAATTACATCATCCCAGTTTAGGCTCACCGGCAGCTCCCCAGTTGCTTATTGCATGTTATTAAGTGAATGAATGGAGATGTTGCTATAACAGATGTTCAGTATTTAATGTAATAGTGTACATGTAGAAATGCAGTACTATACATGGAAAATTTTTTCATTTTGATTTCTGCTATTATTAAAATTAACACAGTTCACGTAGCGACTTCAACAGTATTCCAAAAAATAAGCAAAGCATGAATTCCCTAAAAAAAAATACAAAAAGCTTCAATACGGGTAGATGTCAAAAATACACATAAAATAAAGAGTATGTTCACAAAGCGAATCTTAAACTAAAACGAAAGCATTTCTGAAATTAAAGAACTATTTGCTTAAACTTGTTGCAGGTTAAGCTGACAAATGACATCAGAGCACACTTATTTAATACCTGTATTTTTTTTTTTACTGTACTGGAAGCCATGAACAGTCACATTATCAGGATAAAATGGAGTTCTGTCATAGATTATGAAATCGTAATAAACTGACAGGTATATTATGAATGACCTACAATTTAACAACTGTAAAGAAAAAAACAGTTTTTACACTTGCAAAACTGTTTCCTAGTGGAGATTTTTGGTAAGTAATACAAAACCAAGAAAATGTAACAAAAAAATGAAGTTTAAGTGCAAAAAAACTAAAACTAAATAAAAACAAAAAGAACAAGAAACTAAAAAACAAAAAAAAAATCAAAATCAAAAACTTAAAAATATCTTAAAAGTAGAAAAACACTTAATTCAAGAAATTCAATTAAATGAGCACTACACTCTGCACTAATGTGACACAAGTGTTTTAGCATGATCACTGCACTAAAGCAGGTGTTGTTGGGATCATGTCTAGCAGCATGCTAAGCAGGCAAAAATTAAAAAGAATGGACAGATGGCATTTTTTCATCTATTTATAATCTTATCATTGTGGACAAGAAGTTTCAACATTTTAATCAATGTGTGAAATACTGAATTTTAGGATTACAGTATCCTGATCTGAACTGTTCTTGTGATCATTGATTCAAAATTGGCAAATGCAGTCAGATAAAAAAGGCAAAAGTGTCAAAGTGAAATTTCTTAAGTAATTAAAAGCTTAGCTTTCCTGTTGCACATGCCAAATAATAATGTGCAAAATTCTGGTCTATTTCATCACTCTGTCAGCTAAAACAGTGCCAATAACTAATCTTTGTCAACCATGAAGACCAAATCCATGGACCTATTTGGTTAATGAAAAGTTTGAAAAGCTGTATCCCTAAAAAAAAAAAAAAAGTGAGTTAACTGATAACTACCACTCACTATGTGTGTGTGTGTGTATACAAATTGAGGCACCAAGAATCTTCATGTGCTTTAAAAATGAAATAACTGAATAAAGAGGTTTCATTGTTATTTCTTCCTTATTATGAGGGTAAATCAAAAAGTAAAAGCAATTTGAAAATGATGCAGTAACCACAAGGGATAGAAGCTGACCCAATACAACACACTTGTGATGGTTTATGGATAGTTCGAACCTGAACAGCACAGTGCTCTACCATTTGTCTTGTTGAAGCCAAAGCTAGATGAACACGGATGCTCCATTGCAGAATTGCACCATTCTTGAACAGTGTGCCATAGTGAGATTTCTTTGGGCAGAGAGAGAGAGAGAAAACTGCTGAATTTCACTAAAGGATATTGGCTCAATAAGGAACTGAAAAGAGCTTGGCTCAACAAAAAGTTTACGAATGGACAGAAATGTTTAAAACAGGAAGAATAACCATAACCAACAAAGCTCATTTTGGTTTACCAACAACATTGCGCATACAAGCCCATTTCAACATTGTGAATGCCTTCATCAGAGATGAAATGCTTGAACATTTGGATATCAGATATGGATCTGGCCATGCCATAGCGTACGATGACTTGGGGTACCGAAAAGTTTGTGCAAAATGAGTACTCAAACAGCTTACTGAGATACACAAGCCAGCATCATTATTTATAACTGTTAAAGATAACTATTCAAAAATGTGAACAGGCTTCATTTAATACTGATGAGTCTTTATAATGGATGAAAAATTTGTACAAGGTTTGGGGTTGACATGCAAAATTCCGAGCAGCAGTAAATCAGTCTGTATAGGTTATATGTAAAATGAAAGATCTCTAACATATTGAAAGAGCTGTCCCTTCACAATAAGAACTAGCACAGAGGAGTTTTGTGATTAAGAAATTAATCTATCATTATTAGCATAAGAACATAGTTGTGTTGTCATTAGGTTTGTCTGTGTGTAAAGCTTGGTTGCAGCTTGAACCTGGTTATGCAACTCGCTACACAGGGCAGTCCTTCAGTAACTAGCAGTGTTGACTGCTGCAATACAAAGCTGAGTACAAAGATTTGAAATTTTGAATTTTATTTCAAATATTAAAGGGTTATGTAAAAAAGTAAAATACATTTCAATGTCAATGAGTAAAGAGTTTGCTTATATAAATACAACTCTGACCTTTTGTAAATAAAAAAAAAAAAGCATCTTCCACATACTGTACATATATTCTATAGGGTACTGTAAAAGTGAACCAATGCACTCTCTTTGCATGTATTCCCTTTCACAGTAGCAATGTGGAGTGCTGAAGTGGCCTTTGGCAAACTTCTGGAATGAAGCAATTTTTATTTTGGAAAGCTGAGGCTTCCTTCTTGGTGTCCTGCCATGGACAATATGCATGTTCAATGTTTTGCGTATGGTACACTTTCCACTCAAACAGAGATGTTAACAAGTTCCAAGCCTTTTACAGGTTACTCCTGGGTTCTTTTTTTACATCATTGAGCATTCTGCATTGTCTCTTTTGAGTGACCTTGGTTGGTCACCCTCTTGTACTGAAAGTCACCACACTAATAAATCATGTCCATTAATACACAATTTGATGGAGTAATGAATACCTAATCTTTAAAATTATTTTGTAACCTTTTCCTGCTTTATGCAAATCAACCATTTTGAACCACCCGAGATCCTTTATACGAGTCCCAATTCACATCAACAGATGGTTCTTGTGAACAGCAAAAATCAACAACTGGTGCAAGTCTTTACATATACTCAGCAAAAAAAGAAACATCCTCTGACTTTCAACTGTTTTTACTTTCAGTAGACTTAATGTGTAAATATTTGTATGAACACTAAAAGAGTCAACACCATAAGACATAAACTAAAAATGTTTCACAATGTGTCCCTGAATGAAGGGAGGCTCAAAATCAAAAGTACCAGTCAGTATCTGGTGTGGTCCCCAGCTGCTTGAAGTACTGCAGTGCATCTCCTCCTCATGGACTGGACCAGATTTGTCAGTTCTTGCTGTGAGATGTTACCCCACTCTTCCACCAAGGCACCTGCAAGTTCCTGGACATTTCTGGGGGGAATGGCCCTAGCCCTCACCCTGCGATCCAACAGGTACCAGACGTGCTCAATTCCTTCGACGATAAACACAAATCCGTCCATCACCCCTGGTGAGACAAAACCGTGACTCATCAGTGAAGAGCACTTTTTGCCACTCCTGTCTGGTCCAGCGAAGGTTTGTGCCCATAGGCGGCGTTGCTGCTGGTGATGTCTGGTAAGGACCTGCCTTACAACAGGCCTACAAGCCCTCAGTCCAGCCTCTCTCAGCCTATTGCGGACAGTCTGAGCACTGATGGAGGGATTGTGTGTTCCTGGTGTGACTCGGGCAGTTGTTGTGGCCATCCTGTACCTGTCACGCAGGTGTGATATTCGGATGTACTGATCCTGTGCAGGTGTTGTTACACGTGGTCTTCCACTGCGAGGATGATCAGCTGTCCTTCCTGTCTCCCTGTAGCGCTGTCTTAGGCGTCTCACAGTGCGGACATGGCAATTTATTGCCCTAGCCACATCAGCAGTCCTCATGCCTCCCTGCAGCATGCCTAATGCACGTTCACGCAGATGAGCAGGGACCCTGGGCATCTTTCTTTGGGTGTTTTTCACAGTCGGTAGACAAGTCTCTTTAGTGTCCTGCGTTTTTAGAACTGTGACCTTAAATGCTTACTTTCTGTAAGCTGTTAAGGTCTTAACAACCATTCCACAGGTGCATGTTAATTAATTGATTATGGTTAATTGAACATGCATGGAAAACATTGTTTAAACAATTTACAATGAAGATCTGTAAAGTTATTTGGATTTTTAAAACATTATTGTTGAAATACACAGTCCTGAAAAAGGGACGTTTCTTTTTTTGCTGAGTATATATATATAAAAAATAAAAAAAAAAAATAGAAAAATCAGTCGAAGTTGCTTCTAGACCACACTTCCAATCTTGTTTGACTAGTTGGACTCCGGGCTTGCTAATTCCTGAATCCATTTAGCTTTTGTAGAGGTCATCAGCCTAGCAATTCACATACTTTTTCCAACCTCTACAGGGCTCAACATAAATAGTTTCCAGGTTGCCACTGGCCACCATTTCAAGACACCTGAAAAACACTTTTTGGTCACTGGTTGTCAAGAATCTCAACCACTTTAGTGATGCTCCAGTTTTTGCTCATTATATGTAATTGGCAGACAGATATAATCTGCCAATTGCCAGCAGTATTTGAGATAAAAATAAAATGTAAGCCGTGCACATGTGTACTGCACTTCGTGGCTTTGAGTTATGCAGATAAAGCAAGTTAAAAAAATAACAACATAACAACTGGCTGCTGTGCATACGTGTGTATAAGGCAAAAAGGGCTTAAATATTCCACAGAACTTGCAGCCACTACAATGTCTGTTGTGTTGATGTTAAAAAGTGTGTGAAGCCAAAAGAAGCACCATGTTAGTCCATGCTGGCACTATAAATTTGATAACACATTTAAGATTAAGCCGCATGGCAAAAGACACACACTTTCATTTAAAATTAGTAAAAATGTAACAACATTTCATGCCACAAAATTTTATGATTCAAAAATACAATAATATGCATCGTGGATATACAGATGTTAATCACAATGACATGGAATCGGTTTCTCTAATCTATAATAAAAAGTTAGGGGTTCTCTCTTTTTCTTAAAAGCTTTTTTTTTTTTTAACAACAGAGGGCGCAGTCAGCATCATACATGCAATAACAAAACCTGGCCTTAGTCTGAGTGTGTGTGACTATGCGCAGAGTAACCTAAATAAAAATGGAGTGAGACGAAGTAGAAATTGAGGATGCCCCGTTGTCTTAAGTCTGCTGTCTGGGTTAAACAAAAACCATTTGCAAACACTGCATTTTGACATACATTACAGCAAACACTACAAACATAATGATCTATATACAATGCCATCACTGTGACAAATACAAATCACCCCCTGCAAAGAAGCAATTACATAAGGGCCAAGCATCTCTGGCAAAATTATTTGCAACACCACTTACACAGTCGTGTGCGAAAGCCAAAGAAATAAGGTATATTGGAGTTAATATTGTGAAGGACAGGAGACAGTTTTCAGTCACTGAGAATGACGTGTTTCAACTGTTCATGAACACACTGGAGCCGAAGTACAGCATTCCCTCATGCTTGCATTTTAGTGGCACTATATTGCTGGACCTGAACAAATAGGCTAAAAGGAGTGTGAAGGGATCCCTGAAAGATCCAGAGAGCATCACAATAACTACAGGCAGATGGACCTCCACAACAAACCAAATATATCACACAATCACATCCCATGCCACCACCAGCAACAGGGAAATGGTGAGTTTTGTGCTTCAAACTTGGCCTCTTCTTGAAACTCACTCTGGATGAAATATTTCTGAGGTGCTGAAATCAAAATGGGAGCTTGAAAGAGCTAATCGAAACATCACTGTTGTTACAAATAATGCACATAAAATGGATGTAGCAGTCAGTGAGTCTGGGCTTTGCCTTCATCAGGTGCTTTGCACATAATCTGAATATGGCTATCCAGGCTGGCTTTGGTATACCACGTGTTAGTCATCTGCTTGGTTGAGTGAAATGGGTCATTGCTTTATTCCACCTCAGCCCCACAGCTACAGCCGCATTCATGGCAAAAAAAAAAAAATACTGAGCTCTCTATCACATACACCGACATTACAACGTACAGTGGAACCTCGGTTTGCGAGCATAATTCGTTCTGGAAACGTGCTCGCAGTCCAAAGCACTTGTATATCAAAGTGAATTTCCTCATAAGAAATAATGGAAACTCAAATGATTTGTTCCACAACCCAAAACTAATCATATAAAAATGATTATTACAAAATATAAAGTAAAAATACATAAAACAAATTAACCTGCACTTTACCTTTGAAAAGAATCATGGCTGGTGTGAGTGAGTTTCTAAACTCTTGTGGGATTCCACCCAACGGGACGACACGTGGAAGAGTGTCTCAAAGCAATCACAGTCTCCCAGTGCTGTAGCAGAGACACACGCACGCACGCACGCACACGTGCAGAGAGACACACGCACGCA
>JANRMT010062813.1:60448238-60479894 GCA_026402145.1 Polypterus bichir lapradei
CAGAGAGACACACACATGCACGCACGCACACGTGCAGAGAGACACACGCACGCGCGCACACGTGCAGAGAGACACACGCACGCGCGCACACACCCCCCGCACACGAGAAGAACCATCAGCTCAGTTGTGATCACATGACGCTCAGCAGACAAAGTGTATCCATACTACTCGTATTGCAAGACATCGCTCGTTTATCAAGTCAAAATTTATTAAAAATTTTAACTCGTCTTGCAAAACACTCGTAAACCAAGTTACTCGCAAACCAAGGTTCCACTGTAATAGAATAGTACACTCTAAATGCCCAATTTTTATCCTGAGCAGCAAGCCGAAGCCCTCATAAACACAAAGATACGGCAAAATGCTCATGAAATCAACGAGCTGGATAGCCCTAATATTAGTGACACAGAGGACATCGTACAACTGCTTAAACCCATCAAGTCAGCCACCACAGTGCTATGCAATTAACATATCCCCACTGTGTCTCTCATTGTGCCACATGACTTGAGCAAAGCATGGCCCCAAACGAGGAAGATTCAACCACTGTTTCAAGCATAAAGAGTGCAGTTCTGAAAGACCTAAGAGGCAGATAGAGTGGGGGCTATGATTTTCTTATGGAGATCACCACGATGGGTGCGATTTTTAAACTCTGTAGCATCTGGAACCAAGATAGTTATTTTTTTATATTAAAAAAATCTTGTATCCTCTGCTATTTGTAGATCCAGAAAACAGATGAAACAGGAGATAGGGGAGTAGAACAACAAGATGCTGAACTGGAACAACCACCTCCCAAAACATTGGCTCTGGGAGATCTGCTCGAGATTATTTCAATGAATCAGTGGCAAGAAATTGACTGTACACAAAAAAGAGTCTCTTCTTGCACTCGTGTGCTGTCCATTGAAATGGTGGAGTGAACAATTCTCCGAAGTACCCAGTTCTTTCCCCACTGGCCAAAATATACAGTATCTCTCAACTCCAGCAACCTCTGCTCCAAGTGAATTCTTTTTTTTGACTGCAGAAGATATTATGAATGCTCAAAGGTCACAGTTGCTGCCTTAAATTTGGAATTGCTTGTGTTCCTTAGAAAAAAAAAGTTGATATCCTAGACTAAAAGATTATTAAGCTCTGCTCTCTGCTAAGTTTATATTCAGTAGTTATTAGATTAATTATTTGTGCTATTTTTGCCAATACACTTATTATCCTGGAAAGAAAAAACTTAATATAGTTTTATTTTAAGTAGAAAATTTAACTCTTTCAGGGCGGATATCGACTTTTGTTGAAATTCAGGGGTAGAGGACGGGAATTAGCTGTAAACTGCGACTAAACTCACTGTTCTATTTTAGTTTGACTCTCTTTGCTAGAAGGAAAGTTAGCTTCAGTGATCTGACCCTGATTCCCTGTGCATGCATGAGTAGCGAATAGATCTAGTGAGAGACCAAAGTGAATGGGAAAAGCAAAATTCTCTGTGGATGATGTTTTGCATACTATCATTGAATCAGACTTCTCAGACTCCAATTTTGATGTGAGTGATCTGTAGTTGGAGATCGAAAACGTAAGTGAGGCACCAGCATCAGCTGATCATGGTGCCGAACATGTCTGTGTAGCTGATGCGCTTACAGTAACGTTCGCCCGGGAAGATCACCACTTACGATGACACGAGGTACAAACCGCATTGTGTTGCACTGCGACTGCCACCACTGGCCCTACACAACTGCTGCTGCCAGAAGCCGTGAACAGACACCGATATCAATTACAGCATGCACAGCAAGAGATGTTTTATGTTGATTTACTGTATGTATGAAACAATTTCAGGAAATTGAGATCTTTAAAAAAAATATTCTCAGCGCTCAAAAAGTTAAGCATAGTACTAAAAGTGCATTGTGCTTTTTTTATATATTGCATAGGAGACTTTGCATTACCATATTGTTTACATAGTGGAAAGGAAAATGAATTGTTGATTCTGAAATACACCGAATTTTCTCAGAAATAAACAAAAGCTTTTCAATCATTGGTTTTCTTCATTTAGATTTTTTTAAAAAATCATGACAAATCAAATTGTAAACCCAATGTCATGAATCAAACCAAATTGTGAACAAGGTGGATTGTTCTATCCTTACAAACAAGTAAAAACAGCGTGCTGTTCACACATTCGTTCTCTTCTTTTTGATGGTTTCTTCAAAGTACTAAACTGTTAAAAAGTAATTATTACAACTAAAATATATTGTTTAATTATCAGAATACAAGGATCGGTATTTTAGAAATCCAATAAAGGAAAATGCAAGAAAACTGCCACTGAATATTTTAGAACAAAGGACATAAACCAGAACATAAGCAGGCATTGATAACACACACAAGCATCTGCCGTTAGATTCATTTTATATTAAAATATGCAGAGGACATGAAATCAAGATTAAAAAGTGGATTGTAGTATGGAAACATATTTAGTTCAGGTAGTCCCTAAGTTACAGACATTCTGACATACGACTGTCGAACGGGGCCGCAGCTGCTCCATTATCTGTCTGGGGGACATGACACAGGCTCCTCAGTAACTGCCGCTCCATCATCTTCAGCCTGGGGACGCTGCAAGCGGTGGCTGGACAGAGGCTGGAGGGGGGCAGTTTCACTGCTCATGCATTGTAGTGTCCCTCGGGCGGCTCTGGTTGATGAATGGGGCGGTGGGGACTGCACCCCATTCATTCTCAGTGGGGGGCTGGGTGCGTGGCAAGCGGTGACCCGGGGCCACAGCTACTGCTTGTGTGCAGGACGGAGGCTTGATGGGGCAGAGGGGGGCGGTTCCCTGCCTGCCCAACACCGCTGCAGCTACTGCTCCTGACTGGACAGAGGCTGGATGGGGCGGAGGGGTGCGTTTCACTGGCCGCCGACCACACAGCCTTGCAGTGTCCCTCAAACGGCTGCCCTGTTCATTCTCGGTGGGCAGCTGGTAATGCTGCAAGCAGTGACCCAGTTGTGGCTGGACGGAGACCACTGAAGATGAATGGGGTGGCGGAGGTCAGCATTGTAGCGTGCCTTGGGTGGCTGCCTGTTGAATGGGGGTGGTGGTGGTCGGTTCACTATCCACCGTTGGCCGCAACCTGTTCGTTCTCGGTGGGCGGACGCTGCAGGCAGTATACAGTATGTAAGTGGAATTGACTGTGTGGTGGGCAGGTGGTAAACCACCCCTCGCTGCCCCCATTCATTCTCAATAGCAAGCCTGCTTGTACTATTACGTACATAGCAAGAAGTTGTCTCTCATTAGTACACCAGACATGCTGACGTGGGGTGCCTTCCTGCTGTGATAGCGTGTACAGTGCGGTGCAGAAGAGCTCATCTTAACCTTTTGTCGTCATCCTTCAACAATGTCCCTGAAACACAAACCTGTTGCAAGTGCTGGTGATACAGTAAAGAATAGAAAAACCATCACCATGGAAAATAACGGAAAAATAATAAAAAGGTCGGAGAGAGGTGAAACTCCATCATTCATTGGCAGAGCACTTGGTTACAGTCGGTCAACAATAGCATTTATTAAAATAATGTACCTGTTCCAACTTACATACAAATTCAATTTAAGAACAAACCTAAAGTCCCTATCTCGTACGTAACCTGGGGACTGCCTGTACAGTTAATGAAGTGTATATTCTGTAACATCTTATTTGTCTTTTGAAAATGTCATCTTGCACTTTATACTTAAACTGCTAAATAAGAACTGTTTGAACAATATAAACTGAATTATGCAACACCAATAATAATAGGCTAGGTATGAACAAACTATGTGACTTGATGAATGCACAGAGCCAGAATTCTAACATAAGTAATACCACTTCAGACTGAAATGTTATAAAGCAGCTGCAAGCTGACATAAAATTGCATCACATTTTACTTACTCCAAATACAGGCTGTTAAAAATGGAAACAGTATTATCAGTTTTGGCAACCAATACTTCATACCCAATTATCAAGCCTGGGAAACGCTTTTAAAGGTAACTTTTGAGCATTGCTATGTTTAAATGATGTGCTCGATATAAACAAAAACAAAAAAAATAATTTGAGCATAATTAGTTGAAACTGGGGCGGCACGGTGGCGCAGTGGTAGCGCTGCTGTCTCGCAGTTAGGAGGCCCGGGTTCGCTTCCCGGGTCCTCCCTGCATGGAGTTTGCATGTTCTCCCCGTGTCTGCGTGGGTTTCCTCCGGGCGTTCCAGTTTCCTCCCACAGTCCAAAGACATGCAGGTTAGGTGGATTGGCGATTCTAAATTGGCCCTAGTGTGTGCTTGGTGTGTGGGTGTGTTTGTGTGTCCTGCGGTGGGTTGGCACCCTGCCCGGGATGGGCTCCTGCCTTGTGCCCTGTGGGACTGGCTCTAGCAGACCCCCGTGACCCTGTGTTTGGATTCCGCAGGTTGGAAAATGGATGGATGGATAGTTGAAACTGACTACGTTCATTATCTAACTTAAACAGACCATATTTTAAAACAAATTTATAAATAAATGCGCTGATCTAAATTGGCTGATTTTCCCTGGAGGGGTGGGATACTGGACTGGTGATTAGTAAATTGGCTGAACACAAACAATCTTTTCAGCCACGGCTTTATGGTAATTTAGTTGCAGCGCTCCATTTCGTGAGATATTACAGTAATTGAGCGAGGCTTTTATTTTTCTGAACCGCCTTTACGTTAAAGAAAGTGGAGTAATAAATTGAGAAAAAGGAATAGGAAAAGTCATCCTGTGCAGTAAAATGATTGGCAAGAAAAGCTATTTTAATGAATTCAGACCTTTATTAATTTAATTATTTATTTTAATTAAAATGGATACTAAAAGTAATCGATTAATTCAAACAGATTTGGACTGCGACCTTGTTTTAAGTACTTCAGCTTTTCAGCTCGAAAAAGAAAAGAAAGATGAATTTGACACTGAATTTTACATTGCTGGCTAGTTAACAATAGTCTTCTTAGCTTAACAGCAAAACGTCTTTTACTTATAAGCCTGTTAAGCATGCTAGTCTCTTGGGTCTTTTTGATGAACAACTTATGAACATTGGATACATTTGTGTCTTTTTTAAAGATTTGTACTGTGTTTATTAATTGTTGCTGTGTGTCATACAGTATTAAGTTTTGTTAAGAAACAAGTACTACACTGTTAAAATGGTAATCCACATTTATAATTACAACTCAAAAATTATGAATGTCTAGAAGCTGATACACTGAAGAAAAAAAAAAAACTACTTGTATCAATAAAGTAAATATATACTTTAAAAGTAAAAACTTGTAGTGCAATTAATGATTAAAAATGATTAAAACCCATACGTACAGGTATATTATTAAAGCAGTGTTTATATATAGTTTTTCATTACGGAAAAAAACAATTATAGCTTGTAATTATGAGAAGCATTTTATTTTCTTTTAATTTATAGAATTTTGTGGTGTTAATAAAAAAATGAACAGTTAACACCTATGGTCTATAGTTTAATCATAAAAATACAGTTTAATTTAGGAAATAAGTCTTCTATGTAGGGAGGGGATTGGAATTGGCCTATCAAGTAACATGAAAAAGATGTCTGGTATTGGCTGTAAAAAAACATATCAGAGCATCCCTAATAAGCGTGGTTATTCCTAAAGGGTTCACAGACTTTTTCTTGCCACTGTAACCAGTCATCCACATGGTGCAACAGAAAATGGAATTCATCTTACCAGGCAACCTTCTTCCATTGATTCCAGATTAAGATCCGACAATCGTGTGACCACTGTATACATCTTTCAAAAGTTAAACGGGTTAGCATGGGCAATCTGTCTGGCACATGGCTACAAAGTCCATATGCAGCACAGTTGGATGCAATGCGTGTCATAACACATTACTCCTGTAACAGTCATTAAAGTCATCCGTGATTTGTCCCACAGTAATTTTTCTGTTGGTTCGTAGCAGATGGTATAGCTTTTGTTGACCTCTCACATAGATGGATCTTGATTACTTAACACTCTGTCAGCAATTTGTGTTTTCTCCCCTCATCGGATCACTGTCAATAGGTATTCGCCATGACTGACTATGAGCACCACATAAGCTTTGTTGTTTCAGAAATGCTGTGACCCATTTATCTAGCCCCTTAAAGTCACTCAGGTCAGTGTTCTCCCTAGCGTCTTTTAGCCGGGCGCTCCGCCCGGCTAATTTAGTTGAGCGCCCGGCTGTCATCTCGCAAGGAATGAGCAGGCGAGTGAGTAAATATTCTAGAAGCATGATCGCAAGTCGCGCAGGGAGAGACGTGGGACGGGATGTTGCCGATCATTCGGTGCTAAAGCTAATAGCAGGGACGAGGCTTAGCGGAGTTCACAAGCAAAGAGTATGGGGAGGTGGGCTTTCGAGAGGGGGGTGTACATGGTAATAGCAGGGGCGGAGCAGCTTAGTTACAGTAGCAAGGAGTATGGAGAGGTGGGCGGGCGAGAGGAGGCTGTACATGCTAATAGCGGGAGCAGAGTGACACTTCACAAGTGAAGAGGATGTGGAGCTGGGCGGGTGAGAGGAGGACTGATAAAAATAAAAAAAGTCTAGTTGAACCAGCCTATCAGATATCAGAAAAAGGGTGTCAGGAAGTGACGTCTCTGTTTTCAGTGTCAATGCAGTCTGTGTAGTGCTGCTAAGTTTATATCGAGAATAAAGTCTACATTTCCACTTTATTCTCGCCGTTTATCTCGAGATTAAAGTCGACATGTTGACTTTATTCTCATAGTTTATCATTAAAGTAGAACATCGTAAACTAAAATCCATCTTAAAATGAATATTTAATTTACTGGATTTTCTCAAACCCCGTCATAAATTATGTAGCACATGAAATGCTTTGTGTTATCGTGTGGTGATTGGTTATGTGGAGAAAGAAAAAGGAAGGATAGGAATTGGGGTTTTGGTACATCAGATAGAGACAGCATGCATGCAATAAAGAAAGCCCGCTCAGAAGAACATCCATTGAATTCTGTGTTTGTGTCTCCGATCACCAACCCAACATTTACACAATATTTCAGTTAAACCTTTGCGATACCCATTCAAACATCCAGTTTTTTGGAGCCTCGTCACACCTGGCATAAGTTCTCTACACTGAACGTACACCTGAGGACCCCTTACTGCGAGGGAGCAGCACTACCGCCACACCACCGTGCATGTTTAATACACGCTTTAATGTATTTCATCATGAAAATGAAATCAAGTATTTATCTTAGCATTTGTAAATGTTCAGAGAGCAGGAATATCATTAAGTGAATGCATTCTGTGCGGCGATCGCTGCCGGTGCCTCCTCTGTGCAAGAGGAAGTCCATTTAAGAAGCGCGTAGTGGTTAACAACTCGGTTGGGGAACACTTAACACAAAGCATTTAATGTACTACATTACTTTATGACGGGGTTTGAGAAAATCTAGTAAATTAAACATTGATTTTAGGATAAAGATTAATGATAAAGTTAACTATGAGAATAAAGTGGAAATGTCGACAATAAAGTCAACATGTCGACTTTATTCTCGACATATAGTTTTTTTTTTCTTCACCGTGGCTCTAATACGCTTCCGTAGTTTTGTTAAAGCAACCCATCTGCCATTTTTTGTTCATATCTTGCCCTGCCGTAGTGCAAGTGTGCATTGAATATCCAACAGGCTCTTTTCCCACTCAAAAGTCTTATTCATAGGTACTTTAATTTTTTCCAAACATTTTACAAACATGAGCAAAAAAAGTGTTAAGAAAACAACACTGCACAGTTATTTCAGAAAAGAGACACCACAAACTAATGAAGGAGCGGCGTCAACTCCTCATGTGGCAATTTCAGACAAAGACATTGCAGAGGCTGGTCCATCAGGGGAAATCTCTTCTGCACACACTCTACCAATTGGTAAATCTAAGCACCGCTTATCCGGCATAAACAAACAATGGTTTAAAGATTCTGATTGGCTAATGGTCAAAGAAAATGGTATGTGGTGCTCATTGTGCATGAAATATTCAAACAAACACCACCCAAGGAGGGAGTTACCATGGGTAAATGTGCCATGCACAAGAATTCGAAAAGAAAGCTTACTGGACCATGAAAAAAGTAAAACGCACATTGAGTCTTCTGCTGACCTTTTAGGAAAGCGTGTACTAGAGCAAACTGGAATCGGTCAAATTGAAAGATCTGTATCTGTGTTAAATAACTTACAGAGAGATGCCTTTGTGGGAGCTTTAAGATCCATGTATTGGTTGGCAAAAAATGAGTTGCCACATACAACGTTGTTTGAAAAGCTGTTGGAACACTGTAAAGAAATGGGTTGTTCCTTTTTACAACATCTCAATGTTGGTAAAAATGCACATTAAACCTCTGAAAAAATAATTCAAGAGCTGCTGGATGTCTTAGCATCAGAAATAAAATCCAACATACTGAAAAATATACACGCTGAAAATTTTTTCAGTATTCTGTGTGATGAAACCACAGACATCTCTGTTGTAAAACAATTAATTATTTATATTAAATATGTTTGCCAGGTCACTAAAGAGGTCAGAATTAGTTTTGTATCAACCCGCAATATGATTGATGGCAAAGCAGAGACTATAACCAACACACTGAGTGAGACTATGGACACTCTAGGCTTGAAAACTGCTAATCTGGTTGGACTAAGGTCAGATGGAGCGGCTGTTATGATTGGGAAACAGAAAGGTGTGGCAAAACTGCTTTAAGATAAAACATCTGGACTCTTGGTCAACTGTCACTGTGTAAATCACCGATTGGCCCTTGCAAGTGCCCAAGCAGCAGCTGCTGTACCTTATTTAACAAAACTGAATGAAATCTTAAGGCAGCTATTCTATTTCTTCCAAAATTCTTCAGTTAGGATGACTGGTTTAACAGAAATTCAAAATATTCTGAACATTCCCCAGATTAAGCTGAAAATGGCAAGTGACACTAGATGGCTGTGTCATGACTTTGCAGTACAGTCACTACGACGGTGTATGATGAGTGTCATAGCTGCGCTGGAAAGAGAAGCCACTGAACGAAATGACATTACAGCTGATGGATTAAGCAGATGTATTAAAACGTACAACTTTGTTTCCTCTCTGATGATGCTTTCAGACGTATTACCTTTGTTGTCCAATTTATCTAAGGCTTGGCAAAGGCAAGATGTCAATCTTACCGAAGTTGAGCCAGTTTTGCTCGCCACAAAATTGTCCATCATGGAGTTGAAAGACACTCCTGGGAGATATTTTCAAAGCCTTCATCATTGTCTGGCAGAAGAATGGTCAGATCTCCACACTGTTTATACACGGAGTAATGTAATGTCATTTAAAACTGTAATATATGATAAATACCTAGAGACAGTTGTTAAGCACCTAGATGCAAGATTCCCTGACATGCCAATTATTTCCAGGTTTTCAAAAGTTTTCAATGCAGAAACTCACGATTCAAGTGAGTCTGCTGAAATTCTTTTCGATCATTACTCCAAAAATGGTAGTCCTCCAATTTTGAAACATGAAAGTAGCAGGCAAGAATGGACAGTTGCATCAAAAATGATCAGAAGTCAATCATACAAAGACTTCAGTCCAAAATAGATTTTACTAAAAATGGCAACGACATCAGAGCTCAAAGAGTCGTTTCAAAATTTAGCCAGACTAGCTCATATTGGGCTAGTGATCCCAGTGAGCACAGCTGAATGTGAAAGAGGGTTTTCTGCCCTTAAAAGGATCAAGACATGCTTAAGAAATTGCATGAAGCAAAGCACGCTAAATAATCTCATGCTGATCTCCTTAGAGGGCCCAGATCCTGGGGACTTAGATTATAGGAAAGCTGTAGACAACTGGGCCTCTAGGAAGAAAAGAAGAATAAGTATTTAACACCTATTTAGACACCTTCTGCATATGCAGGTTGGCTTTGAAGAATGTTTTAAAAATTTTCTTCATTAGGTTTCCCATACTTTTTTTTCATTGTTTTCACTTTTGTTCCCGACAGCGACAATACTTGTGCCTCTTGGTTTATGTCATAACAATTATTTAAAATTTTTGTTGGGTAGCAGAATACTGAATTGGATACTTCTTAAATTTAATAAAAATATTCTGGCAAAAGTGTCAAAAATTAAAAAAGGAAGTCATATTTAGCATTGGAAAATAATTAATAATAATTAACTACTAAAAATAGTGCACATTTAAATTTTCCCCACCGCCAAATTTCCCTGTCCCGCCCCACCCGGTTACTTTTTCATGCCACCCGGCTGGAAAAACTTTCTGGGGAGAACACTGCAGGTCTTTACACATACTTATATGTACCGCATTCAACATGTCAACTATGAGTAAGTAATGTCAGCTTACAATCTTAATATATTCCTAACCTTGACATTAGCCATTGTTACAAGATAATTAAGGTTATTTAATTCATATGGGACAGGACATCATATTTTGTCTCATCACTGTATATGCATGTTGTGTGTGTACACATTCTGATTTTGTTAAAAATTTATTCTAAGTGTATTTTCTTTACACTGGTCATATGGAATTGAAACTGCTATTGCTTTGGCAAAACATACAATCTACTTATAATGTTAAAAGCTCTTCTAAAAAGACCTTCCACAAAGACCTCTATTGAAGACATCCCTTTGAGAAACAGCTCCCAAATCCTGAGAAGTGAATATCATTAACCTTTAATTAAACTACAGATGTTATGCTTAATAGTGTTTCTAAATGATTATAGAGCCACCAAGAGTGTTAGAAATCACATCAGAAACTACAAAGAGAATTGCTTTGTGGATCTAGATCCCTGTCCCCCTATTCTTACTGTGAAACAAAGTGAAGCATCCTTCCACCCCATAATATAGCTCCAAAATTATTAATACAGCAATCCCTCCTCGATCGCGGGGGTTGCGTTCCAGAACCCCCTGCGATAGGTGAAAATCCGCGAAGTAGAAACCATATGTATGTATGGTTATTTTTATATATTTTAAGCCCTTAGAAACTCTCTCACACTGTTTATAAATATTCTCCGCACAGTTATACAGTAAACCCTTGTTTATCGCGGTTAATCCGCTCCAGACAGATAAATGAATTTCCACAAAGTAGGATTCTTTATTTATAAATCTTTATTTATAAATATTTTCGCAGTTAGAGCATAGAAAACCTGTTTATGACTTTCTAAATACGTTTAACATTAGAGCCCTCTAGACATGAAATAACACCCTTTAGTCAAAAGTTTAAACTGTGCTCCATGACAAGACAGAGATGACAGTTCTTTCTCGCAATTAAAAGAATGCAAACATATCTTCCTCTTCAAAAGGAGTGCCGTCAGAAGCAGAGAATATCAGAGAGAGAGAAAAGTAAACAAAAATCAATAGGCTGTTGGGCTTTTAAGTAAATGAAGCACCATAAAGCCGCAGCAATGAAGGGATCAATGTGAAGGTAGTCTTTTCAGCATTTTTTAGAGGAGCGTCCGTATCTTTTAAGAAAGCAGCCCCTCTGCTCACATCCCCTTGGTCAGGTGCAGAGAAAAGCAAACAATCAAAAATCAATACGGGCTGTTAGAGCTTTGAAATGTGCGAAGCACCGCGCAGGAAGCATATCGTATATCATTGAGGAGTTTTATTTAATATGTAATACGTGCTCTGATTGGGTAGCTTCTCAGCCATCCGCCAATAGCGTCCCTTGTATGAAATTAACTGGGCAAACAAACTGAGGAATCGTGTACCATAAATTAAAAGACACATTGTCCGCAGAAATCCGCGAACCAGCGAAAAATCCGTGATATATATTTAGACATGCTTACATTTAAACTCCGCGATGGAGTGAAGCCGCGAAAGTCGAAGTGCGATATAGCGAGGGATCACTGTATACAGTTGTGTTTCCAGGAGAATATATATACCTGGCTTCATTATACAGGAACAGCATCTATTTCCTTTTCATTTGTAATGCTGTACATAAATAATCAAGAAGAATTCAACTTCAAGTTAAGTGGCTATCCAGAAATATCAGATCTTCAAGTCTAGGTGTGAAATTTGCAAGTAACACAGGGTCATAATAAATCAGTGCAATTACATAATAAAAAAAACAAATTGGGAGTGGTCTCCCCTAGACTTTCTCATATACTTAAATATGGGGATAGATAGTTGAGGAGTAAACCACAAGACAATGATTATATTTTATATTACTAGGGGGCTTCGCTCACCAAACCCCGTGTTTGGTTTTCCGGATACACACTTAAGATTTTTTTTTTCTTTGAATTGCTGCTATTTCATTATTTTCACTTTTATTTCAGAACTTCGGTAAAAACCATATCTGGAATCTTTCGAGTCCCAACATGCTGAATCTTTTAAAATGAGGTCCATGAGACATGTGTTTAATTACTTTGTACCATAATTCAGGATAGGTTTCTCTGTTTGGAATTTCAGCACAGGCAAAACGATGTACATCATCATCAGTTAATCATTTTTTTTTTGCAAAGTAACCAATAAATGCATGTGAGGTAAACCCTGTTTTTGAAATTCTCTGACTTAAACTTCAAAGCTTTACTATGTTTACATACTTCTGACATATCACCTGTGTCCATATATTCAATCTCTATTTGCCTTTTCGTTATTTCTCCGAGTAATAATTTCTCTTTGTTTGCGCTAATGCGATGTTTACTTTCTTTGTTTTGACACTTTTGGTTTTTTTCTGCTTTCATATTCTGTATCTTGCTCTGCATGTGTTTCGCGCCTACTTTTTTTTTTGTATTTTTTTTTTTTTTTTTTTTTTTTTTTTTTGAGTCTTTTGAATTCCACTGTTTTCATTATCTTCAACCTGCTCTGCATGTGTTTGGCCCCCTTGTTTTTTAACCTCTTTATTTCTGACCTCGCTTTGTCCTGCTTTTTTTTCCCCCAATGACACCTGGTCCATGGTGATCATTTTCCATTTTTTCGAGTAATAATTTTCGTTTTTTTGATACTTTCTAATTTTCCTGCTTTAATATTCTTTAACTTTCTCTGCATTTGTATCGCGCCAACACTTTTTTTGAGCCTTTTGAATTCCACTGCTTTCATAATCTCTAACCCACTCTGCATGTGCATAGCGTTAACATTTTATGAAGTTCTACTTTGTCTTTTACTCTTTATCTTTTAAATCTGATTGGACCTGCTTTGTTTTCCAATTCCACTTGTTCCGGGCCGATTACCTTATTTTCTGAATTTGCACCTAGATTATTCTTTCTTTTTTGTATTTTTTTCTCTCCTACGCTTTTGATTCTCTTTTCTCCATGCTGCTCTTTCTTCGCTTAGTCATTGACGTTTTATCAATAACGTATTGTCCATATACGCTTTTTATGCGCTGAGAGCCCTGGATCTGTGTGTGCTCAAAGCCTTTACACGACTGAATGTTTTGCTGCCTGTGGTCTTATTTGATATTGGTTGTAAGTAGGGCGTGTCTTGCAAGAATCACATGTTCTACGTCCCGCGAGACGGTCCTGGGTCAATCTCTTGGCACAAAGTCTCATGTTTAAGGTCCCCGCAAGACGAAAGAGATTGGCCATGGAGCGTCTCGTGTCTTTTAAGTGTCTTCCGTGATCTTCAAGTGAAGATCACATCTCGTCTCCCTAGTCTTTCTCTCCCAAGAACCATCAACCATAAATCAAATCAAATTAATAATATATTGAACAATTATTATAAAAGTAAAGTTGAACAAATAAGACTCTGCAGCTCCATGAATAAAAGGTAAGTACCACTACCAGTTAACAGAAATAGCTTAAAAGTATGTTTTGTACCTAATACTTGTATGCAAAAGTTGGTTGACCTAAGTGAACGCGTTCTCAAGTTATCGTGTTTACACACACAGACATAATTCCAAAAATGGTATTTTTGGACTCAGGGAGGTCTAAAACATTGAGATTCATCAACATCTCTAAATGGAATTTTTGGAGGATTCCAATACTTTCCCTATACTTCGTATACAAGAAAGTCAGGGAGATCTTAAACATCGACATTCATCAAAATCTTGACACAATCTTTGGACGATTACAATACTTTCCGTATACTTCTTATATGAGAAAGTAAAAAGGTTTATTACCATTATAAAGTAACTGAACAAATGACTGGCAAAGGGGTCACACAAAATTTACTGAACACAGGGCTGTCACAATTGTATTCAAAATTTCCAACATATCTGAATTGTGCATTTTTGTTTAAATAAAAACTGAACAGAAAATGTCTAATGCCTTTCTAGTCTGTGTTCTAGTATGTTGTCTTAATGCAACAATACATAATTTTTCAGATCACCATCTTTTATTCAGACATCATATCCAGGAAGAGCCGATTTGTATTTTTGAATGAAAACTTATTGCTTTCAATTGAATAAACAGCTATATGCTGAATTGGAAAAAGCAGTATATTCCTTTTCAAATGGTGGATGTTCTGGAAAGTGATCTTCACTGTAATTCACTAGGGCACTCTCTGCCAACTGGACAACTAGCTAGTTTGGCTAGAGGCATAATAGCAGCAACCCTTGCGACAAACAAGAAGAATCCCCATATTTCATTCAGAAGCTAAAATTGTAGCCCTAAGCAAACATAAAATTGAGACCCCAAGCAAGTGTTCATCATTCACACAATGTGATTTGGGAACACATACAAACTCTCCAATCCTGATTGAGGATTACAAGAAGAGTTGCTAGAGTACATGAGACACTTATTACAATGATTCAGTTTTTCCATTTGTGAAAGATGAACAAGCAAATTTATACAAAAACTTACTAACCTGGCTTTATACAGCATCTCGCTCTGCACTCCTAAAGCGTTTAACAACTGTGTAACAGCATTGCTCAATTTTGGGATCACCAGTCCAGTAATTTATGACAAATGATGAATGTTGTGGTTTTTCATGATGTTCCAGCAGTCCCAATATATGTGACAGCACAAATTTTTACCTTTTTTTCTTTTGTTATTAACTGAAACATCACACAAAGGAAACAAAAGAAAATACAAAGCTAACAAAAAACCAACAGGATGTCACTTTGTGTGCAAACAGGCCAATGTTTTTCTCAATGAGAAATATAAATTGGCTTTTATCCATAACAAATTTCACAGAACAAAAGAACAAAGGTTTAAAAAAAATTAAAATGGAATGTGGAACATCGCATATGAATTTTGGGATAAATTATTAAAATGAAAGCTTTACTGATACTGAGAAGCAATCTTTTCTACAAGTTGATTGTTTAATAGTTTCCCCACTTGGTGAATATCAGTATAGTTACTACTTTTTTTACTCTGTTCACTTCAGAGTTGCATAAAGATGTCGTCGTGCGCCCAATGCTGCTCGAACAGATAAGAACCAGCACTAGACAGAACCCAGTCTATCGCAGGCCTCAACAAAACATACAGCCACAACAAACTTATATTGGGCCAGTTCAAAATAAACACATCACTCCTCCGACACAGGCTGTTAAAGAAAATGATCCTAAATGCATGCAAGAACAGAAAAATAACTACACATATGAAATGAATGCAAATGTAGGCCTATATAGCTTAATAGACTTCAAAAATGTTAACAAGATTAAAAAAGATTAAAAAGAAATATTTAATAATGCCAAACCTATTGCTTCCCTAAACAAGGTAAAGACTATGCAAAGCACTGACCCAGTGATCAAAACACTACCTAGCAAGTCAAACTAATAAACAATAGTTATGTTTAAAAGATGCACACTAGACACTGAACCAATCATATCAGAGTCAAAACACCAATAACAAAACTTTATGCAATAAATATATTAAAATTGCACACTGAAAAAAAAATATACTCTCTCTCTCTGTTCATTACGCTGTATGGATCAAAGCAGGAAAATATATTTTTCCCCCCTCACAAACAACAGGAAAACTTTCTGAAAGGGTCACGTTTAGATAAACAATGATATTCCACCATAGTCAAGACAGGAACAAGAGTACTCCAGACAAGATTAGGAAATTAAATTTTGAGGAACTAAAAGGAAACTGCACAAAAAACTGTAGCACATGAGGTATGCATTCCACTTAAGTTTGTCTCAATCTGATACATTAAAAAAGAGCTTTGAATCAAGTATAAACATTCTACAGGCAAAATCTTATGACAATCTACTGTTTGTGAGTAGCTTCAAAAACAAGTTTAAACAAAATACAACTAAAAGGAATGAAGGTAAAAAGACAGCCAATATCTACTAATCAAAAGTTTTTTATTATGGAAAAACAGCAAAGGATAAGAGGAGGAAGACATTGTAAGTTGAAGGGAAGGGCATTCTGCAAAGAATTACTGCCCATTCAAACTTGATCTGTAAATTTACATTAATTTTTGACAGGAATACATAAAGACAGAAAATCAAAAGGAGAGTTAAAATGCTGTAAAGAGGAAGACACACACAAGTCTATCCAATGCAAAACTAAAGATTCCATGAGTAAAAAGTACCCCTTTGCAGCAGCATGCAAGGCAAAAGTATTCTGCAATATAGTAGTGGTTCTCATTGTGATTTTCCTGTAAGTATCACTGCAACGAAATAAAACCCGATTACAACATGATCAGATATTGCAGAAGACTATACTTTCGTATTATCTTTCCCATAAGTTTCATTAACTCCAGTGCTGAACAGGTTTGCATTTGTAATAAAAGGACTAATGGGGACAAACAACTCATTTTGTTTACTAGCAAACTCACATTTCTGTCTTACTAATATCTTTAGCATTTAGATATACAATAAGCAAAACTGAAAACGCATAAATTATAAAAAATGCAATATTGTTACACAATTTTAATTTGTGGCTGTGTTCTTACACCAAAAATCTTTATAATAACAAACTGCCAATTAAAGTAAAATGAAGCTAATAAACATTTTTCATCTCAATGTGAAATATGCTTTTGTCTTCATAACTATACATGTAAAAAACATCTGCTCCATTGTTGAATATTTCATCCTTATTGACCTTCAACTGACGAATATTATATATATATATATATATATATATATATATATATATATATATATATAAATAATAAATATATACATACACACACACACACATATATACATTCATCTTTTCAAGTGACATAGAAAACCATTTTTTCTGTCAGGCATATTTATCATTCAAGGCAAAAAGTAGTGATTAGGAGCTTCTCACAGAAACTAGCATAATCATAAAACTGATAAGGTATTTGCTTTAATGCCAGTACATACAGACCTATGATGTGTCTATAGGTAGAAAATTTTATTCTGCTTAGTTCTGAATGCACAACAATATAAAACAAAATAAACTGATAAGTACCGCTGGTAATTAACAACACAACAGATTTAAAACATGCTCAAAAAGCAAGTAAAGACAAAGTGCTGTTCATACAGCAGAAATGTAAAATGAAATATTACAGTTTAGCCAGCTTATTATAAAGTATTGTCTCACTACATTATATAATATAGTGAATCATTGCATCTCCGAGTTTACTACTGATTTAAAGCAGCAGAGTAAAATCTCTGCATATGACTTCTAACTTCATAGGATGATCAACAATCATGTTTTTGAATTTCTGATAAATGATGCATTGATCCATAACTTTTTGGCTCACATCTGCCTGAGTAAATTTAAACATCTACAGCTACACCCAAAATCCTTAATTGCACATACACCCAATAAATGTGTAATAACACTGTGTAAAAACACACACTAGGCTGAAATATTCAAATATTATCGTAAAGTAAAACACTAGCTGATTATCTGGTCCCAATGTTCATGAAAATGTATTTACAAGCATACAACAAGAGTGTAGCAACTTTTCTAATAATCTACCATAATGTAACTTTTCTAATCTACCATAATCAGACATGGACAATCACTTCTGGCAAAATGCACTGATGCAGTTGTGTTCTTAGTTCCCAAACGTTTAAGAATATGAATTTATTACTTGGGATTTCTAAGAGAAACAGCTTTCTTAGCAAGATTAAGAAAAAAAAAGCAGAAGTCAGACTATCACAGGGCTCACACTCACACAGGCTAATTTACAGTAGTCAAAACAGAGTATATGTATGCCTTTAGCCTACACCAAAATTCACAACAGGAGTCCACCCAAACAAGAGTACCAAGGACATGCAAAAAGGACTGGTTACAGAGCCTCAAGCACATTTCTTTATCCAGACGGCCCCAATGGCCGTTTTTTCCCAAGGTAGGATTATATGCAACCATCTTGTAATAATGGAGGAAAAAAGGCAATAAGCATTAAATATTATAGGCTAGGTAGGCCAATATTTGCTATCCCATATGCAAATACAGTATGGTCTTTAATAACAGGGAGAGCGCCACACTAAGGCATGTTTTTTGAAAAGTGGTATTCCCAGTCCTGACATGAAGCTGCAACTTGATTATATGCTGTAGACAGACACACCCACTGAAACACAGACACTTGGCTTCCAAGGATTTCTAAGGAGTTTCACGTACTACAACAAAGTTTTCATTGGTCAGCAGCCTTCATACACAATTTTTACTCACTTCCAAAAGAAAGGTATCAATAGTTGATACTAAAAAGTACCTGACTGATCATTACTGGAAGTTATTCTTTGAAACCCCTTTCTTTTGTTGTGTGAAACCCTAATAAATTAGTGGACATGTATTGATTAAAGGAGGCAGCTGTAGAAACTGATCAAGTAAGGTTACAATCTGACCACAAAGTTAAGAACATCTGGCTTAAAAGGTCCAAACAAAATGATTGTATTGTTGCTATAACAGCTGGAGTTCTATAGGAGATCAAAGTTGAGGTTAATTTATTTATATGGCAAGTAAATGAGACAACAGACATTTCATAGTCTGTGCACAGTTGTCAATCATAATGAGTTGCATGCATATTGGTTGCTTAATTTAGGAATGTTTTATATTTTTCTTAATCGGGAGGACAGGACAAGATTATACAAGTACTTTTTCAAATTAAATAGAAAAGTTTAGATGTAGATTAGGCTTGGTGTTATAGATGTTTTCTTTCCATTAAATGGCAGCTACATACAGGGCTTGGACATGGAGGGTTTAGTTATTTGCTAAAGTGCAGAGTAACAGAAGAATCGTCTTGGCATAATTATAAAATGTTCTACAATAATGCACTTCCGAAATATTGTGAAGTCCAGGGCCAAGTGTGGTAAAATCATACAATGATGGAATTTCATAACATTGTAGTCATTCTCCCTTCAAGTTAAAAATCATGCAGTATAAAATGAAATTGTTTATACATGGTATTTATGTTATTCCGAGATGCTATGATGTGAACTCTCGCCATTTATGTACATTTGGTACTTCATCTAAATACATGGAATTCTTTTAATTCTTTTTCATCTTAAGTTATATTACATGTGCATCAAGTATATGCATAATAGAGGTTGTTTTGTCTTTTTTAATGATTACAGCAGATTATCCATTATGAACAATAATTTTTGCTAAGATGGTGGCTATTATAATGCCCTTGATGTTGCATCCAAATTTTCAGTAAAACTAAGAACACAGCAGTACAAGTGGGCAGTGATTTGTGCCCAGAAATAAAGTTTAACAAAATCATGTAGTGGTTTGTTGTGTGGTGGGTGTGGCAACACACTGTATCAGCACACGCTCCCAATCTCTGTATTGGTAATTGTCTCTTCTCACGGCCCACCAAAAGGTCTGTGCACGTCACTTAAGAGTATGTAAATTCTCACCAATTAAACAAATCAAGACCCAAGCAGACACCAATACATCCAGGACGTGAACTGAGTTTAAAGAATAAAACTGTGAGGCAGCAAGCAACACCAAGCATAAGAGGTACCATGGCAACTCATTGCAAGTTTTAATAAAATCATCATGTAATTATCTTATCAAGAGTAACAAACAACCTCCTGTTATCACCATTATGCCCCCACCCCGTATTTAACTGGGTGTAAATACGGACTTCACAAGAAGAGAATGGCCATGAATGATTAAAATGATTTATAAATTCTTCTAGACAAATTAAAAAATAAATATTACCATACCAATGCCAGATTTATTTGAAATACATGAACAGCACTTCCATGTATCCACTCACTCATTAGTTCATTCATTCCTTCATTCTCTGACTCAGTTAATTATAATTAGGGTTTGAGAGCCTACATCAGCAACACTGGGATAAATCAGGATCCAACGTCCACTGGAAGGCTCACTCAGTACACTCCCGTATCTCCTTATTTTTCTCTTTTTCTTACTGAACTACAATTATCGACTCTGCCTACAGAAACCACTTGTACATGTTCAAGCAAGTTAAAGGAGTAACGATGAAACATACTAATGATATTTCACAATAATAGTTTCATAAAATGTGGATAATCTACCAAACAGTGTCGTCATTGTTCAGCGACCACGTGATTCAAACTTAGGTGGGGTTATACATGGAAGACCTTTTAAATTAATTTATGACTTGAACATGATGATGCTTCTGTAGTACTTTAACTCGACTACAGCAAGTGACAATTCCATCCAAAAACGTTGTCGCTTTACAATAAAGCACAAAATGCTTAAAAATCGCATTCCTGCAGATGGCAGAAAAAAACGATAATGCACTCCCGTCGAGCAACCCAGCAGGGAAAATGGACGGAACCTCAGTGAAGAGCAACATTCTTCAGATGTCACGCCTTAAAACGAAACAGCATCATATATGCATTTTACTGCAAAGAAATGCTCGTATATGCAGGCGCGCACGCACACACCCTTCAAAGTAATGTCAGTCGAGCAAAAGCAGCTCTTAACCAGTTTCCGCTTTCATGTATCAATATTTAATACTCTTCATGCTGCACAACCCGGACGCAGAACATAAACGTCACTACAATCTGAAGAAACGTGCCCCCTTGCTTGGGAAAATAAAATGGCAAAAAGCGCGCACACACACACACACAGTCCGATCGAAGGCCATTCATTTTTGGGCTGCACCACGTTTATAAATAATGTTCATTTATGGCTCCTTTTCTGTCGTTTATTTCCAGATATCGCCCCCAAGCCCACCACAGCACACTGTTAACAAGACGCCTACCAAATCGTTTTATATCGCGCGCGTGCTCTTAAGATACACACAGTAAACTTACCTTCCGCCACATCTTCGTCTATGGCACCTTTTACTTGAGAGAAACACCATTGGAAATCGTTCCCTCCTCCAACTCCTAAAACAAGCATACAATATTAACGTCATAAATAACATTTACATTGTAGGATTTTTTTAAAGTTGTTCATGCGTTTCGCATTACAACAGCCTGCTCTCGCCTGTAATTACGCTGCCGCTAGGCCCTGCTCGGACTCCCGGCACCAGAGGCCTGCATTTCCCGCTCCGGGTTTAAAGTTAATTGCTTACCTGCCATGGCTTCCTTCGGGAGCGGTTTGGCTTCGCTGGGGCGGGGAGGGGAATCCGGTGCACTATAGTTTGGTGTTTACTTAAAACTCACGAAACGGGTTAAAGCTGCAGGTGACAGGGATTAAAGCGCCGGGAATCAGAGCCGCCGGAGCTCTCCGTGATTTTTTTTTTTCCAAAATGGCGCACATCGCCCGTCGACATGATATCATGACGTCATTTAATAGACGCTTTTTTTTAAAGGTTGCTTTCAATGAATCATCTTCATTTTTCCCTCATCTGGAGGAGGAAAGCGATCTGATATTAAAGTAGCAAGAGAAGAGCAAGCAAAAAGCTAGTAGTTTTACAATGTTGAGAGGTAAACGTAAAATAATTGCATTTTGTGAAGTTTTAAATTCAAATCTCTTCTGCTTCAGTTGATGTTGTTTGCCTATTTTAAATGACTATGAATATAAAGTGTTGTATTAAACGTAAACTTGTAGTGAAAGAAAAAAAAAATGCACGCACCTGCATATGTAAAAATAAGCCTTGTCATTTTTCAAGCAATAAAAAATGACTTATCAGCTGTATATACAACAGAAAAATGTTTTACAATACTTGTCTACGTATACAAAAATTGAATCAAGATATGGGCAACCTGTGATGTTCCAATTAGGCTTGCAATATACAGATTTATACTGTAAGTGTAAATATAAACTTTTACTATCAGCGCAAGTTGTACTACATGTTGAAACTAATCACAGTTTTCACTTTGTTATTTAATTATTATTACTTATTATTTGGCTGACAATTATTCAAGATGACTTTCAACAGTAGAGATGCAATTAATTACAATTCTTTTTCTTTTCATAAGGTTGACTTAAGAACTGTTTGAAATCATGTCAGTTTTTTTGGTCCGGTGTCTCTTGACTCACCAGTACAAGAAAACCCCACATATGATAATACCCAGTGCCTGTGCTAGGTTATTTGCACCCCTGGCTATTCTTATTCGTGCACTAACTGACTGTACGGTAGATAACCCGTGTGGCTGGGTCTCTCCACCACCTCCACCCCCTTATGATCTGCACCCTAGGTGAATTCAACTTAATGGTGGCACTAGCCGTGGATACACCATTTGACACTATAGGCTTGATGTCTGGTTATGCAAGATGTCAAGCATTTTGGTGTTCAATCTTTTTTTTGTACCTCTGGACTCGACGAGACTATATTGTGCGCAGTAAATAACACCCTTATAATAAAGAGTAAAACAGTAGGTTTCTTCAACAGAAATAATCAGAAGGACTTGAAGTTGTGCATACCACATCAACTGACTCCAGGAGTTCACCCCCTAATGGGATATGATTGGTCAAAGCTACTTCTTTTCACAAAATTTCAGAAAAATGAGGATTGATAATATAGGCATTTGAGGTGTAATTGTATGTTATTTCAAGGTTGCTGATCACAAATATAATAATATTTTGATAATTGATTCTTTACCAGTGGTCATTTAAATTAAAAAAAAGGGCAGAGAGGTGGCTCTAAGGTTAAAGATATCCACTGGCATCTGGAAGGTTGCTGGTTCAAATCCTACTCCATTGGACTCTTGAGCAAAGTCCTTAACCTGAAAATTGTTCCAGAGGAGCTGTACAATGGCTGACACTGTGCTCTGACCTCCAAAAGTCATGTGAAAAGACAGTTTCACCTCAGAGATTAATAAAGTATATCAAAGAAAAAAAAAACCCTCTCAGAGGGTTAAAAATGACTAATTTCAACCATAACCATGTGGGTTTTCATTTTAGATGGTGTCAAGGTTAATAATTTCGAATATGATGTTATTTTTGATATTTGACCTTTTACCCTCTATGGACCTCTATCAAAGTGTGAAAAATGACACATTTCTGCTACAATCAAGGATATTTAGACTTTAAACATTTAAATTGGAAGACACATTTTAATATTTCAAATATGTGATGCAAATATTAAATAGTTACATTCTTCTCAACACCCCAATTAGAGGTGGCTTAAGCTAATAAAGACTTTTTACTTTTAATTTGGCTGATATGAGAGGTGGAAATGAGTAATTAAAGGAAACAAAAGCAAAACAAAAAGCAGTCCAACAATCTCCCAACCTGTATAGGCACAAAAAAAGAGCTAGGAATCTATATAAAGGGGTAACCCCCACCCAGCTTCTGATCAACTCAGTAGGGGTGTAGATCTAGCCCTGTCTCCTGAGTAGTGCTTGTTATTGCCAGGATAAGATCTGACTCCTTGCAGCTCTACCCAGGAGAAAGGGTGTCAAGAATACCGAATGTGCTCCTGTAAGAGTTAAAGTATACTAACCCCATATCTCAGCTTCCCCTTTAAGTCTGCATTTTTGGTACATTTTTAATAGAGTTGTTAGGATATCTTATCATTACTCTAAATTTCCCTTTCATGTGTGGCTGGATGAGTATTGCAGTGCTTATTTCTCAGTTGGACAGCTGCACTCCTCTGTTATACTGTATTTGTATTCTAACTAAATGCTTCATGTTATACTGTAAGTATAGCCTTTTTCAAATGTAGGTTTATTTTCAATATGTCAATGAAGGATTAAAGTGAGATTTTCCATAATAATGAAACTGTAGCCATGCATAGTTACAGTGTAAGCAGCTGCTTGTGCTGTCCCTAGTACAGTATTTTTATTTTTTAGTGTATGAAATGAAATGTGAAAGACTATCTGCAAAATGAAAATAAATTTAAAAAATCAGTTTATATGACTTTAATATGTATGGACATAAAATTCTCATGATTTGCATAGCTCACTGGGGAAGTCACAGAAGAGCATGAACATATGGCTGCTGTATGCTTTTTGGGGTTATCATGGCTATAATTTGAGTAAACAGCTGTCATCCAGGATAGCAACATAGCTTTTTATACCACAATTAATGCATATTTTTCAAAAACTAGTTAATACATATACATATAGCTTAAAGTAAAAAGGCTGTGCAGATTATGAGGACATGTATGCTGTCCTCATAATTCTTTCTTTCTAAGTTAAGACAATGACTTCAAAACAGCAGTTTAGGTAAATAATTGTACGTAAAATAGAAACTGATGGTGCAAATATTTATTATGAAAATTATTGACTTGTGTAATAATAAAAATAATTTAGAGTGAATATTAAATTTACATTTTAGAAAGTATATAATTTAGTGTGAAAATTACATTTACATTATGGAAAGTACCATCTTTTTTTGTGAAAATTACATTTACATTTATGAGATATCCAGGAACATTTATTTAAAAGAATTTACTATCTCAGATCTATGACAGGATTTATTTTCTCTATTACTTATGCTATATGTGCAAATTGAGATTAAAAAAATATTTAAATTATGTTATGAAAGGTGAATATTTTGGGAATACATTTAGATAGATTTAAACCTTTCCTAACTCCTGTTTGCAAACATAAACTTAGAAAAGTCATCTTCAACATACTTTGCACACGATTTTGGCCCAAATAATATATCTTACATATACATAACATTGGATAGTCTTTGTTTTTAAGGTATAAGTTATGTTAATGACAGATGGTGCAAAATATCTATATCAAACAATAAAGCCATAAAAGGCAAAATATTTTGATAGATAATACAGCCAATCAATCAATTGATAAATAAATAAATAAAAATAAACTTAACCAAATACATTGGGTGAATCATTGAAATGCCTTATAGCAGTGGGCATAAAAGACCCCCATAGACACTTCTTATTACACAGTGGTGGAATGAGCCTATGGTTAAAATTGCTGCAAGTCAGAGCCTCCTGGAGGGTGGTTAACAGTTAACTCTAAATTGACCTAGTATCACTGAGTGCAGGTTTACTAATGAGTATTCCCTACAAAAAACTGGGACCTTATCCAGGTTTGTTTTCTCTCTTCTGCCCTGTGCTGTGTACTTGAATGGGAGTGAGCTGGTTTGAAAGTAAATGGATTGATGGATTTATGACATGGTCATGTAACACTGAATTTGACATGTCATTGGAATAATCATTCTTTACTGTATGTGCATGCACATTTATGGCACACAAACAAAGATATACTGAAGACATCTTGTAAGTGAAAAATACATCATTAAACATCTGAATCAGGATAATCAAGTTTCTAAGAGAAACAATAGAATGCAGAATGGACATATATATATGAGTGGACATATACACACAGCCACCAATGCCTGATTTGTGTCACTTCTACTTCTTCCAGCCAGTTTTGCCTAATACAACTCCAATGTGGAGAGATCTGGGGTAGGGACATCACTAGATTTAGTACTTATTTGAGGCTTAGCAGTCAAAACCCTTTCCCCTTGGGTTATCGCACAGTTGAAGGCTTGAGTGGGGAGGTATCCCCTTGGATTTTCACGCAGGTCATCCATTCATCTCAGTACGCATAAACAGAGGAAGGGTGGCTGATCGCTCAAATATCAGAGGCTAAATATTTGAGAACACTAGACACCTCCTCTCAAATATCAGAGGCTGGACACCTAAGATCAGGGGCTAAAGCCCTGAAATCCCCCCCCCCCCAACAACTCCCCCCCCCAATTAACAATGCCACTGATCTGGTGCCATAAATGCAGATAAATTCAGCCTAATACAGTATGTCTCAATTACTTTAAAACAACTTTATTATGCATCAGATGTGAGGTAGATGAAGATTTCATCTTTCCCAAACAGCAGAGATGCTACTCAGTACTGTTTTACTATTTTTTTGCACTTTATCGCCGTGTTCATGAAAATCACTTTTTGGTGGTAAGACAAGATACACCCTTGGTAGAGTCATATTTCCACTTTATATAGATTTTACATAATGTTTATAATGTTATACTCAACTCTTACAGTGTGAACAGTAAAAGAATCACAAGCACCAGCATCACTGGATGTCCCAATATAAATGATCTGGAGCCTAATGTAAATAAAAAGAATGTTTATACAGAATTGTAATACTCTTAAGATCTCTTAAATATGTGTGCAAAAACAAAAGGTTGGTCCACTGTTCTACATTCAGCATGGAATTTACATTGGTTTTTTTCCCTGGATCCAATATTTATCTTTCAGTTTGAATCTCCATTCTCTCATGCTGGCATAAGTTTTCTCTGGAAGACTGTTTAGTATAAACTCTTAGTAATTTATACACTTTTTTAAGACACAACTCAGATTACCAATTCTGAGGCCTTCTATACAGAGTAGGCACATTAACTAAGAAATCGACATAATGTTCATTATGGTGTCATTTAAAATTAATCTAGTGACAGTAAATGATTTTTAAATAGTCTTTTTCATTTTTATCAGGGAAGCAAGGTGAAATGAGGTTGACATGAGATGAAGGTGGGCGGCACAGTGGCGCAGTGGGTAGCACTGCTGCCTCGTAGTTAGGAGACCTGGGTTCGCTTCCAGGTGCTCCGGTTTCCTCCCACATTCCAAAGACATGCAGGTTAGGTGCATTGACGATTCTAAATTGTGCTTGGTGTGTCTGTGTGTGTGTGTGTGCCCAGCAGTGGGGTTTGTTTCCTTGCTTGCGCCCTGTGTTGGCTGGGATTGGCTCCAGCAGACCCCCATGACCCTGTAGTTAGGATATAGTGAGTTAGATGATGGATGAGATGAAGGTAAGATTAAGTTGAAATCCTCTCCATTTGTTGACCTGGTAACAATGCAGATTACATGGTTGTAAACAGATTTGCTCTCATTACCAAATATTAGCTTCTTTGCAATAGCACCTACAATAACAGCTTTAGAATCAAAGATACACATTTCAAAATCTGGCATGAGTTGTTAGAATGTCAGCAAATATCTTATCAATGAAATGTCAACAAATATAGAGGAAGCTCTCTTTTGAAGCTGTACCCTGATTTGCTTTTATTGATGTCAAACTGTTTATCTACTTTAGCTGCACATTAAGGTACTCCTGATTATATCTGAAATATTTTTTATTATTTTATAAATTCTCTGCAGGCTTTGAGTGATCAGTGAGATTTTCTTGAAAGAAGTCTTACAAACATGACATCAGAATGAATGAAAATATCTTCAAAGGTGGCATAAGCCTTTTCCACTTGTCCTTTTTTGTTGCCATTTTCTTATGATCTTAAATTGGCTTTGCACAATTTGTAAGTTAAAAATAGAGGCGTTAGATAATTGTTTATGCTAAATGTGAAGGAGGAGTGACAGACAGCCCATTCATTCCAATTAAAAGTTATTAAAGTTATAGTATGTACGCTTTAAATATGCAAACACAGAGTACAGTAGTATATTTTACTGTTGAGAGTTTCACAGTTTTTCTTTTCTTTTCCATGTTGGCTTAAATGGGACAGAGTTGTACTGGATATTTTGAACACCTCAGAAATTAGCAGTAGTCAGGTTTTCTTTTCTTAGTGATCTCTATTGTTCTTGTGTAGTTTACATTATATTGATACTCTTCTGGAAATATTGGAATTTCCACTGTTTATGCAACCATGTGTTAATGTTTTCTGTTTATTTTGTACTTTGTTAAAACCACAAAAAGTCACAAACAAATATTCTCACATAACTCAACTGGAAGCAAACAAAACCAATCCATGTTTTGTCTGCAAAGAAGCTGGCTAACTGTTGTGCATTTGTCTATTCACTGACTAGTTACATTTACACAGATTTTGATTGGCATTTCTATAGTAAATATTTTCCAGGAGGATGTTAAGAGGCAGGATTTTAAAATGAAAAGAGATTTTTTCACTTTTAAGAGAAACACAAGAAGAAATGTATCATCCTATAATTGTCAATATTTTTTGATTCAATATAATGCAAACTTTGCTAAATAATAGACCTCATAACTTCTAAAATCTCCCAAAAACTTGGAAACTGCAGGTTAAAGATATATAATACAATGCCTTTTTGAATGAGATCATAAAATGGGTAAAGTAAGTGCTAACATAAAATAAGAGAGTAGTAAAATGAATGAATAAGTTACAGAAAGACAAAGATAGAGAGAGAGAGCTGGAGAGACAAACAAAAGGCTCCAACACTGTTAGGTCAGGCCATTTAAGCCCTAACTAAATCTCTGGTACCAAACACCGTGGTTTTTCAGCCTAGACTCCTGTGCTTCAGCAGGAGAGTGCCCAATGAAAAAGAAAGACATTGATTTGTTAAAAAAAAAAAAAAAAAAAAAAGAACAAATTAAATGCCTCATGATTTCTCTTGGTCAAATATCTCTAAAGAAGAACTCCCAAAAGGAGCAAAGGATAGTAACGCAAGGCCATAACCTCAGGATTTATATAGTTCCTGAACTGTTCGTACAAGGCCATTGTAGCATTACATCAAAGTGGATGAATAAGTAATCAGCAATAATTTCCATGTGCCATGGCATTGAGTCATATATTTTTTCTAGCTTTATCTGTAAATTTCCAAAACATATCCAATTAGTTTAGAAAATACAATGTGTACTGTGTAATTTGCCCACCACTTAAATTAAATAAAATGTTCAAAAGAAGCTCTTATTTCTTTATAAAAAATTAAACAACACAGTGTAAAAGACAACTCAAGGTGAAAGGTAATTGTGTATAAAGTGCAGTGTTATAACATTTCATACTGCAATATACAGTATAAAACATGACATTTACAAGAGACATGAGATCATTCTACCTTTAAAGCCCATTTTTTTAGATAATAACTAAGTTGTCCTAATATCTCACCAAGAGATTTTTTAAAGGTCAACAAAGTCTTCACTTCAATTGCATGAGTCTGTAAAACTAAGACTAATAATAAAAGTAGCAGGTAGAGTTTTTGGGATTCATCCAGCTCTGGAACAGCAACTGTCTTTAAATAACTTCATCTCACTCATCTTCTTCACTATAAATTCTATTTTACCATTTTGACAAGTGTTAGAATTCTGTAATGAAGAGAACAAAAATGAGATGCAAGAGATCACATTTAGATTAGAAAGTAGTCCTCTTCAAACAAGTGCAAACAAGTTCAAGTGTAGTCAAACATGCTTCAAAATGCAAATTCTATAAGCACAATAAGTAAATTTTGTTTTTTCTTTCTCTGTGGCTGTGTATGTCCCTATTTTTTTACAACTATGTTATATATCTGTGGCACACATAACTAAAATAATTTCCTTTAGTGGCAACAAGGTTTACAACTAGTTATTAATATCGTATTGCTTAATCCAGTTCAGAGCGCAGCCAGGCCTGTTTGTCAGCATCAGGCCTAAAACACAAACCAACCTGAGGTCGGGGTGCCCATTCATTGCAAGGCCCACTCATGCATGTGCAGATTCCAGAAGGCACTGGAATCGATTCATGTTAATTAAAAAAAGGCAATGTTAACTACTGCACCACCATGCCACTATAAGTCATACTCAGATTCACAGTGAAAATTGTTTTGTCATTTAAAGCCTGGTAATAGAGTTGTTTAGAGCCTGTATGATTTTGAGAATCATACTGTTTATACATTATATATTAGTTTTTTAGAAGTGTTTTAAATTAGTTTATACAACTAAATACTGTACTTTGAGGCATTTGTACAGAAAAGCACCCATTTTGTTTTAGTTATAGTTTAGGTTTATAATTTTAATTTAATATGATAAGTGCTGATGATCTACATTATAATGCATAAATATATGCCTGAAGGATATGGTTTACATATATTTGAAAATGACATTTCAAAGTGACAGTGTTACTTACTCTTCGGTTTCTGTATTTTTGCAGTTGTAGGGATCACTGCAGTTTACACAGGTGTTCAAGATTTTTATATGAGAAGCATTTTTAAATTACGTATCTCTCAGTATTCAGATTTGCCACTGCATTGAGTCTGTGAGTGCATTGCTTGTAGCTTCTCAAGGCCAGCAAATGAGGCAACAAAAGGATACATGAATTTTAAAAGAGCCTTGGGATGATTTTATAAGAGAGTGTTATTCTGAAAATAATATAAGAGTTCAATGTGTGGCACAGACTGTTGACTCTACTATAGCCATAACCATCAAATCTATATTTAATTTAGTAATTCCTTGTTTTTGTATGATGTTGAACAATGCTGGCAAGATCATTCTTAATTTTTCATTGAACTTATATATTATTTGGAATTATAGTAATTTCTTTTATACCTTAGCTATAAAAAAACAGATATTTTCTTTAGATGTGGTATAACCCTAGTTACCTTTGTTATGTAAGAAGTACAAATGTTAAATTAGTTATCTCAGTAATGATCAAGGCAGACTGACAGCGAGAGTAATATTTTATTCCATTTGCAAGAATTTATTTTGAAATTGGTCATTTTAAGGTGAACATGAGAAATGAAACTTGGCATGAAGCTTTGAGATGGTGGAAGAACAGAGCAACACAAGCAAGAAGATTTTAGGAACTACTAAGTTCTCTCATTTATTAAGTTTTTTGAAGCCAAAAGGCTTCAGAATAGTAATTTACAGTATAAGCTCTTTATCTATCTGTTTTACTTTTGTTCTTTCTATAAGGCTAGCTGTCTCATAAAAATCCTAAATATTTAGACTGCTATTACTTTACTTGCAGAGTTTTTTAAATATATTTTGAGAGTGTTTTCTTTTTCTGTTTATGGAGAATTTAGGACCTTTTCACACTGACCTTGGGGTTGGCAGCAGTATTAGTACAGTACAGTATTCTGGTGAGAAGCTCAATGTGCTCTATTGTATATATTAATTAGTACTCTACAATAGAAGACAGGTTTCCTTATATATTTATGGGAAATGGTGAAAATGGTAAAGTAATGTCAGTGCTGGCTGTACATATGTGTAATCCTTGGCCTGATGGATCAATGAGATTCCGTAAAGGAGTGTGTGTGATTGTACCCTGTGATGGTTTGATTTCTGCCTTACACCTAATACTGTCCAGTGAATTTCAGCATTAAAGAAACATTTTAAGGAATTTCAATAATGGAAGAGAGGTTGTTTGCAGTAAAGACGGTACAACTAGTGTATGACCAGATTTAGAAACATGAAATAAGACATAACTTAGTTTAAACTGACTTCTTATTTATTTGATGAAATGGTAGAAACTCAGATTGATTTACAACTTTTGTAGACATTCTTTGTTTGTTAATTTTGCAAAAGAGTGTATTTTGCCTCAGTATGTACAATTCCAGCTTTAGACCCAAAGTTACGTGCATCAGTTACTGAAAAAACAGCAAATGCAAACAAACATAAAGTTATTATATTTATTAAATCTCTGAGAAAAAGAAACTAGTAATTTCTACTGTAATATAGGTTACAAATTTGTATTACTCTGTCACTTTTTATTTCCATTTGCAAGTCTTCTACAGCTACAGTATGTGTTACATATATTTCACTTTAGTCTATACAGTATTGATTATTATTTTTAAACTTCTCTTGAGAAGTTCAGTGATACCCAGTCTTTCAACTCACATGGTTCATTACATA
>JANRMT010062813.1:60479904-60503395 GCA_026402145.1 Polypterus bichir lapradei
TTTTTCAAACTTGCCTAGATGAATTCACAGATGCAGAGTCTTTGTGCCTGTCCCATCCCAAGGCACACTTTCACACACAAAGTGCCAGTTTATTCCCATGAATCAACCTAACCTGCAATTCCTGTTGCAGGGTTACGGCAGCAGAACTATTGTGCCATTGTCGTGTGCTACTAACCGTTAAGTCATATACGCTCCTAATGGCCCGTGCAAGCTGTACATTTTTATACATAGTCTCTTTGTAATGTGTTTTTTGTTTTGATGTGTAGTATGAATTGAAATAAACATTTTTCTGTTTCACAAGTTTCGAGAAAAGAAATTAATCATCCTTGAATTGTAAATTAAACAAAAATGAAAAATAAGACAGAATAAAATCCTTTTCTGTTCTCTAGGACAATGCAAGAAGATGATCATACATGTCAGTTTTCATAAAGCTTTTTTCAACCAAGCCTTTATATTCTTTTTTAAGTGTTATTGATCTTAACTAACTTATATTCACAGAATTTACTTTAAATAGGTCTGATGTGAATGAGTGTGAGTGTGTGTCCTGTAATAGGTTGGTTCCTTCCTTGTGCCTAGTGGTACTTACAGAGACTTAAGCATCTGAGAACCGCTTCAATAATTGATGGTTAGTTGTTCTCAGAAAAAACGTTTATGCCCTGATTGGGAAGCATAATCACTTTGTAAAAGAGTCAGAAGATAATTTACCTGAGTGTAAAAGACTTTGACACTTCTTTGGTCAAAGCTTTTTGGAATTTGCTTCCTTCTTCCGACCAGACTGACAATCAAAATCATTTAAAAACAATAAATAACTTTAACCCCCTTTTCACGTTCATATGTAAATAGTACAGTAGAATGAATACAGCCACAAGATGTGAATATCATTAACATACCACAAACTACACTGTATTACAAATTAGTATATATACTTTTTAGTATATATTTTTTCTATCATTATTAATTTTTTTTTTTACATTCTTGGGGTTATGTAGTTTTTATTTTTATTTTCCCTTATGTTTTGGTATAATTTTGTACTTATTGCAAATTATATTTGATTATTTGTTATTTAGCTTTTATTCCATAATGTTGTTTTTTTCTTTGGGTTGAGCTAACAGAAAGCTTAGCAGTAAGAAATATAATGACCTTGTCAAAAAACAAAGATCATAATCATAATCATTTAATACAAGAAGAAACAATCATCAAAACCAGAACATTAAGTAAAAATCTTAGTCAAAGCATCAAACAAAAAGGAAGAATTCAGAGAGCAATGCAGAAGCAAAAATGTTCATGTTATTTGCAATCTTAAATGTGGAAATTATATTAACTGCTAAACTTATAACCTGTTACAGAGTAATGTGAAACATTACAACCTTCCAGGCAACCAGTAACTGCATCCTAATGACAACCCCACAAAATAGAAACAACCATAAACAAAACAAAATGGCATTGAAACGGCACAAAATGATATTTCATTATTAAAAAGCTGACTTCAAGAAAAGCTTAAATTATAAATGTAAATCTTTCAGCTTGAAAAAACAAAATGGGAACAAAAATAATCTATAATTAAGAAGTGTTATGATTATTAGTGATTTAGCTGTGATTTTTTTGTTCTTATACATTTTGGGGGATTATTTAATCAATTTCGAATTGTTTTCCCACATTACTATTTTGTTTTCATCAGGACACACCGTTTCGAGTGGTTATAAACTGCATCAAGTCAATGAAACTTCTGGGATATTGAGCTGGTCAGTTAAGTAGCAGAGAGGGATGTTAATCAGTTTCAGCTGCTTTGGTGTTAATGAAATTAACAACAGGTGCACTAGAGGGGCAAGAATGAGATGACCCCCAAAACAGGAATGGTTTAACAGGTGGAAGACACTGACATTTTTCCCTCCTCATCTTTTCTGACTGTTGTTTCACTAGTCTTGCATTTGGCTATGGTCAGTGTCATTATTGGTAGCATGAGGTGATACCTGGACCCTACAGAGGTTGCACAGGAGATTCCAACTTCTCCAGGATGGCACATCAATACATGCCATTGCCAGAAGGTTTGCTGTGTCTCCCAGCACAGTCTCAAGGGCATGGAGGAGATTCCAGGAGATAGGCAGTTACTCTAGGAGAGCTGAACAGGGCAGTAGAAGGTCCTTAACCCATCAGAAGGACAGGTATCTGCTCCTTTGGGCAAGGAGGAACAGGATGAGCACTTCCAGAGCCCTACAAAATGACCTTCAGCAGGCCTAGTGTGAAAGTCTCTGACCAAACAATCAGAAACAGACTTCATGAGGCTGGTCTGAGGGCCCGATGTCCTCTAGTGGGCCCTGTGCTCATTGCCCAGCACCATGGAGGTCGATTGGCATTTCCCATAGAATACCAGAATTGGCAGGTCCACCACTGGTGCCCTGTGCTTTTCACAGATGAGAGCAGGTTCACTCTGAGCACATGTGACAGACGTGAAAAGGTCTGGAGAAGCCTAGGAGAACGTTATGCTGCCTGTAACATCGTTCAGCATGACAATGGTCTGGAGAGGCATATCCATGGAGGGACGCACAGACCTCTACAGGCTAGACAACAGCACCTTAACTGCCATTAGGTATCAGGATGAAATCCTTGGACCCATTGTCAGACCCTATGCTGGTGCAGTTGGTCCTGGTTTCCTCCTGGTGCTCAACAATGTCCGGCCTCATGTGGCGAGAGTATGCAGGCAGTTCCTGGAGGGTGAAGGAATTAATACCATTGACTAGCCCCCACGCTCACCTGACTTAAATCCTACAGAACACCTCTGGGACATTATGTTTTGGTCCATCCGACACCGCCAGGTTGCACCTCAGACTGTCCAGGAGGTCAGTGATGCCCTGGTCCAGATCTGGGAGAAGATCCCCCAGGACACCATTCGTCATCTCATTAGGAGCATGCCCCAACATTGTCAGGCATGCATACAAGCACGTGGGGGGCCATACAAACTACTGAGTACAATTTTGAGTTGCTGCAATGAAATTTCGGCAAAATAGACTAGCCTACCGCATTATTTTTTCAGTTTGATTTTCGGAGTATCTTTGAATTCAGCCCTCTGTAGGTTGATAATTTTCATTTCCACTACACAGTCCATATCAGTACAGATATCCAGCATTATTTTTTTCCCATTGAGATCTGATGTGTTTTCAAAGTGTTCCTTTAATTTTTTTAGTTGTATATTTGATAGTTTTGCTTTCTTGTCTGAGTTTTGCAGATTTCTAAAAGAAGAAAACACTTCTTTAGGCTCTTGGTTATTGAATTCCCTTCTGTTTTTCTTTTGACTTTGAGTTTGGTTCACGTTATAGCTTTGATTCTCAAAACTCATTGTTCTCCTATGGTAGGAGAACAACAAGCAAAAATGAATAACAAAATAACTGTAACAACAGTAAAAAATAACGGTTCTCTAGGGGACAGTTACAGTAAGTATGAGTGATGCCATTGATGCAATGGTATCTAATCCAAGGTCACACTAAAGATAACCATCAAAGATTCTGTATATTATAAAAAGCTGTCACAATGTTTGAGAGATTTTATTTCAAATTAAGGGCAATTTCTTGTTTGTTTTTATTGGACTGTAACTTCTGTTTTTCAATATTTAGATGCACAATATTTTGGCATCTTGGTATTTGACCTTAGCCTGTCTCTAGACCTTGAGTGTATATGTCCATTTTCTGGTCCTATAGATGATACTCCTTTTGTCTGTTCCTGTCAGACAGTATACTATGTCATAAAAAAACCTACTGCAGTATTATCAATACAATTGCAAAAACAGCAGAGTATTTTTAAAAAAGAAAATAGAATACATTTATTAATAAGCACCAAAGCAAATAATACATTTATATACACTGCTGTCAGGAAAGGCTCCATTCCTTGCAATGTTAGATAAGGTTGGTTCAGGAAATGGATTGATAGAAGAATGAATGTTATTTTTTTAATTGCTCTTAAACAATTTTCTAAAAAAGATGGAACACACAATAGTAATAAATAGTAATAAATATATCATGTAATAATAGTTGTAATAAACTGGTGAAACTCAATGATATGCTTGACTTTTTAAGTTGCTACTTTACACAAGTGAGTCTGGTAAGCTTCTTACAGTGACCTGTTTAAAGAGATGGCCAGGTAAGAAAATAAAGGTTGCACTGACTCCCCTGTAACTTGTCTGTTCTTATCTCTGGGCAATTGGAAGTCCTGCCGCAATAGATAACATCACTTCCACTCCAGCCAAGCCCCAACTTTTCTCATACCTGAGCTATAATGATGTCCACTGGTAGCTGACTATAAGATGTCCTTGTAAAGCTTGTAGAAATTATAAGCAATGACAAGACATCTTTCCATTTCTTGACCTTGTGCATTTTTTGCCATTTTTTCTGTATTAAATGGGTTTTATCAATGCATAGACCTCAGCTCTTCTCATGCTTTTTGTCTACTTATTATACAGTATGAAAATACTTCCTGTGATCACTTGCCAAGCAACAGCATACAAGTTTACCAAAACATTTGATAAAATTGGGAATCTGGAAAAATATTGCCCAGGACACAGAAGCCAAAATTAGGTTCTTTTGTGTCATTAGCAAAAGTTCTTGGGGAAGGGACCAAAAAAGTGATTTCCCTCCAGCAAGCTATCTTTATAAACATTTCAGCACACAGTGTCGCACTGGTACTCCTCATTCAGTCCTGAATTTCCTCTCTGTCACACATACAGTAACACTGTCCCTTTTGTTTTATCTTAGGCTTGGTCCTTTAAACATCCAAAGGTTTGGATTTAAGCCAGTTGGCCTTGGGAAACAGTCAAAATACACAGAAAGTTCTACAAATCCAAATCGGTTAGTATTAGTTCATACAAGTGATGAAAACAAAAGATGAGAAATAAATAAATTAGAATAGGTCTAGTTAAAAGGATAAAAATAATGGTAGAGCAGCTTTAAATAATAAAAAAACAATTCTCAAAACATTTGCTGCTACCTATGGTAAGCCAAATTAACATTTAGAGATATCTCAACATTAATTTTAAGATATTTGGAAATGTATTTAAGATATCTTAAAATAAGCTAAAAAAATGTGAAAATACATTTATTTCAAGACATCATAAATGCACTTGAAGATAACACAAATGAATTTCAAGATGTCTTTAGACATGTCATGACATTTTTTAACCCTCTTGACTCAGACCAGGGTCATGAGAGACCGCTGGAGCCTGTCCCAGCTAGCCTAAAGTACAAGGCAGGAACAAATACTGAACAGTGCGCCATTCCATTGCAGGGCGAATGTCTCACACACCAAGATCCTCATGTATAAATAGTGTGTACAAACAAAAGTGTTGTGTATGCCCATTTCCATACTCATGTCGAGATATATAAAAAACTAAACTTGGTGTAATGCCACATACATTTTCAAAATAGCCTCAGACTATAAGTACACATGTTTCTGAACAGTTTTGTAAACCTGTAACACCCAGCATCAAACAAGTGGTACTGTCTCTGTGCGGTCTCCCTTTCCTTTAAAGATTCACATGCATGATGTGAGCTTTATCAAATACACTGAAATTAATTGCATATTGTTCAAAATTTAAGGCACTTAATTGTAATCAATCTGTAATAATATAAAGGTGCACGGAATGGCCAAACTAGTCTAACTATCATGGCTGCGTTAGCATTATTAGAATACATTGCAAATGGAAGAATTAGAAGGCAGTGCATATTCAGAGATCATACTGATTTCTTGTCTCATGATGATGACTGGCTTCTAAGTTGATTTGGATTTCCAAGAGCTATCCTCTTGGAACTGTGTGCTGAACTAGGGCTGGCTTTACAAAGGTAGACTTTGAGGAATTGTGCTCTACCTGTTCCTTTGCAATTTCTGTCTATCCTCTGATTTTTAGGCACAGGAGCTTTTCAACGTGAACAGGATGACCGATCAGGTATTTCTCAGTCATCACTGAGTTGTGCCATGTTAGGCTGTATGAGATGGTATTATTCGCTTGTCATCCAGATATATAAGATTTCCTTACACTGTGGTTGAACAAGCAAACACTTTTAGAAAAATGTTTTACTTATTTGTTAAATTCAGTAGGATTTTATCAGACTGTCAAATGTCCAACTTATAATCATAACAAAAATAAAGTTATTAGATTTAATTATAACTATACAAAGTTGAAATTCAAAATTTAAATATTACTCCATTAAATGAAGTTATTTCACATCACTACTTAATTACATTTGATTTAGTCCTGCCCTTGCCATAGCACTCACAGATTAAAACAAAGACAGTGCGACATATGGATTGTAATTCTGCTTCAAAATTTATAGATACTTTGAGTAAGTCGAGTGTAATTATAGAAAACCATTTAGATCAGTTAACATCAAATGTAAACGTGGAAAACAATTTAGATCAGCTAACATCACATTATCACATTATGACCTTGAGAGATGCTCTGGACGCAGTGGCTCCCCTTAAAACAAAGTGATCAAAGCACATAGAAGCTCTCCCTGGTTTAATGAAAAAACTCGAGCTCTTAAATTAGAGTGTTGAAAACTGGAGCGCAGATGGAGAACAACAAAGCTATATGTCTTTCAAATTGCATGGACAGAGAGTGTTAAAAAATATAAAAAAGCTCTCTTTAAAGATCACTCAGAGTACTATTCTAAAATAATAGATAGCAATAATAAAAATCCCCGGGTAATGTTTAGAACAATTGCTAAATTAACAAATGGGAATTCAGATCTACAGTGCAAAATACCAACAGATATTAGCAGTACAGACTTTATAAACTTCTTCAATGAGAAAATTTAAAATATAAGATCCCAGATCTCAGCATCACAGTACAAACTGCCTCACATTGCATTCAGCACTTTAGTAATTTTAATCCTGTAACTAAGCAGGAAGTCTTAACTTTAATTTCTAAAATGAAACCCACTACTTGTTCCCTAGATCCAGTGCAAACAAAACTAGTAAAAAGTGCAATGAATATTGTTGCAGCGCCTATTCTAAACATTATCAATAGTTCATTATTGCATGGCACAGTACCTGATGCGCTAAAAGTGTCAGCCATTAAACCATTACTTAAAAAGTCAGACCTAAACCCATGCATACTAAATAATTATAGGCCTATTTCAAATTTACCCTTTCTCTCTAAAATACTAGAAAAAGTATTTGCCAATCAGCTTCAGTCACACCTTACACATTACTATTTATTTGAGAAATTCCAGTCTTGTTTCCGCACTGGTCATAGTACAGAAATGGCACTAACGTGGGTTGTAAACAACATTCTGATATCCTCTGATGAAGGAAACTCCGCTGTAATTATGTTGTTAGACTTAAGTGCAGCATTTGACACCATTGACCGTTCTATTTTACTGCAAAGGCTAGAAAATGATGTTGGGCTTACAGGCACTGTGCTTGCTTGGTTTAGTTCAAATTTATCAAATCGATTGCAATATGTACAGAAATGTGCTGACAGTACTCCATCATTATACACAGAAATGAGATATGGGGTCCTGCAGGGCTCAGTACTGGGACCTTTACTGTTTTCACTTTACATGCTTCCACTGAGATCTATCATTAGGAAACATAATGTTAATTTTCACTCATATGCAGATGACACACAGTTATACCTTTCATTTAGATCAAATGAAGTTTCTCCGATGTTGTCTTTAATTAGTTGTGTTAGTGAATTAAAGGAGTGGACGGATGAGATCTACTTATCTTTAAACACAGATAAAACAGAGATGTTAATTGTTGGAGGGAATGATGCAGATCACAACAATATTTTGTCATCATTTAACTCAGTTGGAGTCACCATTAATTTTACTGAATCAGCCCACAATCTAGGAGTTATCTTTGACTCTAGCATGTCATTTAAAGTGCATATTACAAAGTTGTCCAAATCATGTTTCTTCTATCTTAAAAATGTTGGAAAATTAAGGCCCTTTCTAAATAAACAGGATTCTGAGAAATTAATTCATGTATTTATTTCTAGTAGGATTGACTACTGCCATGCGGTGTTCACTGGATGTTCAAACTGTTCTTTGTACAGCCTCCAGTTAATTCAAAATGCTGCTGCAAGAATTATTACAAGAACAAGAAAGTATGAACATATAACTCCAGTTCTTAAATCCTTACACTGGCTCCCGGTTAAGTTTAGGGCAGATTTCAAAATCCTCCTTTTAACATATAAAGCATTAAATGACCAAGGTCCAGCTTACTTGTCTGAACTTATCATGACTTACAAACCAGAGCGCACATTAAAATCTCAAGTTCCCGGTCTGCTTATGATTCCAAGGATTAATAAAATAACAGTGTGAGGTAGAACTTTTAGTTAAAGGGTCCCTAAACTGTGGAATGGTCTGCTTGCTACTATAAGAGATGCCCCTTCGGTCTCAGCTTTTAAATCCTGGCTGAAGACTCACTACTTCAGTTTAGCATATCCTGAGCTGCTGATTAACTGTACAGACTGCATCTCTGTTGTTAGTCATTCACTAAAACATAAGCAACATCCATCCATCCATCCTCTTCCGCTTATCTGAGGTTGGGTCATGGGGGCAGCAGCTTGAGCAGCAGCTTCCCCGGGGCCTCCTCCCGGTTGGACGTGCCCGGAACACCTCACCAGGGAGGTGTCCAGGAGGCATCCTGATCAGATGCCCGAGCCACCTCATCTGACTCCTCTCGATGCGGAGGAGCAGCGGCTCTACTCTAAGCCCCTCCCGGATGGCTGAGCTTCTCACCCTATCTTTAAGGGAAAGCCCAGACACCCTGCGGAGGAAACTCATTTCAGCCGCTTGTATTCGCGATATCATTCTTTCGGTCACTACCCATAGCTCATGACCATAGGTGAGGGTAGGAACGTAGATCGACTGGTAAATTGAGAGCTTTGCCTTATGGCTCAGCTTCTTTTTCACCACGACCGACCGATGCAGAGCCCGTATCACGGCGGACGCCGCACCGATCCGCCTGCCGATCTCACGCTCCATTCTTCCCTCACTCGTGAATAAGACCCCGAGATACTTGAACTCCTCCACTTGGGGCAGGATCTCGCTCCCAATTCTGAGAGGGCACTCCACCCTTTTCCGGCTGAGGACCATGGTCTTGGATTTGGAGGTGCTGATTCCCATCCCAGCCGCTTCACACTCAGCTGCGAACCGATTCAGAGAGAGCTGAAGATCACGGCCTGATGAAACAAACAGGACAACATCATCTGCAAAAAGCAGTGACCCAATCCTGAGTCCACCAAACCGGACCCCCTCGACACCCTGGCTGCGCCTAGAAATTCTGTCCATTAAAGTTATGAACAGAATCGGTGACAAAGGGCAGCCCTGGCAAAGTCCAACTCTCACTGGAAATGGGCTCATCTTACTGTCAGCAATGCGGACCAAGCTCTGACACCGGTTGTACAGGGACCGAACAGCTCTTATCAGGGGATCCGGTACCCCATACTCCCGGAGCACCCCCCACAGGATTCCCCGAGGGACACGGTCGAATTCCTTTTCCAAGTCCACAAAACACATGTAGACTGGTTGGGTAAACTCCCATGCACCCTCCAGGATTCTGTTAAGGGTGAAGAGCTGGTCCACTGTTCCGCGACCAGGACGAAAACCACACTGTTCCTCCTGAATCTGAGGTTCAACTATACGACGGACCCTCCTCTCCAGAACCCCTGAATAGATTTTTCCCGGGAGGCTGAGGAGTGTGATCCCTCTGTAGTTGGAACACACCCTCCGTTCCCCCCTTTTTAAGAGGGGGGACCACCACCCCGGGCTGCCAATCCAGAGGCACTGTCCCCGATGTCCATGCCATGTTGCAGAGACGTGTCAACCAAGACAGTCCTACAACATCCAGAGCCTTGTGGAACTCCGGGCGTATCTCATCCACCCCCGGGGCCCTGCCACCAAGGAGTTTTTTGACCACCTCGGTGACCTCAGCCCCAGAGATGGGGGAGCCCACCTCAGAGTCCCCAGGTTCTGCTTCCTCATTGGAAGGCATGTTAGTCAGATTGAGGAGGTCTTCGAAGTACTCCCCCCACCGACCCACAACGTCCCGAGTCGAGGTCAGTAGTGCACCATCCCCACCATATACGGTGTTGACACTGCACTGCTTCCCCCTCCTGAGACGCTGGACGGTGGACCAGAATCTCCTCGAAGCCGTCCGAAAGTCGTTCTCCATGGCCTCCCCAAACTCCTCCCATGCCTCAGCAACCACCGAAGCCGCATTCCGCTTGGCCTGTCGGTACCTATTAGCTGCCTCCAGAGTCCCACAGGACAAAAGGGTCCGGTAGGACTCCTTCTTCAGCTTGACGGCATCCCTCACCACTGGTGTCCGCCAACGGGTTCGGGGATTGCCGCCACGACAGGCACCGACCACCTTGCGGCCACAGCTCCGGTCAGTCGCCTCAACAATAGAGGCATGGAACATGGCCCATTTGGACTCAATGTCCCCCCACCTCCCTTGGGACGTGGTCGAAGTTCTGCCAGAGATGGGAGTTGAAGCTGCTTCTGACAGGGGACTCTGCCAGACGTTCCCAGCAGACCCTCACAACACGTTTGGGCCTACCAGGCCTAACCGGAAACCTTCCCCTACCATCGAAGCCAGCTCACCACCAGGTGGTGATCAGTTGACAGCTCCACCCCTCTCTTCACCTGAGTGTCCAAGACATGTGGCCGCAAGTCCAATGACACAAAAACAAAGTCGATCATCGAACTGAAGCCTAGGGTATCCTGGTGCCAAGTGCACATATGAACACCCCTATGCTTGAACATGGTGTTCATTATGGACAATCTGTGACGAGCACAGAAGTCCAATAACAAAACATCACTCGGGTTCAGATCAGGGGGACCATTCCTCCCAATCACCTTCCAGGTCCCACTGTCATTGCCCACGTGAACATTGAAGTCTCCCAGCAGTACGAGGGAGTCCCCAGAAGGTATGCCCTCTAGCACCCCCTCCAGGGACTCCAAAAAGGGTAGGTACTCCAAACTGCTGTTCGGCGCATACGCACAAACAACAGTCAGGACCTGTCCCCCCACCCAAAGGCAGAGGGAGGCTACCCTCTCGTCCACCGGGGTAAACCCCAATGTACAGGCTCCAAGTTGGGGGGCAATAAGTATGCCCACACCTGCTTGGCGCCTCTCACCGGTGGCAAATCCAGAGTGGTAGAGAGTCCAGCCCCTCTCAAGATGATTGGTTCCAGAGTCCAAGCTGTGCGTTGAGGTGAGCCTGACTATATTTAGCCGGAACCTCACGACCTCACACACTAGCTCAGGCTCCTTCCCCTTCAGAGAGGTGACATTCCATGTCCCAAGAGCCAACTTCTGTAGCCGAGGATCGGACTGCCAAGGTCCCCGCTTTCGGCCACCACCCAACTCACACTGCACCCGACCTCCTTGGCCCCTCCCATAGGTGGTGAGCCCATGAGAAGGGGGACCACGTTACCTCTTCAGGCTGTGCCCGGCCGAGCCCCATGGGTGCAGGCCCGGCCACCAGGCACTCGCCATCGAGCCCCATCTCCAGGCCTGGCTCCAGAGGGGGGCCCCGGTGACCCTCGTCCGGGCGAGGGAAAACGCTGTCAAAATTTTTTATTCGTCATAGAAGGTCTATTGAACCGCTCTTTGTCTCATCCCTCACCTAGGACCAGTTTGCCTTGGGTGGCCCTACCAGGGGCATAAAGCCCTGGACAACAGAGCTCCTAGGATCATTGGGACACGCAAACCCCTCCACCACAATAAAGTGGCGGTTCGAGGAGGGAATAAGTAACATGATAGCTATAATTTGTTACTAACCCTCACCTATTCCGTTTCTCTTCTCGGTTCTCAAATGTGGCACTTGGTGCCACGACCCACCTGCCAAGTTATTTGCCTGCCTAAGGTAAAGTCATCCCTGATGGAGGATCGCAGGAATTGTGGGGTAGAGGGGTCCTTTCATCAGATTGACTGGCCAAGCAATGTTTCAGCTGTGGAATGGCCAAATGGGGGAGGCAGCTTGATGGCTGAGATCTCCAGGACTCTAAACAAATCCAAATCATATTATGTGATATCATCCACTGCTAAATTCTGGTCTGTACTTGTAAAATTTTTATTTTTATACTGTATTGAGGATTTGTTCTGATCTGTGTATTATATTGTATTGACCCCCTTCTTTTTGACACCCACTGCACACCCAACCTACCTGGAAAGGGGCCTCTTTTTGAACTGCCTTTCCCAAGGTATCTTCCATTTTTTCCCTACAAGGGTTTTTTTGGAAGTTTTTCCTTGTCTTCTTAGAGAGTCAAGGCTGGGGGGCTGTCAAGAGGCAGGGCCTGTTAAAGCCCATTGCGGCACTTCTGTGATTTTGGGCTATACAAAAATAAATTGTACTGTATTGTATTGTACTTGACAACGGGTACCTACTGAAGATGTGGCTTCTCACCCCGGTCACTAACCCACTGATTGAACAAGATTGACGTTTTAATGACCTCCACTCTCAGACTCGGGCAGTGGTAGAACGTACTATAGGACAGCTTAAAGGCCATTGGCGCTGCCAGGAGAAGACTGATGGAGTGCTGCTCTATGATCCACAGAAAGCATGTTGCATTGTTCAAGCATGTAGTGTGCTGTGTAATGTAATACATAACTGTGGCTTGCCTGTACCTGAAGAGATGGATTATGATGAACCTGATCCTGACCCACCAAATGATCAGCCAAATCAGACAGTGTTACAACTTCATTTGAATGTAATTAGCAGAATGTAAAAACAGGTAATCAGATGGAGAATTTATTTTTTAACTAATTTGTTTAATTTGGGGTCAATATCACATAAGACAGCATTTATATTCCTTAATTCCTTTCTCCACATGTCTTACGGCATCCATTATTGCATTTTGTGTCTGCCCAGAGTTGCATCCCTGGCATAGGGGTCATCTTTTGTAATACTGTCTGTAGTACTAGGGTGTTGTACTGTGTTAGCCATTATGGATGTAGTGAAAAGTCAAGCAAAATTATACCTTTTATTGGCTAACTAAAAAGATAACAGTATGCAAGCTTTTGAGGCAATTGTACGAAACAGAATAAACAGTAATACCGCATCTGCTGCCTACTTGTTTGTCTTATTAAACATGCTAATTATTTACACAAGTATGGATAATGGTAAGCGAAAAAAAAATTAAAACCTCTTGCTGATAATATGGCGGTTATAAGCAACTTGCCAATAATTGCAGCAGGTCGCTGCTCAAACAGTGTGGGCCCTGGTATTCCGCTACCTTCTCCAGTGGTGTGGACACTCAGACAGTGGTCTGCAACTCCCCTTTTCACGTCGACTTTGATATCTCACCACTTCTTTTTACATTTGTGGACACCATGCGACTTTCTGAACTTGAACTTTTGAGTGCCTCTGCCACGCTGTGCCACTCCATCAATTTCCTTTTATTTCTTATAGCACTGCTTAAGCCACCAAATAGTGCACCTTTCTTTGCCTCCACTTCACTGAGCAGGACCTCCATTTTGCATTTGCTGAAAATGTTCTTTTTTACACATGTTTTTTCCATTATCTTTTTACAAAACACTGAACCGAAGGGGCTATTTATATTGATTTGAATATACAAATAGATGAAATTCTGGGAGGAGTTGGGGTGGGGCTGTAGGTCATACATGTGCATTAAAATTCACATTAATTGGGACTTATAAAGGGAAAGTTTGTAGAACTTTGCAAATGCACAGTTTTATGCATTCCAATTTTTTAATGTGTACACACATTTCTAGTTTTCTCTGTACGCCATGTTTTAGTGTGAATTCTTTGCAAGCCAATTCATCTAACCTCTGGCTTTTGGCTTTCTCAGTCAAACAACTGTTCAGTAATGTCAGGTTGTTCATTGAATTGTTGCTCAGTTTTCTGACCAAGAACTGCCTTACCTTGTTCAAAATGTTCAAATATGGAATGTGATCTGCTTTAAATACAGAATACCTTCAACTCTTCATTTTTTATACCCTGTTGAGACCTACACTAGTCCATAATTGTATATTGCTACAAGGGGTGTTCAATAATGTATCTGCCCGAGTATCATATGTTTGTGCTACAGATCTGAATTTGTTACTGTAGGTCAAGGCATTATTTGGCCTGCCACGCATGCAGTTTGAGATCATTTTGTATCAGGCACTCAGAGGCAGAGAATGACAAACACATTGATAGATTGGGAGCATCATTGTGCCATTAAATTCCTTACAAAGAAAGGGAAGAAACCAAAAGAATCCATGATAGGTTGAATGCTGTGCATGATGGTGATGATGATGTGTCTTCATACTATTAGGTAAAGTTTTGGACCAATTTAAATGTGGTTGTGAGTCAATTAAAGATGACCCCCACACAGGATATCCCATGGAGGCATCTTCACAGGAAATGTGCCAAAAAGTGGAGGCCATGATTACAGAAGATCATTGTGTTAAGGTTAATGCTATAGCCAATGAACTAGGCATTTCAACTGGCACAGTTTCCACAATCATCCATATCCATTTGATGAACCATCTGGTGTCCCCAAAAGCTGACACTGGATCAGAAAACATGTTGTCTGGAACTCAGTCACAAAAACTTAGACCTTATTAGACAAAATCTCACCGACTTTTTGAAACCAAACAAAGCCAATGCAGCAGAAGCATATGGGGTCCCTAACACCTAAGAATTTTTGTGAGCAGCAGTCGGCCTGAAAAGTCATAGCGACAGTTTTCCTCAATACAAAGCTTATTCTGCTGTCAGAATTCATGAGACACTAGTCAACCATCACTGGAGAAGCCTATGCTTCCATAAAGAAGTCCTTACATGGGTTCATTAAAAAGAAACATTGTGGGAATCAGTCAGCAAGGGTGTTGCTGCTTCATGACATGGCACACCATCCCACAAATCACAAACATCAAAGGTTGCTGTCAGGGAATGTGCCTTCATAGAGCTTAACCATCCACCATACAGTTCCGACGTGGCCTTCAGTGATAATTTTCTCTTTCAAAACCTGACATGGATGGAGATTTCATGATGATAATGGCCTCAAGGAGGTAAAGAGTTGGCTGGAGAACCAAGATGAATGCTTCTATTCAGAATATTTGTAACAGAATACATCACTAGAGACAAAGTAGACCAAGTGTGTTGAATTCAAAGGGTATTACATTGAAAAGTTATGAGGTGAATTTGACCATTTGATTAAATTTTTCATAGTCAGGTGAAAAAAGTATTGAACAACCCTCATAATGAATAGAAAGCTCTTTAGTGTTTATGGTAAAGGGTTTGCTCTAAAATGCACTCACGATTGTAGGTTCTTCTAAAGTCATGTGGACCAGCAGAAGTGTTCATGTTTAAGATGTACCAAAAAGGACACTTAGTCCCTCAAGCACACTACTGAATATTATAACAAAAGAAGTGAATAATTATCAAATCAAAGCCTTTAAGTTTTTTTTAATATTGCATTGCATATGAAGGCTTCTCAGAAATATCATTCTGCATGTACCACTGTCAGTATTTTAAAATGTAAGTGTACAAGGAGAGGACTATCAGAATCCTTCATAATACATAATGATGGTGTTGGAGCAACAGAAAAGGTCCAATGAGATCACCTGAGAACCCAACAGAAGCTCAAGTGCATGTGGGTGCTCATACTATGGAGCTCAGGATCAACTCAGAGAGCTTAGGACGTAGGAACTCATTGTGCTGCCTCATGGGCTCATTTTATACTGCTGGTCACAAGCCAAAATTAGTAAATTTGCTAGATAAATCCTTAATATCTGTGTAATTGAGGAAAGTAATGCATGGTCAAAATGAAGGAACTGCTTGATTTTTTAATGCAGCACAAAGAACAAAATAGAAAATAAACAGTAAGAGCCAAACATATGAGAATCCAATGAACAACCTGCGTTCTGGTGTTATGTTTCGCCTCGTGAACAGTAAATGGGATACCCATAAAGTCAGCAAGCTTGAGAGCACTGTAACTAAGGAGTTGGAAAGAAAGTGTGTCACAATGCTGACAGAAAAGAGCAGAGAAGTGATGTTGTTTTTCCCAAAGGAAAAGCTAAATGAAAATAAAAGTTGTAGCTAACTGAGAAGGGTATCAGGGAGGACACAGGTTGCCAATTAGAAGCATTTTAGCTTGCCCAGTCAGTAAACAGTTCAAGATGATGCTGGTTTCTTGAAACTGGGTTCAACCTTCAGTGTGACATGACTACATTCACATGTTCTTTAGAGCCTGAACACAAGCACAAAGTGATGCTCAGAAAGTATCTACAGGCTGAGACACTTGAGTGTAGGTGTGGTGGAGGTAGAGTGGAGACCAGTGTATGCTGATGTGGTGACTCCCTAGATCATCCTAGCTGCCAGAAGGACCCACCAGAAACTAAAATTTTTTAAGAAGGCCTGATCTGAGCCTCATGACTAGGCTGCTATTAACTGACAGAGAAAGGAGCATGCTATCAGGAAAGACTCCCTCCATTGTAACTCTAAATTTGAATAGGCTGGTTCAGGTAATGGATGAATGGATAGATATAATTAATTGAATTATATTCACAGAACTCTCATAGATTACTGTTAGAGTGATGGAGACTGTGAGCCTAAGGCAGACACCAGACATTTTCAGAGTTTCTTAAGATCACAGAACCGGACTGAATTGTCCCCATGTTTTAATAGAAGCAAACAGCAATGACTGTTGCTTAGGAGACTTAAAATGGTGCCATAAAAAGAACAATTGATCAAGCAGCAAAAGTAACTGTATAACTGTATCAAAATCAGATAGGATTTAATTAAAATGAGTTTACATTCAATACAGGTTCAATTCCAACTGTACACTGACTAATGGCACAAATCCAGGACTATGAATACAGTAACAATAATGCCCTATCTTCCCACTTTGAGAAGTTTATTAAACCCAAACTAGATACATTTTTCTAGGAAAGCATTGATTTTCTTTTTCTGTGTTTTCTTGAGTCAGCTTTCATAGACATATTTTGCTAGTGGAAAGGAAAGTATTGCATTACTTTATTATTATTATTATATGTTGGTTATTAATATGACGATTTTTGTCCTAGTAGTAAAACAGATGTTTTTTATGTTTCTGCAATCTACCTTCAAGCAAATTAATGTAAATGTCTCCTCTTCATTTTATATGGTTAAAGAGGTCAGTTTGCTTGAACTTGCCAGCTTTTCATATACTGTATTTATCTTCATCACCTTAAAACACCCCTTGATCGCAGTGGCATTATCAGCATGTCAAGGGTTATTAATACTTACTGAGAGTTCTTCCAACAGCATGTTTCTTAAAATGCAGTCTTCCTCATTATATGCTCAAGTTAAATATGTAAAGCAAATGCAAAATCAGTAGAATTCCTTCCAAATTGTGACTGCTGTATTTCTTTAATATGATTCTTGGTTAATACTTCTTTGTAATTAAAAAGCTCAAATGAAGTGGGACAACAATTGGTTTAAATTTGTAATATTTTTTACTCATTCCTTGTAATATGCAGTAATGGTTGCCCATTCAATAGTGTATTGTACATTCTGTCCTGTGCCAACATGGCATTTCTTGTTCCATGTACAGATATATTTTTGCTTGTATTTGAGAACAGATCAATTCTACCATCATTTACGCATTTTCCTGAATTCCCCTTCTCGGGTACCTGTAGATAAATTGTTGTCTTCTAATCAATTGCAGACTTTTCATTTTTGTGTCTGTATTTTTGTTATTGTCACTGTTTGTGCTGCCTGTTCACTGTTTTATTAAGTACAACCATACAACATTGGTAAACATCGGTGCAATAAAGGCAAAAGTATCTACTTTTGAAGTTATCAACCAGGGGCTGCTCGCCACAATAACTTGAGACCAAGGTGGCGGACATGATCCACCCGACCACACCCGGAGAACGTGTAGGAGAAAACGTGGCCAACGTGCCGAGATCCAAGCAAGGACGAAACGCAGAGGGATTGCGACTTCCACTGCCTAGCATTTTCCTGGCCAATGCCCAGTCTCTGGACAACAAACTAGATGATCTCCGTGGTAGACTTCGTTTTCAGCGAGATCTGTGTGACTGTTGTGTTTTCTGCCTCACAGAAACATGGCTCACCGCCTGCACACCTGATTCGGCTGTCCAGCCAGATGGCTTCTCTATCCACTACGCTGATCGGTCGGTCTCCTCCGGGAAAAAGAGAGGTGGCAGGGTATGGTTCCTCATCAACAACGCATGGTGTAAAGATGTGGAAGTCATTTCACAAAGCCGTTCACTGGACCTGGGGCCTCATGTATAAACGGTGTGTACGCACAGAAATGTTGCATAAGAACGTTTCCACGTTCAAATTGCGATGTACTGTATAAAACCTAAACTTGGCGTAAAGCCACGCACATTTCCAAGGTCCCTCATACCCTGTCGTACGCAAGTTCTCTGCTCGGTTTTGCAGACTGGCGGCATCCAGCATCAAAGCAGTGCTACTGTTCCTGTGTGATTATCCTTTCTTTTTCTGACGCGGCTTTATAAATACACTGAAATTAACCGCATATTGTTTATTAGTTTAATGCATCTGATTGTAATTAACCAGTAACAATATAAAGGTCCACGGAATGGTCAAACTATTCTAAATACCATACTGCTTTAGCGTTGTTACTCTCACTGCACTTTCTTCTTCTTCTTTCAGCTGCTCCCGTTAGGGGTTGTCACAGCGGATCATCTTTTTCCATATTACTCTCATTGCACAACTCGGAGCAGCTGATTGAAAAGAGAATTATCGGTATAAAGCATCAAGCACACGCTGCCTCAGCCATGCTTCCTATTTGAACTGCTTCTCATATGACAAACGCTTCAAACCTTTCCTGTACGGACCTCGCGTTTCAGAAAGAGTTTCATTCCAAGAGCTCTAAACGCGCTCAATCAGTCCATCAACTGCTCCTTGTAGAACTGTTAGTACTTATTAGTACAGTTACCTCACTGTAAACTTTCAGTACAGTTATAATATTGCAAAACCTGAGCCACTTGATAAAGAGTTTATTTACATATGATGACGATATCACTTTTAAGATGAAATGCAGCAAAATATGTTTATTATATTATACAAATAAAACTTTAACTTCATTTAAATAATCTATATTGTTAATAATTAAAGAACACAGTGTTGCTATGTTAGCAAGGATCTGGCGCTCTGCTCATGATTGTTCCTGCCTCGCACTGTATGCTTCACTGGGATGGCGTGAAGGACAGAATAATTAAACATGTACTACGAAGATATTTCAATGTTCCTTAAAAGATTTGAAGAATCGGCGTTATAAGCTTACAGATGGCTTAATGTCCATTACAGAGCTGATTGTGTGGCGATTGGTTACTTGGAGAAAGAAAAGAAAGGACATTAATTGGAGGTTAGTACGTTTGAGAGAGACAGTACTGCAGGGGTGACTTGAGGCAAGTGCAAACTGTGCACCTGCACAGGGCCGCCAAATCCCAGGGGCCGCCTCCCCAATATATATTGAAAATAAAACAGAAAGAGAAAATAACGACAGCTAAAAATGCAGCGGCAAATTTCGGCAAAAGTTAAATGCTTGTGTCATGAGCACGAGGCGGCTATGCAGTGTCTGCAACGGACGTGGCCATCCGTCGTGCATAAGATACCATATTGACATTGGCGGGCGAAGGAGCCACAGATTCTTCTTCTGCCCAGGGCCGCCACAAGCCTAGAGCTGCCCCTGAGTACTGCTGCAATAAATTATTTCATCGAAGGTCGGGCACAATCACTGCACCACTGTGTTCACATGTTTAATAACGTGCTTTAACTCCTATCATCATGAAAATGATATCACGTATACATCTCAGTATTTTAGTTATTCAGAGAGGTGCAATATCACAAATGTAATGGAATCTATGTCCTGTCAGAGGTAGAGAAAGCCGGTTTAAGAAGCACATAGTGATTCACACACATAGAGCACATAGAAGAACACATACATACAAAACAAAACAAAGCATTTAACGTGCTACTTTACTTACGATGTGATTTGAGAAACTAGTTAATTAAATGATTTTAAGATGAAGTTTATGATGTTCTACTTTAATGACAAAATAAACTACGTGATTAAAGTGGACATTTCGAGATTGAAGTTGACATTTCCTGCTTTTTCCCCACTGTGTGCCTTTTTTTTTCTCTGTGCCCTAGTAAGCTTTCATATGAAACTCAGATGGTGGGCTATGACTCGCCTTTTCATGACGACTTTGATATCTGACAACTTCTTTTTTATTTAGGGCACTGTGCGACTTTGTGAACTTGAGCTTTAGAGTTTCTCTGACACGCTATGTCAGTCGATCAACTTCCTTTTGTTGTTTATACCACTGTTTAAACCAACAAATTGTATGTTTTTCCATGCCTCCACCTAGTATTCGCTGAAATTCTTCCATTTTCCCTCTTGCTTTTCCCATTGTCTATTCACAGAAGGCTAAGCTTAAGGGCAATTTATATTGATTTGCATATTCAAAGAGGTGTAATTCTGGGAGGAGTTGGGGCGGGACAGAAGGCGCGCGCACGAGCGTTACTTTTCACACTGACCGGGATTTATGGAGCAGAAGAACGAGGAAGTTAGAGTACGCACAGATTCCTGCATCTAGATTTTTCTGTGCGTAAGCACATTTCGGCTTTTGTGCTTACGTCATGTTATAGTGCAAATTCTACACATGGCGTTATGCATGAGGCACCAGGTATGATCTCTGAAAAGCCATTAAATACGCAAAGCGCCAGTACGCCCACAAACTGGACTCTCAGTTTAACAGCACAGCAGACGCTCTTTGGATGTGGCAGGGTATTTAGCTGATCACAAACTACAAACCCTGGACACCTGCGGTCACAGTTACCGCTGCTTCACTCCCGGATGAGTTGAATGTGTTTTTTGCTCGCTTCAAGCTCCCCGCAGTGCCACAAGACTCCAGCCTGAGGCTCTCCGAGGATGACGTAAGAAAGACTTTTTCCCGACTCAGCATCCGCAAAGCACCCAGCCCAGACGGAGTCTCAGATCGCATTTTAAAAACATGTTGCGACCAGCTAGCTGCTGTCTTTACGAATATTTTTAACACATCTCTGAGAGTTTCATCTGTCCCCACCTGCTTCAAGCACACAGCCATCATTACTGTCCCAAAGAAACATAAAGTAGACTTCCCTAATGATTACCACCCAGTAGCACTTACACCCATAGCCATGAAGTGCTTTGAGAGGCTGGTGCTAGAACACATCAAGAACATCATCCCTGACAGTCTGGACTCCCTCCAGTTTGCCTACCGTTGCAACAGGTCCACTGAGGATGCCATCTCGATAACACTTCACACTACCCTGTCTCATCTGGAGAACAAGAATTGTTATGTGCTGTTTGTGGACTACAGCTCTGCATTTAACACCTTAATTCCATCCCAGCTCATTGCTAAACTCCTGGATCTGGGGCTTAGCTCTTCATTGTGCAACTGGGTACTGGACTTCCTCACTGGCAGACCTCAGGAAGTGCGTATTGGTGGAAAAACCTCCTCCATCATCACCATCAACATTGGCACCCCGCAGGGCAGCGTGCTGAGCCCCCTGCTTTACTCTTTCTACACCCATGACTGCATAGCTAAGTACAGCTCTAACACCATCCTCAAGTTTGCTGACGATACCACTGTAATAGGTCTGATCAGCGAGTACGATGAGACGGCCTACAGGAAGGAGGTCAGACTCCTGTCAGAATGGTGTCAGGTCAACAACCTCACCCTCAACGTTAGCAAAACTAACGAGATGATTGTGGATTTCCACAAACAGGGAACAGAGCACAGCCCCATCTACATTGGAATTGAGGCTGTGGAGCAGGTAAGCAGCTTTAGGTTCCTCGGAGTCACCCTCAGTGATGACCTTAAATGGTCAAGTCACACTGCAGCAGTAGTCAAGAAAGCCCAACAACACCTCTACTTCCTCAAGAGACTGAGTAAAGCCCAGATGTCCCCCACAACCCTGTGCAGATTCTACAGGTGTACTGTGGAATCAATCCTGACAGAAGGCATCGCATCCTGGTACAGCAACTACTCAGTTCAGGACTGCAGAGCTCTGCAGCGTGTGGTGAACACAGCACAGCAGATCATGAGCACACAGCTCCCTGCGATCCATGACATCCACACTACACGCTGTTTCAGGAAAGTGAACTGTATCAGGCAGGGCCCCAGCCACCCTGCAATGTCACTTTTCATCCTCCTCCCATCTGGGAAGCGACTAAAGTCCATTCAGACGTGCACCTCCAGGTTCAGGAACAGTTTCTACCCAACTGCAATCAGACTCATGAGCAATTAGTAACCTTGTGTCACCTCCACTGCTACCTGCACATATACTTCTGCCACGGTCTCTATTTATTCCCAGAATTCTCGTTTTATTTATTTACTTATTTATATTAATTTATTTATTGTGTGTTTTTTTATTTTTTTTGTGTTTATGTTCACTGTCTGTGGGGGCACATGCAAGCAAGCATTTCATTGTACATGGTACTAGTACTTGTACACATGACAATAAAGAATTAAAATTGAGTCTTTCATATTTGATGGCATAATACATAAAATTATTTATTTTTAATTGCTTCATTTTTAAGACAGTTCTTCAGTTCAGTTTCTAAAGCTTTATTTACCATTTCAATGTTATGGAAAGCTGAGTATATAATGGTAGCATTAATTACTGTTTCATAGAGTTTCTATGCCTTTGTTCATTGGCAGGCTTTCCAATGGCCATTATATTTCACTTTGCATGATACTGTATTCATCTTCCATTGTTCTTTGTTACAACTTTCGTTTGCACTCATTGCACCATTTTTGCTTGAAATTCATCTAATAATTATCTTTATTTTTTTATATTCCTTTCTTTCAAATGAATTTATAAGCACTGCCTTAATGGTTGACTTTTTTCTTCATAGTCCAGTTTGAGATATCTTCCTAGTTTTTAAACCATAGTACTTAATCTAACAGATCTTTCTTAATCTCAGGCAACATTTGTTTTTAATTTATTTTTTCAGTTTAGGGCAACTTTGTTAGAAAATAACTTAATTTCCCCTTTTCTTTGCAGACCAAGTTCTCTGCTTCTTCTTTTAATGACATCATTTTTTATTTCCAAGTAAGGTTTTCCCTGTCATCTTAGCTTTATCTTGATATAGGAAACTGTAAAAGTGAGTTTCTGTATAAAAGTTGTACTCAACTCCAGTCCTGGTGGTTCACAGTGGCTTCAGGATTTTACTTAAACCAAATTTTTATTTAGAAACTATTTATTTACTATGAAAATGATTTGGTTTTTTAGGCTTAGTTTTAGTTAACGTGTGTGTTACAATTCAGAACCCTTAACTGTTCATTATAGTTTTAACCAGCTCTCTAACTAATGTACTTCCATTTAAACTTGTGTATATTCATCATGAAGTATCTTTGTTAACGCAAGAGAGTACAAATTTGTTTTGAACTTCAAAAAACATCTATCTATCTATCTATCTATCTATCTATCTATCTATCTATCTATCTATCTATCTATCTATCTA
>JANRMT010062813.1:60503405-60527409 GCA_026402145.1 Polypterus bichir lapradei
CTATCTATCTATCTATCTATCTATCTATCTATCTATCTATCTATCTAATGTTCTCAGAAAATGAAAAATCTACAATGTGATAAAGATTTGTCAAGGAAAAAAGTACTAACAAGCCACATAATTAAATATCAAGTTTATTAGTTGCTAGGCCTAACATCTAATTACAAAACTGGTTGGAATGAAAACCTGCACCCACTGTTAACTTCCAGAACTGGAGCTGAGTAGCCCCGCTCTGTAATAAAGTGTGCATTTAAAGTAATTCTCGTTCTGTAGTTATGATTGAATTTCATGACTTCTTTCAAGTGATTGAGAGCTAGCATTTACCAAAAACCAGGAATATTCTTGATAGAAATCCAAGAATACCTGCTGCATTTAATACCCCAGTGTCCCACAAATCCTATATTCCACTTTGTCAGTGAAGTACACCATGTAGCATAACAAATATGGCATTATTTTTATGAAATGAATTGAACTAAAGATCATTCACTTACATCATGGAAACTAATTCCATCCTGCTCACTTCAGATCTCACATACCAAGAACATTTTAGTTGAAATGCAACATTTACGGTTTCACAATTTTCAATGTACCATATTTTGGTTTTCATACACTCTTGGTGTCTAATTCTGTACAGCTTCAAAATTTAATTTTGCATCTGGTTACAGAAGCAGATTAGTCACATCATCAGTTTCTTGACTAAGATACTTGCATTTGCCCTCTTCTTTTTTGTGAACTTGATAGCTTGGAGAAATCTCTTTCCAAAACCTTCTTCAAAAAGGTCTTTTGTATATTAAATTTCCAATGTAATATATTAGAGTTAGTTACCATTTCCTCATGCACAGGTGCTATAGGGAGTTACAACCTGATGCCACAATAATGAAAAGGAACACCTTTCACCCATAGGTGATGCCAAAATTAGACTTAAAAGATTGACACAAAGATTGCCAAGATTTTCTGAGTGCACCTTCAAGCAGGTCAGCTAAGTCAGCTCACTGACTGAAGATAAACAGGCCAGAGTCTTAAGAAGGATAGTGAGCAAAAGAGTTCTTATGGTATTTTGGAAGTGGGCAAATCATTTAACCAAATAGACAACAAATTCTGAGTGGGAAGATTCAGTGACTCAGTAAGTTTTAGTCTATGTTTAATTTTAAGTCGATACTATATGTTATGCCTTTTTTTTCTCTCTCCATTTTTGATTATTGTTGGGAATAAACATTTCTATCTAGAGAGATTGCTGACTTCCTGGCATAACTGTTGAAAGGGAATTAACCCTGGAGAACTCTTCCTTGTTACCAAAGAGAATAAGTATACTGTACTGTGAAAAAAACATCTTTTAAGTTCCAAAGCTTCTGTGAAACCTGTAAGATGTAACCTCAGTTAAATCTCTAATGTATATATCATTCACTAAGTTCTCTGAAACTAAGGTCTGTAAAGTGGAAAGATTTTTATTGAAAAATGAGAAAAGGTGTTTTCAGAACTGACAAAAACAATAATTTGCTCTTATAATTAACCATTTGCATTTAAACATGGTTGATTAAGTAAACAGTTTAGGTGGCACGGTGGTGCGTGCCACAGCCTCACAAATCCAGCAACATGGGTTCAAACCAATCAGTGTCTTTGTGGATTTCAGACAATCTCCTTATGTCATGGGGTTTTTGTTGGTTATCTACCCATATCTCCAAATAGCTGTATGAGGTGTTAATTGGTCAAGGTGGATGTACAGTATGTATCAATGAAACCTGTGATGGACTGCTGGCACATCCTGGGTTGACTCTTGCCTTGTACTCAGTGCTGCTGGAATATACTTTAGCTGCTCTGCAACCCCCACTTTTGATTAAGCAGTTCTGAGAATATTATTTTGTTTGTCTCCTTAACAAGTTGAAAAAAGTGGGGTTGTATTGTGATTATAAGTGCTTTAAAGTGAATGTGATGGAATGCAAGACACAAAACAACAGATTAGCATGTTAATTATCTCAACCCAGAAAATATAGACCTTATACAAAGCTTTTAAGTAGCCATGTACAAAGTATATTTACATGGAGAGACGGCCTTCTGCAATATTGGCAGTGACTGGTTCTTTGTCCTGAAAAGTACAAAAGTGAATTACATGTACGTTCAAAATATGTGAGAATAATATTATTGTGAAAAATATGATAGAATATAAGAAAAATAACATTTCAGCTGTAGTGGCATTTCCTGATGACTCTGCATCAAATTTTTATTTTAATTTTGCTGAAAATAGCAGCCAACATGTATCACTTTAAATTAATTTCTCTCTAATAATGTCAAATGGCTGAGGAATGATTCAGTCCCAACTCGGTCTGTCCAGCCCTGACTCTATGGCACTGGTGACAGTTCTGAGTAGTGGGGTAAAACAATGCTGATCTACACCAAAGTGCACATGTTAAAACAGCCAAAGCTGCACGGCTGCAAAAACAAAAAAAAAAAAAAAAAGCAGACTGTTTTCAGACAGCAGCACTAAGAGTAGTCATCACCTTACCCATATCTGGCTTTAGAAATAACACAGCATCTCAAAGCTAAAACCGATAATAATAAATAAAAAAAAAACTACCTTTACAGTACAGCACAAGACAGTCTTAATGGACTAGATACAACATCCATAGAGCCTGAACTTAGGAAAAAATATTGAAATAGAAAATACAGTTCTTTATAGCCTTGGGTAACCACAAAGGTTCACAGTTCACGCTACTGAAAAGTAAGTTTAATTAAAATAATAGTGCTTTTTCAGTATTTAACTATGCTACCAGTCTGGTCTGTATGAAAATATTTTCCCTGTAGACTTCTGGCCTGAATCTGTTGATGTTTGTGTGAGAAAAATGGCATTAACGAGAGAACTGAGTTAGTGAAGGATGTGTGTATTGAAGTGTAGTTAGAGCCTTGGAGAACATGAAGGGCTCAAGGTGGCCACTGTGTATGTCCTAAGCCTATGTACTGAGTGTTGAAAGTGGATGTTCTGTAAATTTTCAATATTTACTCTGTGTGTGTATGGGCAAATTCTGAATTGCACATAGCTTTTAATGTTTTATTGCGTTTCTGGTTATGAAGTTTGAAATTCAAAGGGACAGCACAATTGAATTTTGGCTAGAGCAGTAAAATGGCATGTAGATGCATGACATTATAAGACTGTAGGTAGTCATGGAGTTCAATTATTATTTAATACAGTACTATGGTCTGTGTATTCATTAACTTTGGCACTCATATACATAACTTGGTCATGAAATATTACCCTTAAATATACAATATACGTGTTATTTCATTTCTACTTATTATGCTACATTGCTTATTTTTTTATTATACTATACATTGTTGCCTTTTGCTTTCACTATTTTGCCGTTTCAGTAAGTGAGAAAGTATGTCTTTGAATCCGTCCTTGCTAAACACTGAATGTTCAATATACTAAAACAACATTATTTTACAGTTATAAAAAGCATTACTACACCCTGGTACCTGAAAAATGCCACAGACACTAGACCCTGCACATGCTGAAGCACTAGAGCTTCTGGCCTGCTGAACACTGGGACATTTGAATTACAGCCTTCTGTAACCTTCCATCGTCCAAATGTCTGCATAGTCTAAAAGCACCTGGAGAAGATGACAGCTGGAGCAGCAGAACATCAGTTAAGAGACAGATATATATATATATATATATATATATATATATATATATATATATATATATATATATATGGAAAGAGAGATAACAAGTGTCTTAGCCTGTAGAGCCTGACATTGATTGTGCACTGAATGATTTTTAATAGATATCTACTGTATTATAATTTGCATTGGTGTTGTGGCTTTGAGGCAGTAGTGACAGTGGAATTAATTTTTCACAGGGACCTTTCACTTTATACTACATTGTATTTGCATTTCCTAACACTAACACTCCCTGCTGGACGCAAAGATGCTATTTACATTTGTTGATTATAATACTTATGTTTTGTTATGAATTATGTGAATGACCAATTGAAGCCTAAGCAAACAATTCCTCTAACAGTTTTTTGAGAAATGATTCCAAAACGTTTAAGGGCATATGGATAAAATAAAGTCTTTAATGCAAAATGGCCTTCTTATGTTACCTTCACTTTACAAGTCTAAACTTGTGAAAAATGTTTTGTATCCCCCAAATTAAAAATGATAGTTTCAGAGACCTTTGCCATCTATTGTCATTCATGATGCGGTAACCAAACCAACACTGCACTTTGAAGCAATGTCAAAGTGTGAGTGACTCAAAATTGTCAATTAAACCTACTTCCAAACATTCTGCCTATGGGAGTGGGGCTTCATGTAGAATGTGTGGGTGGTTAAACACACCTCACTTTTTGTGCACCTTATTCATTTAACAGATGCAGTGTGTCTGCCTTGAAGCTAGGCCTCCTAAAGTATGAATTACTTATAATTAGCCATAAAGACTGCTCCATGATTCCAATTATAGTATCAATTAGCAGAATCTAAAGCTCACAGGTGTTTCTTGACAAGCTAATGACATGTCTATATACTGTATAAACATTTTTAAATTCAAGTATTAGAAACGTGACTGCAGTTTCCTGCCACCTAACCATTTGTTAGTTAAGTACAATGAGGCAAAGTTCACTTGCAGTCAGAATAACCACTGAATGCCATGCTTTAAAATCACTACTAACATTTTGAAATCATTGTAACGTAAAAACATTTCAGGCAAGGCATATATACTGTATATATATTTCCATATTCAGTAACTGGTGCCAATGTTCAGTAATGATACGTTTGCATGATTTGAACAAACTCATTAAATAGACAGAGCAAAGTAATGTTTCAGGTCAAATCTGTGATGAGGAAAATATGACCTGCATGAATAATAAATGAAATACAAGTTACTTCTAGCAGCCTAAAACCAGTTTTTCTGGGTATGCTAGCCTGCGTGACAAAATTATGACATTCTGCTGCTGCTACTACTGTCATTGTTTCTAATATATGAAAGACTGTAGACAAAGGAAAGACTGCTGTCATCTACATTGCTGCATATTTCATGTAGACTGCCTAAGGAGCCAAGGAGACAGGTGAATCACGACACAGCTTTAAAAAGAAAATACTAAGTAATTGTGAATAGAGCAAACATTCTGTATTGTTATGTAGCAAAATTACTTGCTGGCTGAAGAAAAAAAGTGAAAGACACTTTTGATTCTACAAAACAGAATGTAAGAATAATGTTGCAGTTTAAGCATAGCTAGTGGTTTTAAGAATTTATTCAAAAAAGGATTAATGACTACTTATAGCTTTACCTATACTAGATATAGTCAGTAGCAAATCTAGTCTATTTTATAATTTCATCCCTTTGTATTTTAGGTGTCCAGAATGGAATGAAAGCCTAAATTCTTTATCCTCTGTGATTTTTTTTATAATTTATAGCACACTGACTTATTTGGATTAGCTTTTTTTGCATTCCCTTGTCAACTAAATTGAATTTCATGAATAATATTTTTAAATTTCTATTATAATGTGACACTTTCAACTGAACAATACTTACTGTCATGAAGTTAGTACTTTTTTGAAGAATATACTGTAAGAATGATATAATGAATTGTTATGTGGGTGATGCAGTAGCAGCAGTGCTGCTTCGTTACAAGGACACCGCAATTCAAGTCCTGTGTGCTTCCTATACAAAGTTTGTTTTCTGCTCATTTGGGTTTCTTCCCACAGTTCAAGGACATGAAAGGAGGATGGAGATGCTAAACTGGCCCCCAATATGTGTGTGGTCACCCTGTGATGGAGTGGTGCACTATCCAGGGATTGTTTCTGCCTTGTGCCTGATGTTTGTTGGGTTGATGATCCAGCTTCCTGTGTCCCTGCTCTGGATAAGTGGGTTCAGAAAAGGGATAGTGATGTATTATTAACAGGAAGTTAAATGCATTCATTTATTTTAATATTCACTTACAAATATTTTTATAACAATCTATTTCTATTACAGGAAATCACAGCCTATTTCAGAAGCACCTAGTGCTTGGCCGTAACCAACATTTATCAGCTACCAGTAAGTTGACACGATCAGAGTATCCTGAGAAAACCAGTATAAGAATGGGTTAAAGTTATATACTTGGTACAGATAATGAATGGGCCAGAAACTAAACTCCGATCCCTGGAGCTATGTAGTCTGACTTTTATTATACTTGTTATTACCATAAACATACCTTCCCTGCATTACCCTAACATAAGGTACAGCTTTCACAATGGTAATGACAGATGAAAATAAGTACTGTATGTATGGATCATTTCTCTTTCCAAAGTTTCTTTCTTTTTTTCCCTAGAAGATTTACAATTTTTTTTACTGAATCTGAAAATGTGACGTATGTTTTATTGTTTACAAATGTAAATTACTTCTTTTATACTTTTATGTTCTGTCATTCTACTGTATCTTTCATACTTTTCATTGTAATTCACATTATACTGACTCCTTACTAATCATTAAAGTCTTAACTATATTACTCTCTCACAAAAACAGTAGAGGTCTCATTACAAATGTGGAAAATGTATTTGACATTTAGACCTAAACAATTAGTGAATTCTGTGTCTATTTAAGGAAAAAGGTATATTATCCATTGATCTGTATAGACGCCTATCTGTGACCACTGATAAGAAGTAAAAGTGTTAAATTAGAGAAAGGGAAGCACAAATGAAACTGAAAAGATGAAAGAATTAATAAGGCTCGAGAATCTGGATAGGGTGAAGCTTAAGAGTTTTAATTTCCTCGGGTTTGGTGGTCAAGCAGATTAAACTGTAAAGTGCAATGCCTACTATTTTACATGCCTGGAGACATATGTCAGACATACTGCATGTGTTTTGTACAGTGAATATTTTCAGTATAAGGGGTCTAAAAGCATTATATTTGTTTCATAAATGTCACTTTTGATACTAATTGATATGTTCAGAGGAAAACCAAACATGCTACAATATATGTTTCAGTGGTCATTTGTCTAAGGAATCATAAAACTACTGGAAAATGGTACATTTTATTAATTTTTTATAGCTTGAAGGTGTCCCCCAGCATCTCCCTTTTCTTCAGTCATTGATCTGCCATTTATCAGCATCTGAGAGAGATGTTGACTGCCTTGTACTTTTTTTGGATTCTCTTATATGACTCATTTATGACTGACGTTATCCTGTGACAGCTCTGAAACTGAGTGACAAACGCTCTCTTCACAGTTAAGAGTAAAATTGCCTTTTAAAGCTATATTTTCCTTTATACATAAAGCATGCATACTTTATTATAAATTATTTACGATATTAGATATAGATATTACAGGTTACAAATTACTTAAACCAAAGTAGTACTCTTAAAAAAATAAAGCCATTACATGAAACACTTAAGTATAGTACTGTGTACAATGTTAAACATCAGTACGCCTAAATATTTTTCTAAATTTTAATATTCTAGAGAAAAAACAATTTTCAGATCTACATGGCGCACTCTCCAGACTACCATTTAGGCAATTAAAGATTTATAATAAGTTAAATAAATAAGATGTAGGCTATGTGTTTTCAACAACTTCAACCTCATTTGAAATATGTGCAGCCGTTAAATATATCTGGTTGAAGAGAAAGGCAAAATAATAATAATAATGATAAATACTGACAATGATAAAGCATAATAGCAAAACAAATTAGAAAATTAGAACAATTGTGATGAGAACAGGCCATTCAGGCCAACAAGCTTAACTATTCTACCGATATTCACCCAAAATAACATCAAGTTGATATTTGAAGGTCCTTAAAGTCTTACTTTCTACTACACCACTTAGTTATTTATTCCATGTATCTATGGTTTTCTGTGAGAAGCAAAACTTTCAAAAATTTGTGCAAAGCCTATCCTTTACATGTTTCCAACCATGTCCCCATGTTCTTGAAGAACTGATCAGTTCTGTACACATTTTTGAAGCAGATTGTGAGGAGTCTACTATGACTCCTAGGTCCTTCTAATAAGGTGTACTTTCAGGTGTCTGACTTCTCATTATGTATTCAGATCTAACATTTCTACTCTCTTTGTGTAATATCTAATATTTACTTACATTAAATGAATGGCACAAATCTGCCCAAGCCCATATCCTTTCGAATCCTTTCATCCACAGAACTCATCTTTTGTTCCAGCTATTTAACATAGGATATTAGCATACATTTTTCATCATCAATCTGTGCACCAAGCAAGTTGATCTCATTCTTCATTTTTATCATTTCACTCTTAATTTTTTGCTTGTCAGTCTCAATTTTTTCCCCTCAAAACTGTTCTTCCTTTTCTGTCAGTCCTATGCACAGTTCTTCATTTTTTCTAACATACACTTGTAGCACTCATAAAGTTTACTTGAACTTATCTTTTGCCTTCTGCTAAATATCATTCATATTCTCCACCTACTTGATTGTCAGCATGGATAAATGCAGAGACTTTTCTGTATGTTCTTTGGAGTGGTGCATTGAATGACGGCTTGGGATTGTTTTTCTGATCACATTCAATGAATCTTTACTAATCATTTAATTCTCTGTTGGGAGCTCAGGTGTTGCTGGACATGGGTTGTACTAATGGGTTTGCTTCCACATCTTCAGTATCCTATGGGTCAAAGCCTACATCTATCTCCTCTTTGTCCACACTGACCTGCTTTCATTTAATTGTTCCATTTGTTTTGGCTCCCATTCCTCTGTCTCGTTCTCTTGAAGGCTTCACTTCATGATGGCATGCCCTGATTCACTAAAGAATCTGACTGCCAGAAAATAAAATAAAAAAATATAATTATGGTACTGTGGTTGGAAGAAAGGTTGCCTCAAGTACCTATGCCTTACAATGGTCAAGGCTGACACTATAGTCATTATGTATCTTCTGTTTTATTTGTAAAACAAGTCTGAGTAAGAACACACATTTTTGCTTCAATTTCCGGTGAATTGGTATGGCAACTACCTAAAAGAAGTAAACATAAGTGTTCAAAATCTAATCGGTTCTGCACATAAGCAGAACAACATAACATTTTCAAAATATATTTATGCTAATCTGTTTGGCTGAGACGTTATCAAGGATAATGTGGGAAAACCTATAGCACATTTTTCAGCCTCCTTTCATCATTTTAAGATGTTGGCCTAGGCACTACTACACTGACTTCCAGTTAAATATAGAGTGCCTTTTAAAATCCTCCTTTTCACATATAAAGCTGTAAATGGCCTAGCACCACTTTGCTTTATGCAATTTATTAATTTATATATGCCTGGGCATATATTATGATCTCAAAAACCCAAGCATAAAAAAACAGGTGAACAATTTCACTTTAAAAAGTTATGTTTGGTATTTTTTAAGTTGATGGTATTTCTTCACAAACATGGTATATTTGCATTTGCCACATGAAATTATGTTCTAAAATTAAGTGTTTTCTATAAATTTTAAAAAACATTTTTCCTGCACTGGAGCTTTACAATGGAGACAATTGAATATGAAGCACCAGTAAAAAATTTAAGCATACAAATATACTGAATATGTCAATTTTTTCAAACCAACATGGTTGTCGAGTATTGATCCGCATCTTGCAATTACACACACATTATAAAATAGCTTATACTATTATAGTAATGATACTTTTCATCAGTATTAAAAAAAATCTGTGTGTATATATATATATACTCAGCAAAAAAAGAAACGTCCCTTTTTCAGGACTGTGTATTTCAACAATAATGTTTTAAAAATCCAAATAACTTTACAGATCTTCATTGTAAATTGTTTAAACAATGTTTTCCATGCATGTTCAATTAACCATAATCAATTAATTAACATGCACCTGTGGAATGGTCGTTAAGACCTTAACAGCTTACAGAAAGTAGGCATTTAAGGTCACAGTTCTAAAAACGCAGGACACTAAAGAGACTTGTCTACCGACTGTGAAAAACACCCAAAGAAAGATGCCCAGGGTCCCTGCTCATCTGCGTGAACGTGCATTAGGCATGCTACAGGGAGGCATGAAGACTGCTGATGTGGCTAGGGCAATAAATTACCATGTCCACACTGTGAGATGCCTAAGACAGCGCTACAGGGAGACAGGAAGGACAGCTGATCATCCTCGCAGTGGAAGACCATGTGTAACAACACCTGCACAGGATCGGTACATCCGAATATCACACCTGCGTGACAGGTACAGGATGGCCACAACAACTGCCCGAGTCACACCAGGAACACGCAATCCCTCCATCAGTGCTCAGACTGTCCGCAATAGGCTGAGAGAGGCTGGACTGAGGGCTTGCAAGCCTGTTGTAAGGCAGGTCCTTACCAGACATCACCAGCAACAACGCCGCCTATGGGCACAAACCCACCTTCGCTGGACCAGACAGGAGTGGCAAAAAGTGCGTGAGTTTCTGCATGACAGCAATGTCAGTGTTCTGCCATGGCCAGCGAAGAGCCCAGATCTCAATCCCATTGAGCACGTCTGGGACCTGTTGGATCGCAGGGTGAGGGCTAGGGCCATTCCCCCCAGAAATGTCCAGGAACTTGCAGGTGCCTTGGTGGAAGAGTGGGGTAACATCTCACAGCAAGAACTGACAAATCTGGTCCAGTCCATGAGGAGGAGATGCACTGCAGTACTTCAAGCAGCTGGTGGCCACACCAGATACTAACTGGTACTTTTGATTTTGAGCCTCCCTTCATTCAGGGACACATTGTGAAACATTTTTAGTTTATGTCTTATGGTGTTGACTCTTTTAGTGTTCATACAAATATTTACACATTAAGTCTACTGAAAGTAAAAACAGTTGAAAGTCAGGGGACGTTTCTTTTTTTGCTGAGTATATATATATATATATATATATATATATATATATATATATATATACAGTTACATTTTTGTATGTATTTTATGGCATTATTTCCACATTCAACACTAAATTCATGTGTTTTTGCTGTAGGCTATTGTAATGAGGTTATAAATCAAAAACTAACTTTGATAAGTATCATCTGCATTGAATTAAATAAAGACAGGGTCCAGAAGTCTTCATACTTAAATTACCACACTTAGAAAAACTTGACGATTCTGATTCCAAACATCTGCATAAGAAAAAGAAATCCAGACTTTCAAATGTGAGTTTAGGCTGCACTTATATGAGTTCAGAAACTGATTTACAGATTTTTTAAATGACTCACACATGCATAGTCCATCTCATTTCATCCATATATGCTGGCTTGCTTGCCTGCCGGCCCAAATTTCCAGCTTGCTTCTTTCTCCCCAAGGGTGCCTCTAACCTGGCGATGTAATGGGCACAAGCAGTGACATTGCAGATCACTGCTTTTCAACCTCTTCTTGGCTGAGAAGCAAAGTGTCTGTTGTTACCAGTTTAATATCTGATGGACTCCCCTGCCATGGTGGTTCCACTCCACATTAAAGCAGATTTTTGAGAATGGAACTTTAGTCTACTGACACTTCTGGGAGTGGAGTGCCTCCTCCCATCCCAGATCCAAAAAAAGAGATGTCAAAGATGCCCACCAGAGGGGAAGAAGGAAAGAGATACATTGATAAAAGTAAAAGAAACACAATTAAACACACATTTAAATGTTTTATACTGAACCTGGTAGGAGAAGTAAAATAATCTATTTAGATATTTTTGTTCTGCCTGAAGCTTAGTGAACTCCATAGGTTTTGTAATATATGAAAATGAGCAAAATTTATTTTGCTTTTTTGTGGCGACCTTTCAAAAAGGTCAAGACACACCGTGGCATATTTTTTATTCATGCCTGGGGTTGGCATTGTGTCCAAATGCCTTTCTCTCTTCCTCCTCTGCACACCAATGACAGATGGCTAGAACCTCTGACCTCACTTCCAGTGCCTGGCCACCTGGACGTGTATCTTTCTGTCAGAGGGGCCCAAAACTGGATGCTCAGTCATTTTGGGATAGTTCTATTTTAAAGTCATGTCTGCAATAACAATTCCATAATAATTGCGTATATTTTGCTGATTCTTAAAAAAAACACAGTTATAAAGGGTGTTCAGGCTGATACCTTAACTCTTTACCAGATGAGTAAAGAGAGTCAAGGTTGATGTTGAAATCTCCTAGAAGGATAATGGGATCTAAGCACAGACATACAGAAGAAAGAAAGAATTCAAGCTCATCCAGAAAAGTCACACGTGGACCTGGAGGATAACAGATCACAGCGAGAAGCAGGTTATATGTAAAGGTTACCTGAACAGCATGAAAGTCAAAAGAAGACTTTGGAGCAGTAATACCAACACCACAACAAAACTGAGAGCAAACAATAATAATAATAATAATTCTTTACATTTATATAGCGCTTTTCTCACTACTCAAATACCCAATTCCTAACTTATTCTCTATCACCGGATGCTGCACAAACTTCACTTTCACTAAGTTTAAGGTTCTTTCAACAGCTGCTTAGCTAACTAAATACTTTTCTGTAAACAATATTTGCATTTTTTTACCTAATATTAAGGGAGCTGTTTAAGAGAGCATCAGGCATTGTGCTATTTTTGTTGTTGTAGTGGTATTGCTGTTTGTAGTTTTTGCTCTTAGTACTGCTCTCAGTTTTGTGTCTACTTTTGCCTATTTCTATTTCAGCTTCAAAGTGAGGTACTGTTGATGTCTTATTTAGGTAAGATCAAGGGGATTACTTTTCTCTATCTGCTGCCCAATGTTGGTAATTAGCTGATAAGTGGGACTAGTCGGAAGTAGCATTATTTAGCTATTTAAGTAGTCATTGTGAGAACCTTAAGGTCTGTTATGAAGTTTATTCAGCATATAGTGATAGAGAATAGGTTAAGAATGTAGGCATTTGCTGTTGTTTTTGTTTTTGTTGTTGTTGTGGTAGTATTAAAACTCCTAGTTTTTGCTCTTACTACTGCTCTCTCTGGGACCACCTGACCCAGACGTGCTTCCTTTAGGCTATGCCCAGGCACCAGAAGTACTCCTGGGTCCAACATAATAGTAAGCCATCCAGATTCCTCTGGTGAGCCAGAGCTGGGAGGAAGGAAAGCAATGCTCAGGGGATGGAGGTGGATGGAGAGAGAAGAGATGGAAGGACGAAAGGAAGAAGACTATTACATCTATTTGTGCTTGTGCAACCTGGAAGAAAACCTTTGTGAGGTATTTTATAAAACAAAGCCTCTGTTTCGAACCCGTGACTGTTTGTGTGTCAGTTGTTTCTGGGGTTTGGGGCTCAGTAGTGCCCTCTATCTGTTACACCAGGTTCCTTTTAACTTGCATGTAGTGAAAGAAATGTTTTGAGGAAAAGGTATATTTGAAGCATACTTGTTAGTATAATTCAAAAATGTAGCCAGCATCTTGTTTCATATATTAAATATTGCAGAGTTTAGGATAGTGAAACATATCTAGTCATGTATAGACAGTAAAGTAACATTCTCACCTGCATATTTAACTAATTGCTTCAAGTTGTCTACCCAATGAATGTGCCAACATTAAAAAACACAGATGTGATAGTTGTATTTCTTTCTTTATGCTGTTTTTCTTTCATAGTATGCCTTTATACTGCATATGACTTTGTAATTTCAGGAGTAAGAAGGATGTATTATATTGCCCCATTCAGGATTAGTTTCTGCTGTGTGCCCCAGGCTGCAATGTATGGTTACAATTTGAATGTAATATCTCAGTGTGAGTGTTGAAACACCAGATTTTGACACAGTTTGTAGTATTTTCTGGTCCTGATACTCACAGCAAAGCAAACAAAGAATGACTACTTTACATCTCCATGGCTAACAAAACCATGGTAAATGTATTTCTTCCTGATTCCTTAATCTCATAATGTAAACATTTACTATTAGCAGAACTGAACATTAGTAGGTAGTGCCAGGTCTACCTCAGATATTGAAATGCTAGGAAATAATAAATTTTAAAAATACTAATTCCCCCTGCTAATGTAACATTAAGATATGACCCAATGGTAAGATCTTGTTTAACACTATCCATCATCCTAAATAAATGTAAATATGTTATTTAATTATGATTCTTAAGCAGATGAACTGTTGTGAAACAATAAAAAACATGTAAAGCAATTCACAGTAAATAATATGACCTTCTAAGTAACCTGAAATTGTATGTAACTCCAATGCATTCAATGTGAGATTTTTCTCAAATAATTTTTCAGTTTTAAAATGTAAATTTAGATTTTAGATTAGCAAGCAATATTTAAAGCTTTCCTCTTTTAGTCTGTCTATCTTCTAAAGACATTAATCATATGTATGGAACTTGCATATTCTCCCCTGGCATTTTACAAAGATGTGTAATTGCACTTTACTGATGGCTCTGAATAGTCTGGTGTGACAGTGTCTTAGTGTTTGATTGATTTCATCTGGAGGTGGGTTGCTATCTCTTCCATAGTTGGTTCCAGCCTTGAGGCTGTTGCTGCTAGAATAGGCTCTTGCTCACTACAACTCTGTAATAGGAAAAACATTTTCAGAAAATATTGGTCCCAGAACATCTTTGTTAATTCTTTCTTTAAAGCACATGCATTCCAAAACATTTTGGAACATGACTGAAGACCTACTTATTTTGTGTTTCAATGCAAATCTGATTTGGATAGAGACGACACCATGTTATTAAACAAGGAGAGATACGCCTTTACCATCACCTAAGACCATATATGCCTGACATCATAATGCAACCGTGGAAAAAAATATTAACTGCGTAAAAATGTAATTCAACATGAAAGGTAATGTTTTGTTTCAGTTTTATTTTATTACTCAAGGAAAATATAATATACTTACTGATAAGTGTGTTGTCTATTTACTTTAGAATATTTAATCTAAAATCTAGACATTCCACAAAATGCAAAAGGTTGCAAAATTAATGTTCCGGCCCTTACAAGTGGAAAAATTACATGCTCCAATGTAGCCCTCTGGTGGCCAAAAGTGAGAAAAACAAAACATTTTGTTTGCCTGATCCTCAAAATCATTTCAACAAACCTTTCATTTAGGAATTTCATCATTGTGTTCTGCTTGCAGACAAGTTCAGAATGCCCACTTTTAAAGTTCTTTCTGTCTGTGTTCATATGACCTTTTGTATAAAGTCCTTTTGTGAATCAGTTTCTGTTTTGTTAACTAACATTGCCCTTAACTGTCCTCTTAATCCTTTTTTTTCTTCTGAAATGTGGGAGAATTGTAGTTGGTGTATTGAGGTTTTGAAATTGCTTTCATTTTAGCCCTTAAAGCCATTTTGTATTCTCTTATTGGATGCATTATGTATTTAATACTATTAGCACCTTTTTCCTACTTTTAAATTCCTAATCTCTCATGATTTTTCCAATCTCAGACTCCTTGTATGGTGCATGTTGTGCCACACTATTATATATCTTATTAAAAGTCTTCTTCATTTGCTTAGTTACTTGTTTACTTCTCCAACTCAAATCACCAGGGGCCTCATGCATAACACCGTGCGTAGAATTCACACTAAAATATGGAGTACGGGCAAAAGTCAAAATGTCTGTACACACAAAAAAATTCAGATACAGAAAACCGTGTATAAGCCAACTTCCACGCACTTCAGCTACATAAATCCTGGTCAGTATGAAATGTAACGCTTGTGCACGCGCTTGCCGCCAAACCCCATGTCCTCCCAGAATTACACCTCTTTCAATATGTAAATCAATATAAATATTCCCTTAAGTACAGCGTTCTGTGAAAAGACAATTGCAAAAGCACGGGAAAAAAGAAGAATTTCAGTGAATACCAAGTGGAGGCAATGAAAAACATACTATTTGTTGATTTAAGCAGTTGTATAAACAACAAAAGGAAGTTGATTGAAACTTCAAGTTCAGAAAGTTGCACAGTACTCAAAATAAAAAAGAAGTGGTCAGATATCAAAGTCACCGTGAAAAGGCAAGTGTAACCTACTGTCTGAGTGTCACATTGAAACTTATTAGAGTACAGAGAAAAAAAAAAAAATAGGGAATTTAATCTCAAAATACTGTATATTACAGAATATATTACATTCATGATATAACATCTCTCTAAACACATTAAATGCTAAGATGTATACGTGATATAATTTTCATGATGATAGGGATTAAAGCAGTTATTAAACAAAGGGGGCACAGTGGCGCAGTGGTAGCATTGAGCTGGCGCCCAGTCCAGAGATTGTTCTTGCCTCCAGCAAGATGCTTGCTGTACTGTGCGTGTCCCTCGATGAAATAATTTATTGCAGCAGGACTGTCTCTTTCAAATGTACTGTCCTTCCTTTTCTTTCTCCAAGTAACCAATCGCCACACAATAAGTTCTTTAATAAATGTCAAGACATCTCTATGCTTAGAACAGCGATTCTTTAAAACTTTTAAGGAACACTGAAATATCTTCGCAGTACATGTTTAATTATTCCATCCATCTATCCATCCAGTGTTGCGCCAGCCCCAGCAAGCATACAGTGCGAGGCAGGAACAATCCCTGAATGGGGCACCAACTCATCGCTACTGCTGTCCACCGTATCCACATGTTTAATTATTAACAGTATACATTATTTAAATGAAGTTAAAAATGTACATGTATAATGTGATATACATAATTTACTGCATTTCATCTTAAAAATGATTATCAACCTATCAAAGTGATATACATAATTTACTGCATTTCATCTTAAAAATGATTATCAACCTATCATTATCAAAGTCTACAATCAAGAGAAGACTTCATGAAAGTAAAGAGAGAGGGTTTACCACAAGGTGAAAACCACTGATAAACATGAAGCATAGGATGGACAGATTAGACTTTGCCACAAAACATTTTTTAAAAGCCTGTCTAGTTCTGGACCAGTTTTCTTTGGACAAAGGAAACTAAAACCAATATATACCAGAATGAAGAGAAGAAACGGCTCATGATCTGATGAATACCACATCATCTGTGAAACACGGTGGTGGCAGTGTTAGGGCATGGCCGTGCCTGAGACCAATAGAAGTCAGTCACTAGTGTTCATTGATGTTATGACTGTTGGCAGAAGTAGCAGGATGATTTCTGAAGTGTACAGGGCTATACGATCTGCTCAGATTCATTCAAATGCTACAAAACTGATAGGACAATGCCTCACAGTACAGTTAGACAATGAGCCAAAAGATATTGCAAAAGCAAACCAAATGCTTCTCAAAGCAAAGAAGTGGAATATTCTTCAATGGTCAAGTCAATCAACTAATCTCAACCCAACTGAACATGCATTTCATTTGCTGAAGACAAAACTGAAGGCAGAAAGTCCAACAAACAAGCAGCAACTGCAGACTGCTGCAGTAAAGGCCTGACAAAGCATCACTAGAGTGGAAATGCAGTCATTGACTGTGAAGGATTAAAAACCAAATATTGAAAATGATCATTATATTCATAATTATGTTAGTTTACCCAAATACCTTTGGGCCTCTTGAGTCTTTTCTAAACAGCTCATACAATATTTTTGGTAAACCCCTTAAATTAAAGCTGAAAGCCTATATTTCAATCACATCTTGATTGCTTTATTTCAAATCCATTGTGGTGGTGTAGAGAGTCAAAATTATGAAAATTGTGTCACTGTCCAAATACATATGGACCTGTATATAGCACATCACTCAAAAAATAGATTTGCTAGAGGAACTCAATTTAATCTTATGTAAAATGTCCACTTAAATGTATCAAGTAGTTTAAATTAGTTACCCTAAACAGAGTGGAAGGAATTAGGTGAACATAACATATCTGAGTTACTTAGACATATCTTAACTGGCAACTGTGAGTGTAAAACAGTTTTGTTAAACCAAATTACTGAATGTTAAAAAATTTAAATATGTAGAAGGCACACTCATGCATTGCATGATAATTTCCAGTCAATTAAATAAACCCACAAAATATAAACCCAAAATGTCATGTTTTTAGACATTTTAGAAGCAGAGATTAAAGAGATTGAAGTTTTTAAAATTATAAAAGGATTTAATACAGAAGACACTTTAAAATGAGTTTTAAAAGAATGCAGAGACATAGGTGGAAACTTGTTAAGGGTGAATTTTGCAAAAACAATAACTTTTTTTTCACATAGGGAACCAAAGACACATGAAATAAGTTACTAAGTAGTTGGTAGACACTAGGACTTTAGGGACCTTCAAAATCTGACATATTATTTTAGAGAAATTAGGTGGGAAGGTTTGGTGAGCTTTGTTGGAATGAATAGCTTATTCTTATTAAAATGTTTCTAATATTCTAGATCAAGTTTATTTGCATGTAAATAAAGTACAATTAGATTCTTTAAGAATTCTGGGGCTCTGAACTTTTAACTATAATGGTAAAACTGCTGTCCATGGAATTTTTATAAAACTTTTTATGACTGGTGTAAGACACCCGGCAGCTCTATCTGGCTGGGATGCCCCGGATATGGAAGGATGGGGGAATACAGCTTTTTTAGGTCACTGCCTCCCCAAAAACGCAAAAGGGCAGCTTCCCTGGTTTACAGCAGTGCCTCGGATCTCAGCCCTTTTGGGTGCTGTGAATATATAGGGGACAAGGTTTTTGCCCAGTGCTGGCAGGCCACGTAAGCAGAAGCCCAGAAGTACTTCCGGGTTGGCCAATATAAAAGGACTGGACAGACCTCACAGAAGCGAACCAGAGTCAGGTGGATTGTGGACAACACTTGCTGGGAGGTGTGGAGGAGAAAAGAAAAGGAGAGAGAAAAGAAAGAATAATTGTGGCTGATTGCCTGTTTACTTTTGGTTGTGGTGCTAGAGAGCATTGTGAAGAGCCTAACAAAAATAAACACGCTCTTGGTGCTTTTAACTTGTGTCCTCAGTGTCTGTCTGTTGGGTTTGAGGAGCATCAGTGCCCTCTAGTGTTCACACTGGTAAATTATTTGTGTTTTGTACATGTAAGCAGCATTCAAACTGTAACAAAACATACTGTAATTTAGATGCATACAGGTAAAAAACACAACACACACCATGGAAAGCAGCACCCTTATGTCTGCTTTGTTGAAATATAATTTTCTTCTGTGAAGTCACTGTAATGAGTAGGATCCCATCAAGGAAGTGCCACATAACAAGCACAAGTAAATAAAGAAGACATAAAAAGGAACTTAAACTGAGAATACAGAACCCAATCAGACTGAGCCAGGAGAATCACATTTACTGTAAGTACTGTACAATATAATGCAATAGCGTTGGGCAATCTTTCTGGATTTGGAACCCCTAAAGATGTAATCATTAATTAGCCACCTGTCTGCAATGTCAGATACATGGTAGGAACCAGCTCTGAACAGGGAACCAGTTCACCTCAAGGCCACTGGTGCACACATAAAGGTCAAACTGGAATCACAAATGAACCTCACCCACAAATCTTTAAGATGTGGGAAGAAAAGCAGAGCACCTAGACAAAAGCCCATGTATAAACAGGGAGAATGCAGAAACCTCATAAAAACAATAATTGAAAATGGAATTTGATCCCAGAGGACTAGTAGACCCATGAGGGAGCACAGCCTACCACTAACCATGCCACCCCCAATAAAATTATTTTTATATATTACTAGGAGCTTTAATTCTGACCTCTTGAACCCTACTTTTGTTATCCAATTCAATAGTACTAGGGTGTTGTACTGTGTTAGCCATTATGAATGTAGAGAAAAGCCAAGCAAAATGACACCTTTTATTGGCTAACTAAAAAAATTACAATATACAAGCTTTCGAGGCAACTCATGCCCCTTCTTCTTCATTACATCTTGCCTGAAGAAGGGGCCTGAGTTGCCTTGAAAGCTAGCATATTGTCATTTTTTTAGTTAGCCAATAAAAGGTGTCATTTTGCTTGGCTTTATCCAATTCAAAAAATTCTCCATGCACAATAAAAAACACATTGTGCTAACTGCACTGAAGACAGAGCTATACTCAACAAATAATATCCCTAACATTTGTGTTTTTACAAGCACATTGTGATCAACTGAGTGGTTAATTTGAGTCGGGAGCTAGTAATACTACAGTTGAGTTGCGTTACTGCTTGCTATGTACAGTAAGTTACTTAAATTGGTCTTCTGACAGACAAGGATATTGGGAGGCTGAATATCTAAGGTTTATTCAAATATTTAAAGTGTCTGCCTACTGAATCATAATCATGGACAAAACAATGGGAAAAAAGACATGGAACTCCAAGTGCTTCAAAGTTTGTTTGTCTTTCTTTCTAGGAGGAAATGGAGGCATCTACAGGTGAATGTGTCCAATGAGGGAGCCAGAGGACAACAGGAAGCAAACTCACCCTGCAATGTTGGATACAAGAGGCTAAACATCACTTCTGGTCATGCGTCCTAGGAATGACATACTGGAAGAATTCTGGAGGAGTTTAGTTTGCTTTGTGAACGGAACCTGGGCACAGACAGGCAGACATGTTGTTTTCCACCACCACACGTTTATTTACAATATTTACAAGTTTAAATTGCACACAAACCCCCCAAAGTCCTGGCCACGCAACACCTTTCTTCGGGCCGCCTCTACTCTCTCTTCTCCTGCTTTGTCCTGCCTCCACCCGACTCCAGCCTCGAATGAAAGGAGGTGGCCCCTTTTATCCACACCCAGATGTGCTCCAGATGCTCCCCGGCAATCACCCGCCGACACACCCAGTGTCGGAAGCACTCCGGGTGTCCCTGCTTCTCTTCCCCCCAGCACTTCCTGGTGTGGCGTAAGTGCTGAGGTCCAGGGCTCCAAAGGCATCGGGGCGCCCCCTGGCGGTGACCACGGGCCCCTACAGGGTTGGGCTTCCAAGCCCTCTACCCGTGGCCCCCAAAGCAACCAGGGTGGCAGCCCCCACATGATCCCAGGTGGGCACACACCCTCTTCTGGTCCTTCATGGCATCCCGGCCGGGTCGTTGCCCCTGGCATCCCTGACACCTTCAAGAAACTACATGGAAGGAACTCTACTGAGGATGGGCCCAAGATGTGTTTTGCTGAATGTGTGTTTTGGGGCCCAAGATGTGTTTTGCTGAAAACAAAAGTTATTTGGAGACCTGTGAAAATGTTATCTTATTTGAACTTATTTGTTAATCTTTAAGAGACTACCTCTGGTAACTGCATAAAGCTAAAGGCTTTCTTGTTGTTTATTTTTTATTATAAAGAGAAATCAAAAAATCAAAATTATTTAAATTGCAAGAATGGAAATATTCACCAAAAAGCTTGTATTCTGACTTTTTACTGAAGAAGCACCTGACTTCTCCACCCAGCAGTAGTTAAAAGTAAGCTAATCTGCAAGTGTTTGCCTTATTAAGGTCATATATGCATCATGTTCACTAAGACCTAGCTCAGGACCTTCCCTATTAAAACCACTAATATAAAGCTGTTTTAAATTTTCAAATGGGTAATCCTGGGTAATCAAGCTATGAAAATGGATAGTTGGATGGATGTTATATTTAGGTGTGGTGGGGTGATAGCCACAAAACTGGAATAGACCTTATTAAGGCTTGCAGTCTCTGCCACTGTAGGATAAATATGGGGTTAACAGAAAGACTTTAAATTACAGTAGCTGAAGTTCTCCACCATCATGGAGACCGCCTCAGGATGAAAGTTTCCATGGTAAGTAATGACGGTCTAAATATTGTGAAAAAAGCTTTAGGCTATATGTATATAGCTGACATGATAACAGAGGGATTTTCTTTTTCATTTAATCTTGATGTAGTAGATGTTAGGCAAAAACAGTTTGGAGAGAACTTCCTCATTTGTATACCATATATTTTTATCATAATGTACACTCCTATCTCTTTATATTTGAAATTATTTTGACAGTCTGAATGGAAAAAATATATATCCTCTGGGTTGAACTTTTATGTGAGAAAAGTTAAATTTCAGCTAAGTCTCTGAAGACTCTTAGGACAAAGTGATCTCTCATTTCCCAGTGTAGTTTGTCAATAAAATAGAGTCTGGCAACAGAGGTTAAAACTCAGTTCTATGAGTTATTATGTCTCAGCCTCCTGTAAATGGTAGAAGTGTGTTATTTAAAATCATTGTATCCTGGAACTGTGAGAAAAAAGTGTACTGATTTCACCAACTGTGTCACACTGTGTTGAAATGAAGAAAATTATATATATATGTGTTTTGAGATGTGCTTTATGCACAAATCTCTATCAAGGTTAAACATGTTTAAACTAACAGTACAAATCAGAAAATGCCTATTTGTGAATGCTCCTAAGATTTACGGGGACTTTAGTATTCTAATATGCAAGTAATTGGGAGTGCCTTTCTGGCATCTGTGCACACTTGGACTCATACCAAGGGAGTTACAGATATAAAAAATGTGTGCTTATTTTCACAAATAATACAGTGGATAAGCTCACATAATAGAGAACTCATAGCACAAAGTAAGTAAGGCAAAAACAAAAAACATACTGTTCCTCTAAAGCCTTTACACGTGTCTGCCTGGAAACTTTACTTACCTCTTTTTTCACTGCTCACCTCTCTTTGTCTTTGTCTTTCTCCTTCCTACCTTTATCCTTCCTATTGACGTTTCACTACTTTCCAACTCTGGGGGTCACCTCCAACCAAGCCCAAGAATTACTTCTTTTTACTGGCTGGAAAAATCCCCTTTGAACCCTGTATAGCCATTAAAGTTGATGGGTTTTCATTGCTTCTTCTCAGTTACCCAATCCCTAAAGAGGTAACACACTTTCCACTCCTCCAAATCAGCAACCATGTGCTGCCCACTTGTGGCTGGGGCAAAGAAATCCTATGCTTTAACCTAATAGTCATGAGTTTTGCGCCCCCTTGCCAACCCTCCATGCCATCTCTGTGTTTGTATATACGCAGGCACCTTAGGCATCTGCTGTGTTGTCAGCCTTTTAATCCATCCATCCATTATCCAACCTGCTAAATCCTAACTACATGGTCACGGGGGTCTGCTGGAGCCAATCCCAGCCAACACAGGCAGCAAGGCAGGAAACAAACCTCAGGCAGGGCGCCAGAACATCGCAGGGCACACACACACGCCAAGCACACACTAGGGACAATTTAGAATCGCCAATGCACCTAACCTGCATGTCTTTGGACTGTGGAAGGAAACCAGAGCACCCAGAGGAAACCCACGCAGACACGGGGAGAACATGCAAACTCCATGCAGGGAGGACCTGGGAAGCGAACCTGGGTCTCCTAACTGCGAGGCGGCAGCATTACCCACTGTGACACCGTGCCAGCCCAGCCTTTTAATATCCTGGGGAAATTGTCCTGATTATTACTTTGCTACCACTTTCCCTCAGTCTCTCTCTCTTGCACTAATGGTGCCTCACGTCAAATGGAACCACACATAAAAAGGTTTACCACTCCCTACAAATCCTGGACCTCCGACAATGGCAGGCTCTTTCTCTTTGAGTGTCTGTCTCCTGTTGAACTTCCTTCTGCTTATACAAGGTTTCCTGTGAGATTTCCTTTTATATCACCTTGGTGGTGCAGTGGCTCCTTACCCACAGTATTGTTTGTAATCATTTCCCATACTTCTTCAATCTCTAATATTGTGCTTTTTATCAAGTGTGTGTGTGTTACTCACCAAGGCAGGAAACACAGTAGGAAGTGATGTGGTGGCAAATTGCCTCCAGGACAAAAGAATACATGTGGAAATGAGCTGGCCTCTCTTAAGCAAGTTGCAGGATTACTCAGTGTTTGTATAAATAGAATTTGAAAGAGAAGCAAAAGAAAAGTCATAGCTCATGACTTCTATGTACGTACACAGTGGCACCATTAATGCACCATTAATATCACAGTGCATGTCTCATTCCTGATATTCAACCTCTGCTTTGCTGTTTTTCATTGTAATTGTATTAAACTAGATGTATTGTTCGTTCACAGATTTATTTATTTATTTAAGCCTACATTTTGCTTTTTCAAATGTGTTTTGAATTTCTTCACTTTGTCTGATCACAATCAAGTAGTCTATAAAACAGGCTCATTGTGAAAGATGGTGTTGACAAAGACAGAATACTCTCAGAGGGTAAGTGAATAATCGTACAGATTTCATATATCCATGCACGCCTGCATTTCAAAAAACCTGCTTAAATTTAAAGTTTTTATTAATAT
>JANRMT010062813.1:60527509-60560564 GCA_026402145.1 Polypterus bichir lapradei
ACTTAAGTATTCTACTGCCTTAAAAACAATGTCTTAAATTTAAAATGAAAATTGTTATGACTGAGATGCATTAAATATCCAGTCAAAGAATTATAAAAATGTACACTTTTTTAATATGCATTCAAGAAAACTTTCTAAAGTCAAATGCACAAAAAAGATAAAGCTGCCTAAATATAAACATGAATGATGAGGTTTCAGTGAAATAAATTTTACAAAATTTTATAATCTATAAAACATAAATTAAAGCAGTACTTTCACAGTTTCCATAATTGCAAATTTGCTCTTTATAAATATATGATGCTTAGGATAAATGAATATCTTCAATATTGTATTTATATATATATATTTGTTATATATAGTGTGGTTTGGTCAAACAGTGCCAATGCACTTGATGCCCAGATTTGTCTGTAGGATGTGAAAGAAGTTGAAACAGTTGAAGCAGCTATTGCAGAACACCATTGAAATACATGAAAGCGCTATGATTTTGCACATTGTTGCTACCGGTTTGTCTCCCAGCAGTAGTGTCTGCTCCTCTGCACTTAAGTCAACGTTTGAAAAAGTGGATGACACTTTTAGATCATGAACCTTGCCGGAGGAACTAGCCCAGCAGAACAATTTGAAGGTTCATTTGTCTGGTTTATTTACAATATACTGCCTGAGAGAACCTGTCCTTGTGTTTTTATATGCCACCATTACTTCATCCACACTCTGCTTGCTGGAATCATCTCTAACGAGGACGGATCTTGTAGAATTTGTCAGAGCTGTCATGGCATTGCTGATTATTATTGAAATGAATGAACCGGCAAATAATTTTGAATTATTTAGTGACATAGTATAAGCTATTGTGAACTGCTGTACCAGTAATCCTCTGTGGCCAGGAATCTAAACACACCCATAGTCAGCAGAATAGCCACAAACTCTCTTCAGGGCTAGTCATGATTGGGTCTTCCAAATCCTGGGCAGAATAAGATTGGTGTGCAAAGCAATATGTTTACCCATCCGGTAAGTAAAAAGTAGTACTGGTAGGTTGTCTTTATAGCATACGAGGTGTGGCAGAAAAGTAATGAGACTGGCAACACTGCAAGCGATCTGGCAACGCTGCGCTGTTGTCCTTGATAGAGCACGTGTATCAGTACCCTCCCATAGCTCAGTGCGAGTTTCAACTCCTTCCGTTAACTACGTGATTTTTGTGACTGCTATTAGCGAAGTTGTGTTTTTGGTTGTGCGTCACGCAAAATGGAACAGCGGAATTTGGAGCAACGTTGTGCCATTAAATTTTGTGTTAAGCTTGGAGAATCGGCAAGTGTGACGTTTGAAACGTTAAAACAGGCCTATGGGGAACATTCTTTATCCCGAGCTCAAGTTTTTCAGGGAGGCCTTCAACTTCGAAAACCAATGAAAACATCGAACGTGTGAACACTCTTGTGAGATCAGACCGTCGTTTAACATTAAGAATGTTGAGTGAACAGTTAAATTTGAACAGATTTACCGTTCATCAAATTTTGACTGAACATTTGCACATGCGAAAGGTCTGTGCCAAAATGGTGCCGAAAAACCTCACAATTGAGCAGAAGGACAATCGAAAAAACGCATTCCTGTGGTTCCCCAGCCCCCTTATTCACCTGACCTCAGTCCGTGTCACTTTTTCCTTTTTCCTAAACTGAAAAATGTCCTCAAAGGACGTCATTTCGGGACTTTTGAAAACATCCAAAAGAGTGTAACGGACATGCTGAAGACCATACCGGTTGAAGACTTCCAGCGCTGCTACCAACAGTGGGAACAGCGTCTCCATCGGTGTGTAGCTGCCCAAGGGAACTACTTTGAAGGGGATAACATTGATGTTTGAAAAAAATAAAAACTTTGGTAAATAAAAAATCAGTCTCATTACTTTTCTGCCACACCTCGTATTGTCTTTAAAGTTTGCATCAACCACATCACATGTCTCAATGTCCATCATCTTCCAGATTCTCCAATAGGTACATTATAGTGAATCATCTGCCAAGGCACAGGAAAAAGGTTTTAGGGTGTTTTTCACTATTTTCCTTTTTTAAAGGATGGTTCTTGTGCAGAAGTGCATTCTGATGCCTTATCCTCACCTGTCAATTGATCTCCAGTTACATCTACTGTTGGGGGTATCTAGACTAGATCATCATCAATCAGATATACAGGTGTGTGACTCATCAGGATTATCTAGTATCCGAGCAAAAGTACTGTTTTGCCTTGCACCACAAAATGATTTAGTGTCCATCTTCTGAAAGGCAAAAGTAGAAAAAATAAATGTTGCTCTGCCATAAAGAAAGGCATCAAAAATATAGTAGTACTCAGCTAGTCACTGTTTTGATTTTGAAAACAAATCAAAATAGTAAAAACTATAATAATGTAGTGATTGTGGCAAATATATAGTGAAGTAACAACACATTCAAGGTATTGACTAAAGTACAGTTAGGTCCATAAATATTTGGACAGAGACAACTTTTTTCTAATTTTGGTTCTGTACATTACTACAATGAATTTTAAATGAAACAACTCAGATGCAGTTGAAGTGCAGACTTTCAGCTTTAATTCAGTGGGTTGAACAAAAAGTTTGCATAAAAATGTAAGACAACTAAAGCATTTTTTTAACACAATCCCTTCATTTCAGGGGCTCAAAAGTAATTGGACAATTGACTCAAAGGCTATTTCATGGGCAGGTGTGGGCAAGTCTGTCGTTATGTCATTATCAATTAAGCAGATAAAAGGCCTGGAGTTGATTTGAGGTGTGGTGCTTGCATGTGGTAGATTTCGCTGTGAACAGACAACATGCAGTCAAAGGAGCTCCCCATGAAGGTGAAAGAAGCCATCCTTAAGCTGCAAAAACAGAAAAAACCCATCCAAGAAATTGCTACAATATTACGAGTGGCAAAATCTACAGTTTGGTACATACTGAGAAAGAAAGCAAGCACTGGTGTACTCAGCAACGCAAAAAGACCTGGACGTCCACGGAAGACAACAGTGGTGGATGATCGCAAAATCATTTCCATGGTGAAAAGAAACCCCTTCACAACAGCCAACCAAGTGAACAACACTCTCCAGGGGGTAGGCGTATCGATATCCAAGTCTACCATAAAGAGAAGACTGCATGAAAGTGAATACAGAGGGTGCACTGCAAGGTGCAAGCCACTCATAAGCCTCAAGAATAGAAAGGCCAGATTAGATTTTGCTAAAGAACATCTAAAAAAGCCAGCGCAGTTCTGGAAAAACATTCTTTGGGCAGATGAAACCAAGATCAACCTCTACAAGAATGATGGCAAGAAAAAAGTATGGAGAAAGGCCTGGAACAGCTCATTATCCAAAGCATACCACATCATCTGTAAAACACGGTGGAGGCAGTGTGATGGCTTGGGCGTGCATGGCTGCCAGTGGCACTGGGACACTAGTGTTTATTGATGATGTGACACAGGACAGAAGCAGCCGAATAAATTCTGAGGTGTTCAGAGACATACTGTCTGCTCAAATACAGCTAAATGCAGTCAAATTGATACAGATGGACAATGACCCAAAAGATACAACCAAAGCAACCCAGGAGTTTATTAAAGCAAAGAAGTGGAAAATTCTTGAATGGTCAAGTCAGTCACCTGATCTTAACCCAATTGAGCATGCATTTCACTTGCTGAAGACTAAACTTCGGACAGAAAGGCCCACAAACAAACAGCAACTGAAAGCCACTGCAGTAAAGGCCTGGCAGAGCATTACAAAGGAGGAAACCCAGCATCTGGTGATGTCCATAGACTTCAGGCTGTCATTGCCAGCAAAGGGTTTTCAACCAAGTATTAGAAATGAACATTTTATTTCCTGTTATTTAATTTGTCCAATTACTTTTGAGCCCCTGAAATAAAGGGATTGTGTTAAAAAAATACTTTAGTTGCCTCACATTTTTATGCAATCTTTTTGTTCAACCCACTGAATTAAAGCTGAAAGTCAGCACTTCAACTGCATCTGAGTTGTTTCATTTAAAATTCATTGTGGTAATGTACAGAACCAAAATTAGAAAAAAGTTGTCTCTGTCCAAATATTAATGGACCTAATTGTGTATGATCACAGAACCTCATATTTTACATGAAATATAAACATTACAAAAATGATTGTTAGCAAATACTATTAATATTAAGTGACATCTCAATCACTTGGTAAAGTGTGTTTTTAAAAAATCATTACTAGTTCATGACACTATTTTTTGCTACATAGTTGAACAGTTTTGTTCAGTAAACCTTCTAATGCCAAGCTTTATCAGAAAAATAAACTTACCTTCAAATACGAGTATATTGTGAAAATAATCCCACATGTCAGTGGATTTATATTATTTTATATAGTTTTTCTAATTATTTGAGGGTATTATTCCATCAGTCCATCCATTATCCAACCCGCTATATCCTAACTACAGGGTCACGGGGGTCTGCTGTAGCCAATCCCAACCAACACAGGGTGCAAGGCAGGAAACAAACCCTGGGCAGGGTGCCAGCACACATACACAAAGCACACACTAGGGACAATTTAGAATCGCCAATGCACTGTGGCACGCGGCTGGGGGTGGTACCCAGCCGGGACGCCCAGGAGGACCGGAGGAGGGCTTGCGCCTCCTCCAGACCATGAGGGGGCGACTGCCCTGGTTGCTTTGGGGACCACGGGTAGAGAGCTTGGAAGCTCAACCCGGTGGGGGCCCGTGATCACCGCCAGTGGGCGCCCCAAAGCCTACAGAGCCCTGGACCTCAGCACTTCCGCCACTCCCGGAAGTGCTGGGAGGAAGAGGATCTGGGACACCCGGAGTGCTTCCAGGTATGCAGCCGGCACTTCTGACACACTGGGGAGTGCTGGTGGAAGATTGCCGGGAAGCACCTGGAGTACATCTGGGTGACTATAAAAGGGGCCACCTCCCTTCATTCAAGGCTCGAGTCGGGTGAGGAGAAGGACAGAGCTTGATGGAGAGGAGTGGAGGCGGCCTGAAGAATTGAGGTATTGAGTGTGAGGAAACCGGAGCACCCAGAGGAAACCCACGCAGACAAGAGGAGAACATGCAATGTCCACGCAGGGAGGACCCAGGAAGTGAACACGGGTCTCCTAACTGCGAGGCAGCAGCGCTACCCACTGGCAGGGTATTATTGAAGTTTGTAAATGTTTTTATTCAAGAAACTGCTGCATTTGTATAGTTGTTTGCAGAATGATGATTTATTGTGAGATGAAATTGTATTGTCTTGAGTTGGTAATGGCTTGTATTTCATGTTTTTTCACCTTGCCAATGTCAATTCTGGAATGTTTCATATGTTAGCAATAAAGTGATTATGATGCTGCCTGAAAAGTTCCTTTTCTTGAACTCACAGTGCCACCTAATGACTTTTTTGTGTATAACACACTTAAACCAAGTGGTAGAAATTATCCATACAAGGTGAGTTAAGCACAGCTCATTTTTCATTTAGATCATGGCAGTTATAAGCTTGACCAAATGACTGTGCAAACCGTTAAAGAGGAGCCCTGGTAGTGTTTCTTCACACACTTCTATTGAAACTATTGTTCGCTGAAAGTACTCAGTGATAATATGTCAGAGAGAAGGTGTGCAGCATTGTCCATAATGACCATTAATTTAGATTTAATGTCTTCTCTGCTACAAACTCCAGTGGTTGAGGGTGAGTGTCTATCTCATAACTGTGCCTGCTTTCTTAATTAACTTGTTATTTGGTGGGCGTCACCTGAAGTGATGTTACTGGCCCAGTGCAGCACAACATAAGCAATCACACTGGCCACAGAATTATAGAACAAGTAAATGACATTACTACCCACCTTAAAGAAACATAGTCTCCTAAGAAAAATAGTCTGCTCTGTCATTTCTCATATAGATCCTATGTGTTAATAGACCAGTCCAGCTTGTCAGTGATGTGGACCCCCACATACTTGTAACATCCACTTCCTGAACAGTGACTTGGCATAGCAGTTCTGTCATGCAATACCTGATAGAAGCAAAATAGTAACCCTTCAAGGTTTTATTCTAAAATCTCTCCCTTTAATTACTGTCTTGGATGTCATTTGATTTAATTTCAGTTGGCATTAGTTTATTACTCATTTCCTCAAACTAGTTAATTAAAAAAAGTTTATTGGAACCAATGTCATTTATGTATATTACAGGCAGAATTTGTACAAACTATATGCTTACTAGTGTTGTGGAAAAAAAACTTTTGTCTATCTTTAAGGAAGGCAATCACAGAGCTGAGATGAGAATGCAGAACATTTCTTTATTTGCAAAGAGTTATGCACAAATGTCTTAGTCCAAAGAGGTATCCATCAGTTTAATAATTCATCTGCATTTACACTTTTTCTCTGAATACATCACCTCATCTAATACATCTTGTCATCTGACACTTGATATTCAGACCTTTATTGTCTCTTCCAATCAACTAATGTTACCCATAATTTCTGACTCTCCAGTAATTTCTGATCACCACTTCTTTAAGAGGGGTGTTTCACAGATTGTCCTATTGATCTTAACACCACTTCATAGGAGGGGTGTATGGGCTTTCCCATCAGTTTATCCCTGCTTTCTGGAGGGGTGTTCATTACTCATTTACCTCATTCTAACCTTGGAAAATTATGCTGGTAGCTTCTCTAAGACAAGGCAGAGACCTCTTGTGTTTCCAGCTTTAGGTTAAATTTAGTTAACCCCTGAGTTACATTTGATCCTCATATATTGTAATAAACTGTAAAAGATCATTATATATTAAGTAAAAATTCCATACTAGTTGTGCCCAGTTAGATCAATTTTAAGATACTGATAACTGTATTTTGTGATTCTAAAAATATACTTTACCTTTGAAGGTTTGGAAAATTGGCTAGTCAACCATCAATCCATTTTCTGAAACCATTTTTTGATGTGCAGGGAGATGAAAACTATCATTACAGCACCAATTTATGATATTTTATACCCACACTCAGTCATCCCCAGACAGTTTAGAGATCAAACTTAAATTGCACGTTTCTTGAATTTGAAAGGATAGTGGTATAAAGCATCTGGAGAAAATGACTACTTACAAGTTCTTGTAGTTGTGAGGCAATACCCCACTTCTCTGTGCCAACCATCTTTGCAGACCCTAGTGGTTTGTTTGAATAATTTCAAAACATGTGCAAACTGCAATGTACTCCACATAGAAGAGCCTAATAATACTTCTGCCTCTTAATTGTGAATCTGAAATAAAAGTTTAAATAAATCAAAATTCAACTTTTACTGTTAGTAAAAAATATCTGTAGGCACTTTGAGGAGTATACCAAGAGTAGCTTCTGCTAATATGATGGAACAGCCACAATCGGTAGGCTGTTCATATGTAATTAGATGTTCCTAGGAGGCACTGTTCCCCTCTGTGGTCAACTCCTATTTAGGTGGATAACTTCCTTCCTTGTCCTCTGTAGGATGAAGACATAAAATGTAGATAGCTATAGGATTCATACCAGATCATGTTAAAAAGCACCAGTTCATTTATAAAAAAATTTAAACTGAACTCATTTTAATTTATGTAGGAAATGTTCTACAGTATGAGGGGACATACATGGAGCCTGTTGTCTTTGTTGAGAATTTGTTGATTACTGATTGCTGGTTGGTGGTTATTTTAATCTGAGTTTGGGGGAGATGCATTTATTCTTTTATTATTTTTATTATTATTATAAATAATTACAAACCATTGCATTATTTATAATTAAGAATAAAATATGACAGATGTCTGTTCCTGCATGCCTGGCTCCTTATGATAGTCTAACTTATTCTCTGTTTAAGAACATGAAGCCATATTTTATTTTTTTATTTTTGCTTTTTATAATAAAACAGCTTATTGTTTATCTTTTAAGAAATAAAAGTATACAGCAACCAGTATGCCTCAGGCTCAGTAAGAAATTGGTAGTAGTCAAAACCAAACTTAAAGTCTGCTAGAACCTTTAATGCTCAGCGATCTGGTTTTAGACTTAAGTACACAAAAGTTATTTGTTTCTCATTAAACTACTTACTTACATTTAGTATTTAACACTGACTATGTATATCATGATGCCATACCTACTCCGTTTAGCCACCACCACTCTACATAACTGTGTGGCTTCAGACATTCTATAAAATTTAAGCATATGTTTCAGCAGAAAAAATGATTTTTCTTGTGGGGCAAGATTGGAGTTAGATACTATATTTAACAAAAGATAAGTATGAAAGTTGCAAAGTTGACATTTTGAGGAACGCTCAATTTAGTGGATGATACACCACAAAGCACGAGACAGGGCTTGCTCAAGAATATGCACTCAAGTATGTATCCAAGATAGTATTTTACGGTTAACAGAAATGTTACAAGATGGACATAGATACCGGCTTCATGTCATTCTAACAATTAGTACTTTTTCTCTTCTATGCCATACCGATACCTAACTTTGTCAAAACACAAAAAATGTGACCTAGCTAAGAAATGATCTTGGTTCCCTGTCTCTGGCATCTGAATTGAACAAATGTATCAGCAGGGAAGCAGGCTCAATAACTGTAATTTTGAAACATTATTCCTCACACTTCCATAAGCAAAAGCAAACAGAGTGTTGCAATCATCATCATACAATCTGGGTCATCTTGTAGTTCTATAAAACGAAGATCATAAACACATTCAATATACAGTATGTATGATGTTGTACTGGGTAGATATTCTATTGTAGTTGTGGAAAGCTTCAGTAGTGACTCAAGGAATATTTAAGTCTGACTTCCCTGTGTGGGATATGGCCGGCCGTTCATCCCAGCCAATACCCCAGGCTGCCAGGTGGAGCCCTTCTTGCAACATAGAGGTGCCCCAAGTTCCTGCAGGGCATCATGGAGTTTTACATCACAGCCCTGCTGGATACCATGGAGGCCTTCAGGAGACGCTGCAGGAAGGAGCAAGGACTTCTATTTCACCTATAACCCGGAAGTATGTCTTAGTCACAGCGACAGAGGAAATGACGTACTTCCGGGATAAAAAAGAAGAGTTTTTGATCTGACCTGGAAGTGCTAGGAAGTCACATGGACTGAGGGTTCAGAAGCACTTCTAGGTCAAGGACTATAAAGGACTTTGGGTGGCAGGGTGACAACACGTCTGGGAGTGGAGGATTATTTATTGTTAGTGATTATTAATTATTGTATGAGTATTGTGGAGTGGAGGGTGCTTTGTGCACATATTTATTATAATAAAGTCAATTATTGGACTTTTATCTGGTGTCTGGCGTCTGATCTGAAGGTTCAAGGGGACGACAGCGCCCCCTATCTGTCACACCTGTTTATCCCATTTGATCAGCTCATCATCTGACCTCACATAATTATACTTGAGCATGGTATGTTCCTATCTTTGAGGTGTCTTAGCTTAATGACTAATTGCCTGTCAATCAGGGCTCATGCAACTAATATTTAACTGTCCCCAAGATGACTTGCCTCTCATTCAGAGAGGGAAGGTTCTGTCTGTTCCTGTGGTAAATTGCATCGCATTTGGTGCTCATGAAACTATGCTACATTTGAGATTAGAAGGCTTAACGCGTGACTGAAATCTTCCACCGTGATGGTTTACATCTGAACCAGAGGGGTACCAATGTGTTGGTGAGGTTTATGAGTAAGTTAGTATAAGAGTGTTTAAACTAGGGTATGGAGGGGGCAGGGAATTTAGGATAGGGTAGGTTATGAACTGTACATGAAAAAACAAATGACAGTGTAAAACTAGAAATGAATAGTAAATTCTAACCTAATGTTTAAATGCAAAAGTAAAATGATCAACACATTAAAAATAGCTTGGCTTAATGCTAGAAGTGTCGAAAATAAAACAAATGAGTTTGAGTTGTATGTAGCAGAGCACAATTATGATATTATACCAATAAAAGAACTGGCTAAATAAAAAAGATGGGGTTTAGTATAACATAGAAGAATACACATTTGTAGAAAGGATAGACAGTACAGAAAAGAAGGTGGGGTTGCTGTTTATGTCAAACAGAATTTAAATGTAAGTCTTATGCAGTTGGACAAAGAGCCCCAACTGTAACCTTGGTAGGGAAGATAGATAGATAGATAGATAGATAGATAGATAGATAGATAGATAGATAGATAGATAGATAGATAGACTGTTGTAATTTTTTTCGTTCTAATTTATATTGTCTGAAGTTGTACTTTTACTTGCTACTTTAAATTTTATTTGTTTTATAAACTGAAGAGAAAAACATATCAAATTTTTTGAAACCTCTTTTCCTAGTGAAGGTTGTGGTAGCAGCAGGCCAAACTGTTTAGCCTAGATTTCCTTGTCTCCAACTACAGACTTTAGACCTACCTGGGAATTCCTAGGCATTTCCAATCCAGCTCAGAGATATAATCCCTCCAGTGTATCTTGGGTCTGTATTAGGGTTGTCAAAATGTGCCCAGTGTAGCTGTAGGGGGAGATACCTGGGGTGCATCCTTAAGGCATGTCCAAACCATCACAGCTGGTTCCTTTCTAAGCCTCTCCTGAATCACTAAGCTTTTCACTCTGTCAAAGAGTGTCAGCCCAGCCACCTTGTGAAGAAATCTCATTTCTCCCACTTGTATTCACGATCCCATTCTTTCGGTCATTAGCCACAGCTCATGACCATAGATGAGGACAGATCAACCTGTAAACTGAGACTTTTGTCTTTAGACTTAGCTTCCTCTTTATCACCACAGACAAGTACAACACCTGCAGAATAACGACTGCTGCTCAAATCAGCTTGTCAATCTCATGTCCCCTTTGTCCATCACTCGTGGAGAAGATCCCAAGATATTTCAGTTCCTCCAGTAAGGTCAGTTCCCCCCTCACATGGAGAGAGCAATCCACTCTTTTCTGAGAGAGAACCATGATCTTAGACCTATAGGTGCTGATCCTTATCCTAGCTTCATCACACTCGGCAATGAAATACTCGAATGGGTGACAAAGGTCACAGTCAGATGAGGCAAAAAGGATAATATCATCTGTATAAAGTAACAAAGCTATTCCTATGCTCTCCAACTAGACACCATCTCATCCTCAATTGTACCCTGATATCCTGTCTCTCAAAACCACAAATAGGAGTGGTGACAAAACATAACTTTGGCAGAGTTCATCACCCATGATGAACAAATTCAATTTAGCATCAAGTATTTGAACACAGATCTCAATGCATTCACACAGGGAAAAAATAGCATGCAAGAGCAGCCCTGTCACCTAATACCGTGCCGAGGGTCATAGTCATGCACTTTTTTCCAACACAAACACACAAAATCAAAAACTATAATATACTAAAATTATAAATATTGATTGATAAAAATCGGTCAGGAGCAGCATAAGTAAAACAAATAAAAAGCAAAGATCTGTAAAGTACTGTTTTTTAATGTTTTCAAATTAATGTAGCATCTAGGTTGTCATGGTACAGTGACTCTTAAGTGAGATGCAAAAGCATATCAGACAACAAAAAATAAATTGAACTATGCATACCAAATCAAAAACACAAAAATTAAAAACATGAAAACTAATAAGACACAGAAACAAAGAAATGCTTTTTTCACTCATAATTTCTACTAGTGCAGACTATATTACATATGGCCTCTCAATGTTTTCATAATAAGAAACACAAAATACTGAAATGCATAAAAACAAATCAGAATATAGAAATTTTTAATTAAAAAAGAAACATACAGTTAAAATGAGAAGTCAACAATTAAATTTTGAATTTCCCCATGGGATCAATAAAATTTGTCTAATCTAATCTAATCTAATCTAATCTAATCTAATCTAAAAAAACTAATCTAATCTAATCTAACCCAAAAAGAGATGCAGCCAATTTTACAAAGCACCTCATGTTATGAAGCCCCTTAGCTTCATGTAGCCCCATTAGCAGCCCCTTTCTTCTTGCACTGGCAAACACGGCTGTTCTTCCCTTTACTGTGTAGGCTTCATGTACAACAACACCCTGCCTGTGGAATTTTAATGGGGCCTGTGCCTCTGCATCCTCCTGCTGACCTGGAAATACTATTCATCGCAGTTTTAAAGCATATTGTTTTAATATAATTAGTACATTAATTTAATATAAAGTATAGTGTTGGTTTACTTGCATTATGTATTTGTTTACATATAACAATTGCATTAATTAACATCCATCCATTTTTGAACCTGCCAAAGCCAGTTCATAGTCAAGAACTTATGTCTGTATTTTATATTAACGTTACTTGCTAATATTAAACATGGCACTTTGGGTGGCATCTGGAACAATGTCACCATAAGCCAAAAAAAGTTTTAAAAACGCACTCAATACAAAAATAAAATCTATTTGGTTACTGCTGTACTTTAAGAATGCATGCTTTTTTCACTCATAATTTCTGCTAGTGCAGACTATATTACATATGGCCTCTCAATGTTTTCATACAATGTTCAGCTCCAGATCTCATTTTAGCAACTCTGCTTAAGATGACTAGGAAGGTAATTAAAAAAGAAATCTCTTTGCTAATCAGAAGTTTTAGAAAGGACATCTAACTTTTCTTTAGTATGTAGCCATGTCATTACCATCATTTTTATGGCTTTTAATGCTTGAATGCAGGGATTAATTTAGGTCCACTCAGTATAATTGAAAATACCAGTAGTGTAATGTAGTACTAATGAAATTAGCAAACGAGTAAAGATAATTGAAATTCAATTAAATTAGTGTTGCAGCCAGCATTTGCATGTACATTTTAAAAAGCCTAGTCAACAGCAGGGACACTGATTTGTGAGCAGACATATAAGAACCAAGATGAACCGCTAAGAAAATAATGCAAAGTTTTGAATGATACATTTTATAATGGATCAAAGGATGATAAAGGTACAGAAGAGTAAAATACAATATCTAACTTTATGGTGACTCTATTTCATGCGTGAAACACTTTATGGCCAACAATATGTGGGCACCCCTCCTAAATATTGAGTCCAGGGGCCTCATGCATAACACCGTTCGTAGAATTCACAGTATAACATGGTGTGCGGACAAAAGCGGAAATGTTCTTACGCACAAAAAAATCCAGATGCGTAAATGTGTGCGAATGCCAACTTTCACCAACAGGACACAGAATCCATTACATTCGTGATATTACAGCTCTCCGAATAATTAAAATACTGAGATGTATACGTGATATCATTTTCATGGTGATAGGAGTTAAAGCATGTTATTAAACATGGGAACACGGTGGCGCAGTGATTGTTCATGTCTCATGCAAGATGCTTGCTGCGCCATGTGCGACCTTCGATGAAATATTTTATTGTAGCAGTACTGTCTCTTTCAAACGTACTAATCTCCAATTCCTATCCTTACTTTTCTTTCTCCAAATACCCAATCGCCACACAATCAGATCTGTAATAGACGTTAATCCATCTGTAAGCTTAGAACGCAGATTCTTCAAAACTTTTAAGGAACATCGAAATATCTTCATAGTACATGTTTAATTAATTATTCTATCCATCTATCCTTCCAGTGTCGCATCAGCATCAGCAAGAATAAAGTGCAAGGCAGGAACAGTCCGTGAATGGAGCGCCAGCGGCTCGCTAGCGCTGCGGCACCGTATCCTCACATTTTTAATTATTAACAATATAGATTATTTAAATGAAGTTAAAATTTTATCTGTATAATATAATAAACATATTTTGCTACATTTCATATTAAAAATGATATCGCCATCATATGTAAATATGCGCTTTATAAAGTGGCTCAGGTTGTGCAATATTATAACTGTATTGCAAGTTTACAGTGAGGTAATTGTACTTATAAGTACAAACAGTTCTACAAGGAGCACTTGATGGACTGATTGAGTGCATTTATAGTTCTTGGGATGAAACTGTTTCTGAACTGCAAGGAAAGGCTCTGAAGCGTTTGCCGTATGAGAGCAGTTCAAAAGACAACATGGCTGAGGCAGCGTGTGCTTGATGCTGTATACCAATAATTCTCTTTCCAGTCAGCTGCTGTAGAGCTGTGATTCCCCACTCCGATACAGTGATATAAATACTCCAAGTGGTGCAGTGAGAGTAATATGGAAAAAGATAATCCAATGTGGCAACCCCTAACGGGAGCAGCTGAAAGAAGAAGAAGAAAAAGGTGCAGTGAGAGTAACAATGCTAAAGTAGTTATGGTATTTGGAATAGTTTGACCATTCTGTGGACCATTATATTGTTACAGGTTAATTACAATTAGATGCATTAAACTAATAAACAATATGCAGTTAATTTCAGTGTATTTATAAAGCCGCATCAGGGATGTGGATCTAAAAAAGCAGGGTAACCACACAGGAACCGTAGCACTTTATACATCACGATTTGAACGTGGAAACGTTCTTATGTAACATTTTTGTGCATACGCACCGTTTATACATGAGGCCCCAGGTGCTTTAGCCACTCCCAGTTTTAACAGGTACATAAAATCAAGCACACAGCCAGAAACATTGGAAGTAGAATGGGTCATACTGAAGAGCTCAGTGACTTTGTGACTCACTAACTTGTGGCACTGTAATTGAATGCCAACTTTTCCACATGTCAGTTTGCTCTGCTGGATCTGCTTCAGTCAACTGTAAGTATTATTATTATAATGTGGAAGCATCTGAGAGCAACAACAGCTCAGCCACAAAGTGACAGACCACACAAACTCAGAGGGTGGTTCCTCCGACTGCTGAAGCTCATAGTGGCCAAAAATTGCTTATCCTGTATTGCATCACTCACAACAGAGTTCCAAACTGACTCTGGAAGCAACATCAGTACAAGAACTGTGTGCATCGGGGGCTTCATGAAATGGGTTTCCATGGCTGACCAGCTGCACACATGGCCTAAGATCACTACATATGCTCAATGCTAGGCATCTGCTGGACTGGTGTAAAGCACACTGGACACTGGAGCAGTGGAAACATGTTCTCTGGAGTGAAGAATCACACTTCACTATCTGGCAGTCTGATAAACAAATCTGGGTTGGGGTGATGACAGGAGAATGCTACCTTCAGGACTGCACAGTGCCTACAGTAAAGTTTGATGTAAGAGTATAAATGGTCTGTGGCTGTTTGTCAGGGTTTGGGCTAGGACCCTTGCTTCCAGTGAAGGGTACTTTTAATACAACAGCATTCAATATTTTTTAGACAATAGTATGCCTCCAACTTTGTGGCTAAAGTTTGGGGAAGGCGCTTTTTTGTTCGAGCATGACCATGCACCTCTGAACAAAGCCAGGTCCATAAAGACATTGTTTGATTAGCTTGCTGTGGAGTAACTCAAGTGGTTTGCATAGAGCCCTGACCTTAACCCTGCTGAGCACCTTTGGGATGAATTGGAAGACCAAATGTGAGCCAGATCTTCTCATCTAAAATCAGTACCTAACCATAAAATTTGCTATGGCCGAATGGGCACAAATTCCCACAGGTGCACTACAAGATCTTGTGGAAAGCCTTCTCAGAAGAGAGGGGGATGCTAAAGCTACAAAAGGTGGACCAACTACAAATTAATGCCCATGGTTTGGAGTGGATGTTCAACAAGCTCGTACAGGTGTGATAGTCAGGTGTCTACAAACTTTTGGTCACATGCTTGCTAAGTGCTAGATTTGTGTCTTCCTTTTTCCTTTCTTAATAGTGCTCTCTGTCTACTTTGGTTTCATTCTTTTATATCACCTTAGTGCATCTGTATAATTATTTGCCACTTGTTTTTTTTATATCAAATCAAGCTTATGGGGAGCTGAAGCTGATCTCTTTACTGCTGGGCACAAGACAGGAATTAACTCTGGGCAGTCAATCTCAAGTCATAACTGGCCAAATTAGACCTACTAGAGTCCTTGATTCAAAGTTTGCTCAGAATACAGGCTGTATGGAGTGTTCACATTCAACTTACTTTTAAATATTTTTAAGCATTCTCCAGGATTTGTCCCACATGCCAAAGATGTTAATGTTAGGTCTACTGGCAAATCTAAATTGTCCCCATATGAGTAAGTGAGTCCTGTGAAGGACTGCAGTTCTATCCAAAGTTAGTTCCTGTCTGGCATCCAGTGCTGCTGAGACAGTCTGTGCTTCATTACTAGTGTTGATTTACTAATTCCATCAAAGCGAATATGCTGTGTTAGTCGGTGACCTGTTCACCAAATATTTTCCTGGAAATTCACAGTGCACTCGTTTCTTCCACTTGCATTTCATTTCAAACCACCTGGCTCTTTGAATACATTATATGGGTTGTCAATGAACTGACAAATTTTCATTGTGCATGCGTTTAAAAAAATAAACAAACTTGTAGCATTACGAACACAGCCAATGAGTATATAACACTGATCTCTGTCTCACAGCACCGCATGCCAAATTATGCATGCCAGTGCTCAACAACAAATTCAAAACAAACTTTAAAGGAGCCTCTCCCTCCTCTTCCATGTCATCAAAAAACATAGGACATGCTGTGACACAGTAAAAACAATTGCTGTTTGTGTCAAGAATAAAGTCGACATGTTGACTTTATTCTCGTAGTTTATTTTGTCATTAAAATAGAACGTCATAAACCTCATCTTAAAATCAATGTTTAATTTACTAGATTTTCTCAAACCCCGTCATAACTAATGTAGCACATTAAATGCTTTGTGTTAAGTGTTCCCCGACCCATGTTAATTGGTACGTGCTTCTTAAACTGACTTCCTCTTGCACTGAGAGGAGACGCAGGCAGCGATCGTCACACAGAATATATTAATTTTATAATATTAGGAAGTGAGGAAGTCAGTTTAAGAAGCACATAGCGATTAACAACTGGGTCGGGAAACACTTAATACAAAGCATTTAATGTGCTACATTGGTTATGATGGGGTTTGAGAAAATCTAGTAAAATAAACATTGATTTTAAAATGTTTACGAAAGTTTACGAAATGGCAAAGTTAAACTAGAGAGAGAAAAAACAAGGGTTTAAAGTAGAAATGTCAACTTTAAGCTCAACATAAACGTTGAGGATAAAGTGGAAATGTCGAAAATAAAGTGGAAATGTCGACTTTAATCTCGACATAAACGCCGAGAATAAAGTAGAAATGTCGAGTTTTTCTTCTCTGTGGCCCTAATACACTTCCATAGTAATATTTTGCTTTTCTGTTACTAATATTTTGGTAGAACTATTATGCATATTGAGGCTTGTGTAACCTTTTCAATATAATAAAACAGATTAAAGTGAGACATTCATTTCACATCAGTTCACTGTCTGGAATTCAGATTGAGAAGCCTTGCATGTGAATTTTTTATTGGACACTCCACTTTCCTCCCACGTTAGGCTGATTAGTGATGTTAAATCATTCAGGTAGATTGTACATTTAATGAGACACATTAGTCCACCCATTGTGCCATCAAAGCCTAAATTATACTATCTGCCACTGAAAATCTACATCTGGATTTGTGCTGGACGCAAGCAGCGTGGACCTCTCTTAAGGCATTAGGTTTTATTCATTGATGGGTTCTGCTTCTCTACTGGGGCTGTTGACCACTGGATTCAAACATCGATGAGGCACACAGAATGGTGCAATCTGATCAAAATTCTTAAATGGAACTGTGATGGTGAGGGTCGACCTCATGCTACCAGGTCCTTCTGGGTGCCTCTTAAATCCATCACCGCCGATAACGTATCCCAGGGATGAGCCTAGCGGATGAAGGCAGATACAGCCAGACAAAGGGTATGTGCATAAAGGTGCCAAAATGTTTTTTATTAAAAACAGTAAAAGCAAATAGTGTTCAAAACAATGCTCCAGTCCAATAAATAAATAAATAATCCTTTTAAAAACAAGTGGAGCTTAAAAATAATCAATCCAATAAATATATCTTTGAAAGCGAGGTTAAAAAATTACAATGCAAGAGGCTGGTCATAAACATATGAGCCCTGGTGCAACCCTTTAAAAACTGTCGGCTCCTATCGGTGCAGCAGAGGACACTCTTTCCGTCACAGCCTCCTCCGCTCATCCCAACAAGCTTTGTCCTCCTTCCTCCTCTTTCCAGCTCTTCGAGCAGTGGCAGGCAGCTCCTTTTATATGAAATCCAGTAGTACTTCAAGTGTCCCATAATCATTGTCTGGGAGCACTTCCAGGGTATGCTTGAGCCCGACAAAGCAGGACTCATTAGTCCCCACAGCACACCCTGGTGGTGCCCATGGAACCCAACAGGACTGAGTCCAAGAACTCTAGTTCCCATGATGCTCTGTGGGAAACCATGGCACTAACGCAACCCAGGGGGGTTGCCTTCTAGCAGTCCGGGAGAGACAATGCCCCAGGCATGTTGTCTCCCCCTGTCCTTCCGTGTTGAGAGTGTCCCGGCTTGGCAAGGGTGCCAGCCATCCCTTACAGAATGTTTATTCTCGTACACCTTGTATATCAACAAATATGTTTAACAATAAATGCTGGATTATCTGTTAGCTGGCAGAAAATACAATTTCGCTATGCTTGTGTGAAAACTAAGAAAGTAAATCAATGTTTCTTTAACTTGATAAACTTTATTGGGCTTCCTTTAGAAATCCAATTTATCTTTGCCCAAAGCTGGTGCATCTTTTAAGATATCATTTTGATTTACTGAACTGAGAAAGAAAGAAATTAATAGGCACAAGAAAAGAATTCAAAATTGTTGATGTCTTTGAATGACATAAATTTCTAAATAAAGGACAATTTGAAATAAAATATTTTTGCTTTATTTATTTGTATTATTTATAGTGAAAAAGAGATATATGTGCTTTCCAATATTTAAAGACATTTATTGAGTTTTTTCTACTGCTGTTGAAATAGAATTTGCAACTCAACAAAGAAGGCTACTCTATAACAATACCAATTACACAGCACTGAAAAAATTGCAATGAGAATGCTGAGGTTCATCAGCCAGGCTCTGTACACGGTCTCAATTCTGGACGCATTCAGCTAGTGTTTTTTTCTCATCCTTCCACTAAATCTTCTTCTATTGGTATTGAATGTAAGCAGACAAGAAACCATATTTAAAAATAAAGTCTTCACTCATCTCAAAAAACAATTCACATCGCCTGAATAGCTAGTGGTGCTCCTGTTTGCAATTTGTTTAAACTAATTTAAGATCACTTTACTAGTGTAAGGTTAGCCACTTTGTTATATATAAGCAGTTATGATTTATTTATTCACTGGCTTGAAGCAAATGTAATAAAGTGCAAAATATATTTGTAACAAAAGTCACTTTTGAATGTGCCTCCTCTAAGTAAGCTCATTTTGATGATACAGGGTCTATAAGGCTTTTTTCTCTAACTCCCACCTTTTACCAAAGTACTTCTATGCTGAAATTGGCAGTTCATTCTGTTATTCATATTTCCTATTCCTTGTTTCTACTGTCTAACACCTTTCTAGCCACATACTTTATAAACCATTGCTCTCTTTCTCTCTCTCTATAATCTGAGTATAACTAAAGTTAAACAGCTTTAGGGATGTTTTACTATATTAAGTACCCTATATTGGCAGTTTTCTTGTAATTCCATATGTGTATTATGAATTGAAAAATATCAACTTTGTTTCCCAGATGTCAACTATTTTGTGGCTTTTGAGAGACACAGTCATGGTTATGTTTTTTTATGACACTGGATGCTTTAAGAGCTGTAGATAAATCATTCCTGACAGACAAAGAAAACACCATTCAAGCGTTTTGTATTTAAAACTCCATGATATGCGACTGAACTCCGGTAAAATCGAAGTGCAAATTGTAGAGAACTCAGTATATAATTAATGATCTTAATTCTAGAAATAAACAGTGGCATTATTCTTCCTGTCTTCTTGAGTCTTTCTCAAGGTGAGAATTATACAGTAACTTTTGCATAATAAAAATCAGTTTTGCCTTTATCTTTCCCCACTTGTGGCTTTATTACAAAAATTAATGATGTAAAACCAGGATAAATGATCACATCAGCATAGATGAGTGAGCACATTGTTTATCAAAATCCATATAATCGGAATTCCTGGCTCATCTAATGTAGCAGGGACCCAAATTTAAAAGAATTTCATTTTTGTTCCTGTTTTCATATAATGCACATAATAAAGCATGTATACATACTTTTTATGCATAGGAATACTGCACTCTACCTAGCTTAGTATTCAAGTTCAAGTTTGTATTCATTAATATTAAACATTATTTTAAGGTATTCATTTGCAGTATGTAAGTGAGCATGGGTCACATTATTACACAGACTTGAAAAGTAAGAGCTGGTGGAGCACCAGGCAGTTGCAGACATTACAGACAGCAAAAGTTAAACAAGAGGGTCTTGTACTGAATATTCATGTGGGAATAAGCAGCTCAAAGGCGTCAAAAAGTCTAAGGGCCCATTGACTACAATTAATAGTGTGGACAGAATAACATTGAAATGCATTCAGCAATACTGAGTTTAGAGCCAAAAATGTGTTTATATATCTGTACATATAGCACAGAGCTTTCCAAACTGATGTGACATACGTGGCTTGAGGGATTTCATGAAAAAAATATTTCTGATTTTTAACTGTCTATAAAAAAATAAATTAGTTTCTATATTCAGTTTCTACATTCAATATAGAACAAACAAATCAGCATTCTGCAGCAAAATTGCATGTCTGCCAACTTACTGCAAGTGACTATATCAGGGGTGGCAAATACCTGAAGAGCCACAGTGGGTGCAGGTTTTCATTCTAACCATTTTCTTAATTAGTATCTAAGTTTTGCTACTAATTAACCTCATTTAATTTATTTTCTATTTAAGACTCAGACCATTTACATCAGGGCTGAGCAACATCAGTCCTGGAGGGCCACAGTGACTGCAGGTTTTTGTTCCAGCCCAATTGCTTCATGAGAAATCATTCATTGCTGATGAAGCACTTATTGCTCAAGTGACATTTTTCTAGTTCCTTTTAGGTGCCTCACTTGTTAAGATTTTGAACCCTTAATTGCTTATTTTAATCTTAAACAGCTGTATTCATTGTTATAACTGTTTCTTATTAACAATAAGATGCAAATGACAAAGGAACCAGTAGTTCTCCATCTAGCTTGCCTCCATTTCCACCCGTGTGTATTCATCACTCACTATTTGGTTTAATTAAGTACTGAAAACTGAAGAGAAAGTAAAGAAATGAAAATTACTCATCCATTTTAGGTTTCAAATCACTGGGATGGTACATGTATCATTAGAAAGGAAAAAAATCTATAATTTAAGAATGAACTGACATGGTAGAGTTAAGATATTAACAAGCCATGAAATTAAATAAGATCTGTTATTCGTGAGGATCATCTTCTAATTAAGTAACTGGGTTGGAACAAAAACCTGCAGCCACTGTGACTCTCCAGGATCAGAGATGTCCACCCCTGGTCTACAGGTATATGAATGAATTCAAGTTCCTTGACTGCCGCACCACTTTACTATTAAATAAGTGCATCTGACAGACGTTTTGCTGCAAAATTCAGACTGTTACTTTAGCGCATTGCAAAGCTTCCCATTAACATTTTTTCAAAAAGGTAAAGGATAAATTTGTTGTTATATAAAAAAGATGAACAACATGGAAAAAGATGATGTATTGTAAATGATTCAGCCACAGTTATTGGTATCAAAATGGATATCTAAGCTTCTTCTGGTAAGACAGAGTGTTCCCTCTTTTTGCAGTGTACTGCAAAACTCATCAAGATAAGCATACTCATAGAGTGAGGATTTTTGAAAAGAAGATTTACATGGTGTGTTGATGAGAGCAACACTAGCTAGTGATTATGTGATGAAGAACATAAAAACATTAAAACACAGAAGTTTAAATATACTTTGTGGCTGAGTGAAGAACAACAAGCATAAAGGAGAAATGTTGGAGCGATTACCCGGTCATCCCCGCGTAATTAAAAAAAAAAATACAAATGTAAGCACTCGGCAGCACGAAATAGAAGAGAGAAGTGCTTTGAAATCAAAAAGAAGGTTTGCAGAAGGTTTTGTCAGTCACCAGAAAGGAGCTCTGTCCTGCAGTGTGCTCTGTTCAAAGAGTTGCACCTAACTCCCAGTGACTTCTAGATTCATAGGTGGTGTCCCAGAAGGGGCGGAGTCAAATGACCTCACTGGGCATCTTCTCAGTACTGTGGGGGGCATAGAAGAGAACACAGTTAGCATCAACACCTCCTCTCAACCCACTGATGTCCATTCATAACATCTTGATGAAGAAATGTGAGTAAACTTGTCTTACATTCAATGTAAAAGAAAATAAACTCACCATCACATGTTAGTCTTATATGTGACAGGTAAAAAATCTTGCATAAAAAACTGTAATGTAAACGTTGGCTTTTTCCTCTACTCCCCTTCTAAAATCTACATAAAAGCTACATATCTAAATATACAATAATTATTTAGGGTTCTTGAGCAGAATTTGAAAGTCCCTTGGGGGTCACCTTAGAATAACTTTGCAAAGGAGAGAGTTACTGCAGTACAACAATTCAGTTCATACATTAAGTTTGGAGCCTATACAGGTACATGCTTGGAACCAACCATGTGTCTTTCTCTTTGGCACTCTCCCATAAAGCTGCAACTGGTGAAGCACCCTGGCAACAACTGTTGTATGCACGGTCTCTTCAGTCATTTCATTGTAGCTTGTACCTCCTTCAGAGTTATCATAGGTCTTATTAAAGATATTCTTCTGGTGGGTACTTGAATTTATTCACTTATTAATTGCATTCATTCTTTCTTTCTTTTTTTCAAACATTCAAAGATTAGTTCACAATACTGACCCACCACAAGTTACAGCTTTCAGAAAAGGTGCATTTATACTACAATCAACTAAAAATACCTGACGTACAGACAGGTAGTCACCATTTAACTAATTATGTGATTTCTAAAACCAATTGGCTGCATCAGTGATGATTTAGTTCTGTCATATTAATACTTATGCAGTCAATTATTTTCAACTATTGATTATCTTCTAAACCAAGTTCAGCCAATGTAATGCCTCCTCACACATTTCTAAACACAAAACAAATGATATTAGAAGTAATATCATATAACCTTCCAAAATGAATCTTGTGGAACCTCAGCATACTTTTTTAGTGATTTAAATTCCTTCACAGAAGCACGTTTACCTGAACTACACAGAATAATTTCTCAACTAAAATCTTCTTTTTTTTATTGAGCCAGTCGCAACAGGCTCTTTTAAAGAGGTCTCTGGAGTGTACTTGATAGAGTTAACTCGTCATTAGATGCAGGGGCGTTCTCAGATTGTCTAAATACTACAGTAGCTAAACCACTGCTTAAGAAAAATAAGCTGTTTCTAACCAGCCTTTTAAAAGTAAAATTCTAGAAAGGGCAGTTTTTCAGCAATTAAATTACTTTTTGAGTAAACATTCTATTTTTGTTAAGTTCCAGCATGTTTTTAGAACAAATCATAGTACAGAAGCAGCACTGGTTAAAGTAATAAACAACTTGCGGGTTAATGCTGAAACAGGCCACATTTCTGTTCTTGTTCTACTAGATCTGAGCACAGCATTTTATACCACAGACCACAGTATTCTTATAAATTCTCTTAGCCAACGAGTGGGCCTTTCGGGCAGCCTCTTAACAGGTAGAAAACTTTTTGTTTGTTGTGCTGTTTATAATTGTGGGCCCTGTGTTATTTTCAATCTGCACACTCCCATTAGGACTGATTATATCGAAACACAGGGTAATCTATGCAGATGACATGCAACTTTACTTATCTATACCACCTGATGCTCTGGGCTGTCTCATCCAATGACTGTCTTGTATTTCTGAATGGATGAGTATTAATTTTCTCAAGCTAAATAAGGAAAAAAAAGAAATCCTAGACTGGTTAAAATGTAAAAATCAGGGTATGAGAAGTAAACTTGATCCCTTAGCATTAAAAGTCAAGGCAGAAGTAAAGAATTTAGGTGTAATCATGGACTCTGACTTGAATTTTAAATCACCCATTAAACAGATTACAAAGACTGCATTTTTTCATAAAAAGAATAATGAAAAAGTTAGACCCCTTATAACATTGCAAGATGCTGAGAAATTAATTCATGCTTTTGTTTTTGTTTGGCTAGACTATTGTAATGAACTCCTACCTGTAGTACCTAAGAACGACATCAATTGGTTGCAGTTAGCTCAAAATGCAGCAGCAATAATCTTAAACAGAAAGAAAATCTCAGCACATCTCTCCAGGTTTGGTGTCATTACCTTGGTTAACGATGATGATGAGGAAGATAGAACTTTTTTTGTTCCCATGGGATAATTTGGCTTTTTCCAGAAGCTTTTTAAATAAATAAATACACTGTAGGAGAACAGGCATCCCAGCTGTGAAAGAAGATAGTCAGAATGGCCAGTGGAACAAGAATATAACTTTGTGTCCTGCCTGTATCCAATGATGGAAGAACCAACAATAGCCACGAGTTGGAAGCAGTTCAATCCCCCATAAGTGAGGTGGCATTGATCCTCACATGGGAACCCAGTTGGGACAATCACAGGGATGCTTGGGATATGGAGTCCAGAAATGCAGCCTTGTTGGTCTCTATATATTCCAATAGAGGGTGCTGTCGGAAAAGGACCTCCCTGTTTTCGTTACGACCCGGAAGTGCCTTCCAGAAGACACAGCGTGGCCACACATTCCTGGGTCAAGCATAAAAGAGAGCCCACTGCCTTACATGGATGGGTCAGAGTCGGGAAGCAGCGGGCAACATTCAACAGGAGGACGGGAGGAAGTATTGTTTACTATTGTATCATTTTGGCTGATCTTTGGAGAGGTGATTGTAGAGAAGTGTGCTTGTTTGAACAAATATTCTTTATTTTAACTAGAAAGTGTGCTGAGCATTACTGTGTCTTAAGTTTGGGACTCAGTGGTGCCCCCTACAGGTTACACACACATACTTTGGTCTGACGACACACCGGATGACTATATAGCAAGAAAATTAAAAAGAAAGAAAAGTTCTGATTTGGCTGTCACAGTCCCTGTGAGGCATTATACAGACATACTTCTGTTGGTATAAAGGAGCCTCAGTAGCCTTTCTTGATACACTTCTGCAGAATAATTTGTTGGCTAAAAGTACTCCGTGTTAATGTGTCAGAGAGAGGATGTGCAGCATTGTTCATAATGGCACTTGTTGCCCGTATCATGTATAATTGACTTTAAAATACTACTACTGGGGTATAAAGTTTTAAATAATCTTTCTCCTTCCTATATTTTGGAGTGCCTGTTAACATACATTCCAAGCTGTAACCTTGGAATAATAAGGAGATTGTGATTAGAACATCTAACAGCCAAGCATAAAAGAAATGGTGAGTCAGCCTTTTGCTCTTATGCACCAAAAATCAGGAGTATTTTATTATTATTATTATTATTATTATTTTCAACAGAGACATACCAGGAAAATTTTATTCATCTTTACTTGTCTCTGTTTTCTTTTCTGCTTCTTCTGACCAAAGTCCTGTGCAGCCGCCTGTGATGTTCAAATGAAAGCGGATACCCCAGCTTCCCTCAAAACATACTGTGTTGAATCCTCTAAGACTAAGCCTAAACAAAAAAACCAATAGGAACTATGTACATACATTTATGTTAGGTAGAATGGCCAGTAGGGCCTGGGTGGTCTTTTGGTCTTGCAACCCCTGAAGATTTTGTTTTTTAATTTGGCTTATCTGTTTTATTTTTTCTGTCCTCCCTGGCTATCTGACCTTTCATTTGATTCATATATATATATATCTGTCAAAAATAAAATGAATTATTATTATTATTATTATTATTATATGTAAGTGTGTATTATTTACTTTTTGGATATTATGTAGCCATTTTTTAATCTAATTTTAATACATTTTTTTCTTTGCTTGTAACTATTTCTTTGACATTTTGTAAACCACTTTGACCTTCATTCTTTTTATAAAAATACATTTTAGAAATAAATGTTGTTGTCATTTTGTGTTTTATATTTGTAATTAATTTTGACTGCTTTGCAGAGATATGTTGATCAGTGTCCAACGGCCAAATTAAATCCCCTGTGAGTTAAAGCTGTGCCACAAGAAATTGTGAAAACTCAAAGGGTTGACTACATTTTATAGGCAATGCATCTGAGTAGTGTTGGCATAATCTCCTATTGTCCAGCTCAAGTTTCCTCTCACATTCCAAAAATCACACATGTTTTGTTAACTAAGTTGTATTCTAGCCTAATATATAAAATCTGTTAAATTAATATATTGTGTGTTTGTGAGTACTGTATAGGCCACAATGCAGTGGTATCTCATCCAATGCTGTTTTCTGTCCTGCTCTCATTTCCGCTGGGATAAGTTCTGGCTTCTCATGGTCCTGTAAGGAGCAACATTGGTTCCAGAATGGATGGATATACTTAAAAACAGGTCTTTATTGATAACAAAAATGTGGCAATACCTCCTTGCCTTTATGTTTAATCTATTTCCCCCTATCATGAAGCTGGTGGTGATCTCATGAAGAATCCATACCTGGATAGAGCACAAGTCCATCGCAGAGCATTCAAAAACAGGCTGAGGTAATCCAAGATCAGGACTTAGCAGCATCACATTAGACTGTGAGGGGAAATAACAGTTGCTTTTGAAAATAAATACAAACACAGGCAAGTGATGGACATATCACTCAGAACATAACTGGACTGGGACCAAAATGATGAGAGGTGGCAGTACTTCACACTGCACCACCACACTGTCCCATCTTAGAAATTTACAAACAGAATTTATATTTAATAATTTTAATAAGTAATTGCAAAATATTAAGCACTACTAAAAGCACACATAATTGTAACTGTTGATACACAGTACCCTCAATTAGAGGCGAATAACATACAGTGCATCGTTTTGCTCTGATTTTGTTTGCCAAATACTGGTTCATGTTTGTACATTTTAGTTATACAACTGGTAGTCTTACATACACATTTATGTCTAAATGCCATTGAGCCAAGATAACACAATTAGCCTGTCTTTCAACACGACTGGAAATGCAATTAGTAACTGATGGACCGTGTAATACTGTGCCTGTGCATCGGTGGGTATCCATTAGAAGAGATAAACCAAGGCCAGAATTTTTTTTATAGCGCATCCTAGTAATTACTATCTTGCAATGCTTTTGTAAACATGACGACGCTTTTCAAAATCTGCTTTTTGTGCTGTGATATTTTCTGTTTCTTTCAATGACAAAAAACACATTGCTCATAGTTCTTATTTCAAAACATAAATCTCTAATGTTGATTTCACTATTGCAAGGATCCTGTCATTAAGAGTGTTTTATTATGAGTCACATTGCAACTTACTGTTCTGTTCTGATTTCAGAGAAGCCTTCAAGAAGTGAATAAGTATGGAGACAAAAGTGGATGAAAAAAGAAAAATATCACTAAGAATAAATCTTCAGCTACTACTCACTAGTTAAAGGAGAGCCATGAGTAAGTGTGTAAAGAAATTTAGGTCCCATGTACCACTGACCCAGAATAGGTAGAACTGTTTAATCAGTTATTCTGTCTTCCAATACTATGACATTTTTCTTGATTTTCAAGCAGGAATACACCTACAACTTCTGTTACTGACATGTGCACTGCTAAATTTTACTCTTTTGTTCTCCTTAGTGTTTAATTCATAAGTATGAATAAAAGAGGTTTGGCACGGTGGCGCAGTGGTAGCACTGCTGCCTCACAGTTAGGAGACCCGCGTTCGCTTCCTGGGTCCTCCCTGCGTGGAGTTTGCATGTTCTCCCCGTGTCTGCGTGGGTTTCCTCCGGGTACTCCGGTTTCCTCCCACAGTCCAAAGACATGCAGGTTAGGTGGATTGGCGATTCTAAATTGGCCCTAGTGTATGTTTGTGTGTGTCCTGCGGTGGGTTGGCACCCTGCCCGGGATTAGTTCCTGCCCTGTGTTGGCTGGGATTGGCTCCAGCAGACCCCTGTGTTCGGATTCAGAGGGTTGGATAATGGATGGATGTAATAAAAGAGCAAAGTTTCTTACTGTTTTGTATCTTTGAATTGTTAAAGTGTTACATTTCACTCTTCTGTTATAAAACTGCCAAAAATCAATCAAACCAAACCCAGACATCATTCTTTGTGAAATGGGAACTGTTATGTTTAAGCCCAGGCTTCCTCCCCTGGCTTATGTTTAAATGTATGTCTTTTTTGTTCATTTTTGATCCTGTCATTTATGTTGTTATTGTTTTATACATATTATTTACCTCATTATGTATTTTCTGTTAATCCAGTTTCTGTGTGTGTAAGTATGTTTTCTAGTATTTCTTGTATTTTGTGGGTAGAGACTGTCCTCATCCAATAAACTCAGGTTCGGCTCGATTTCGGTGGATCTGTACAATTGGTGTTTTCTTGGATTCTTGACTTATTTTGCTCTGTTTAGTGAATTTTATTTTGGGACTTGTTTGATTTGGGTTCACTTTTAGGTAAGTCCTTTTATCTTATTTTTTTGCTCCTGTTAACTGTTTTTTTTGTTTTTGTCTTGACGTCAACTAAATAATCCATCCATCCATCCATCCATTATCCAACCCGCTATATCCTAACTACAGGGTCATGGGGGTCTGCTGGAGCCAATCCCAGCAACACAGGGCGCAAGGCAGGAAACAAACCCCAGGCAGGGCACCAGCCCACCGCAGGGCACACCCACACACACCAAGCAGACACTAGGGACAATTTAGAATCGCCAATGCACCTAACCTGCATGTCTTTGGAATGTGGGAGGAAACCGGAGTACCTGGAGGAAACCCACGCAGCCATGGGAAGAACATGCAAACTCCATGCTGGGAGGACCCGGGAAGCAAACCCAGGTTTCCTAACTGCGAGGGAGCAGCACTACCCACTGCGCCATCATGCCACCCAACTAAATCATCCTTTTAATGTAAATGTTTGATTGGCTTGCTCTGTACAAGCCACATGTTGATGGTGATTCCCCCACCTATGTGCATTTTCGGTCATTACAGAGTATATTTTTTAACTATGTGCATTTTAACCCAATGGAAACAAGCTGCCTTTCAATGCACTTCCCCAGGGATGGCTGCTGGAAGTCAGGCTTGTTTCCTTGGCTATTTTTAAATACCTTATAGCACTTTGGCTGCTTTGTATGAGTAACCACAACAGGAAGAGACAGTAATATTCTAAAAAAAACCCACTTGAATACCAGTTTAAGATGTAAACTCCAGACACAAGCTAGGACTTGAACGCAGGTCTCTGGGATTATGATCCAGCAACAATAGCCACTACAGACCTTTTTGCCACAATCGTGAAATTCTGTTATATATACTAACAGTCATAAATAAAAATGATAATTCATTTTTAATATCTTTTTTTATATTTATGACTTTTAGGTTTTTTTAGGTTCTTTGAATGGCAAACTCTTGATTGTGCTTAGATGTAAACTAGAAAAAGTGACTTTACATTTTTGGAAACTGCACCTTTGCCTTTTAACTCATTTGGAGTTCTCTGTATATAGGATGCTTCTATTTCAAGCTTTGAGATATGTGAGCCAGCCCCTACTACTATTGACAGATAATTATCCTTAATCTCTCTAATGCTGTTAGGGTAAAAACTAAACATTTCACAAAAAATATGCACCTCCACTCTAAGTTGTCTTTGTCTGCTTACTCTGGTGTTTTGTTTAACCTGATTTTTTGTGATGTGTTAGTTTGATCTTTGCTAAATGTTTCATCATTGTTAATGACTGTTTTTCAGTTCCTTCTATCACTTCTGTGGTTAATTAAGCTAATTTGCTTCTGAAGAGGATGTTCATTGCCTGCATGTACTGCTATTGGGTTTCCTGTGGGCTGAACTAAGTAACTGTTGCCACAGCCTACTCAGTAAGCCATTAACCTTATCTGCTCATCTGCTCTCTTTAGCTTTCATTAATGAGGTTAGTTTGGCAGACTTGGCTATTTCTGTGTTTCAATAATGAATTTAGGATTAATTTCAGATATTGGATTTTGAGTTTAGTAATATACAGGTGTTTTGTTTAGACATTTTAGTACTTTGTCTTTGGTTTTTTGAATTAGTAAAGTACTTTGTATTTTGAATTGTTTCTTTTCATTTGTATCAGTTTAGTGCCTTTTGAATTTAGAGTTTTTTGTTTTGATATTTTCTCATTTTACACATTTAATAAAATCCATTTTTATATATGTTTCATTGTGACCAGAATTTTTTAATGGTTTCCCTCTCCACTGGTGATGAATCATTACAACAGTAAGGAGAGGAACTGTACATACCATCTTCTCTAAATTACTTCTTGCTGTAATAGACCTGGGGAAGGGAGTATTTTTTGGTAGCTTATCATCTTTTATATTTTTTCTTATATGCTCTTTGGGAGGTGTTTGGTTAGTAACCACAACTATTTATTTCTTTAAAATTTAACTATGTATTAATGAATGACTATTTCTATTTAAAGAGCTGATGTTAAGAAGCATGAGTAACACCACAGGAGATGTATGTGCAGGATTACAACAGCTATAAAAGAACAGAATAGCTTACGTGACTAAACAGGAATAACATATTTAGCATCTGGTGAGAGATGGCCTGCTTAAAATAATGGAAAAAAACTAAACAAAACAAAAAAAAAAAACAAACTCCAGTTTTTTATTCTTGTTCTGGAACCCCTACTCAATCTGGAGAGAAAAATGCCTAATTTATCCTGGAACTCCTACTCAGTCCAGAGTTCTAGTCCCTAGACTAAAAAAGCAAATACTATTTGTGACTAAAAATGTATTCAATGTATTCTTTTCCCTTTTTCCTTGTTTATTTTGTTCTTTGTTCACCAGTAGGATGTTGTGTAATGAGAGGAAATCAACAAAACACATAATAAAACTGGTATGTTTAAGGATTAAGTGATGCTCCAAAAGCAAACATAATTTACATCTGTTAAATTCACACACACAGTCTTTCCCAAGAGTTCCTATTCTTTCAAGTCTAAACAAAAACTGCAAGGTCTTATAGGCCAATTTATAGTACACAGGTCTGTGTGTGAGTGTGTGTTCTGGTGGACTGATGTCCATAATACATACAGTATGTTTCCTGCCAGGCACTTGTTGCTGCAGGAAGAATCTCTGGGGTCCATAAAAAATGGACTTCAAAATGTAAGAGGAAAGAAAACTTTGTTTGAAACTACCAACCTGTTAAACTAGGACTAGGACTTCATTTATCTGTAGACTAGCATATTTTAAGTTAGAAAATGAGATCATAGCTGTCATTTAACTTTCACATTTTGTTCTTTGAAAAGAGTTTATAAATAAAAAGCCCAATTTCTTATACTTAAAACTTTTAATATATTTAACTATTTTGGGACTTCACATAATCTATACTAATAAACGGCAAAGCCCTCACTCACTCACTCACTCACTCACTCACTCACTCACTCACTGACTGACTGACTCATCACTAATTCTCCAACTTCCCGTGTAGGTAGAAGGCTGAAATTTGGCAGGCTCATTCCTTACAGCTTCCTTACAAAAGTTGGGCAGGTTTCATTTCGAAATTCTATGCGTAATGGTCATAACTGGAAGTTGTTTTTCTCCATTTACTGTAATGGAGTTCAGCTGGAGGGGCGGAGTTTCGTATGACATAATCACGCCTCTCACGTAATCACGCATTACGTAGAAAGCCAGGAAGAGCTACAAAACGCGCTTTAGAAAACATGCATTATATAATTAAGAAGGCAGCGAAACAATTAGAAGCGAGCGACTGACATATAAAACCATATTCAGCGGCTCACGTGAGGGGATGCACTAAGTATGTACGCGCGCTTCTCGATTTATTTTAACCTCGCATCCCCTTAGTTTGAAACGTATGAAAACGCATGCGGTTAACGCAGAAAGACAGATCACCTATTCACCTATTGAAGCTTCATGAATAATGGATACTTTATTCGCGATCAATGATTGTTTTGGTAAAGCCATACTCAGTGTATTCATTAGATGAACGGTAAAAAAGTAAGAGCGAGGGGACGGTAACTTACTGAAGCACACAAGCAAAACCACAATAGCACGCGGGCTCGATGTACTGACTTGCGCGATCACATTCCAAAAAATATTTCTTTTCAAGTTCTATTTAGTCCATATGAGTCAAACTCAAAGCCCACGGGCCACATCTGGCCCGGCGTGTAATTATATCCGGCCCGCGAGATCATTTTATATACTGTATTATTGTTATTAATGGCCCGGGTATATGAAGCGCTGGTAACACAATAAACTACAGATCCCATAATGCAGCGCTTCAGCTGCCTTGCCGAACACTTACCGCGTTGCTGCAAGTTATTGCGAAGCTAGCCCACACGATGCCGAAGAGAAAAGTTGATTCTGAAAATAGAGCCTTTAAAAACCGATGGGAGGCTGAGTATATGTTTACTGACATTGCCGGTAAACCCGTCTGTCTCATTTGTGGAGCTAATGTGGCTGTACAGAATTTAATCTTTACAACGACTGACAAACACAGAATGTAACTTGAACACAACACATCGTACAAATACGACCCTGATTGAAACAAATAATGATAATCGAATCCTTGATCACAGCAACACTTACAAAGCAATTACTGTATATTGACAATCATGTTATGTTATTTTTAAAATGTTCCCTTTTCTTTTTCATAGCTTCTTTAACACACTACGTCTCCGCTGCGAATATATATATATACCCCGATCTACATACTCTCAAATAAATAAGCCACACACCGTGGCGTAATTGTAGAGGCTTCGCCTACATCCGAGGTTCGATTCCCGAGAGGGGATGTACTGAGTATGTACGCGTGCTTCTCGGTTCATTTTAACCTCGCATTTCCTTGGTTTGACACGTATGAAAAAATATGCGGTTAACGCAGAATCATGTTACGTTATTTTTAAAATCTTTCCTATTCTTAGCACAAGCACAGCTGAGAAGCTTCGATGCATGTACTCCATAACAAAAAATAACGCATTTAATCACATTTTCAATTCCAAGCAAAGGGGAACTTTTGTCAATGCATGATTTCCTGGTACATCGATTACACTGGTGCACACATCACAGCTATAAAAATGTTACACTCGGAATGAAGCGCGTTCCTGATCGGAGGAAAATTTAATTTAAAAAAACTACCCGAGCGAAGCCTTGATAAAAGCATGGTTTTGTGCACA
>JANRMT010062813.1:60565564-60613097 GCA_026402145.1 Polypterus bichir lapradei
CATAACAGGCATTTTTCTGGAGTATATTTATCTAAAGCTGATTGGTGAAAATTAAAATGCTTTCAGTTGTGTTAGTAAATGAACCTAACTGATTTAAGAAAGCTTTTCTGTTAGAGTTCTTCAGTCTGCCATGATGCTTTGGACATGGCAGAGGGGGGCTCTGTTTGTAGGTGTAAATTCTGGACAAGATATGGAACACAGCTTTGGATTCCGGTTGGCAACCCCGCAGCCAGACACATGGTCCAGTCCCATCCTCCAGAAATGACCACCTATCTGCTACTGCCAGATATTACGTGGACGTCACCTTGGCCTGGACCATCTGAAATAAAGTTACCAATCCACCTAACAAGTATGTATTAAAAAAAAAGAGACTACTCAGAGTAAATCCACACAGACATAAAGAACAAGCATCATACATAAGAATCCCAGCCCTGTAAGTGGTGTGAAGTCACAATGTGGCACTCTACACTTCCTTTATCTTTCTTTATTGTTAGACGAATAGATTATGTACTATGAGGAAAATTTCAAGATTGATTGTTAAAATCTTTGAGGGATACTCCCACCCTGTGTTCAACACATTAATATCTAGTCATATGTGTCATTAGGTTGTCAAAGTTAAGCTCATTTTGCTGCAAACATCTCCTTATATTGGGTATTAAGTAAATAAGTGGTAAATCAAAAATAGAAAAAATATAAACATAAAATTAATTCAGTCACAGCCAGCATAAGAATCCTGACTGTTCCTAATCCCAATCAATATACCATTATTTTAGAAAGTGCATTGGATTTGCCTTTAGAGTCACTTTGTTTTCCTTATGTATATTGTATTGTACGTATATATCAATACTTTTGCTCAGATCACTCCAGTTGACTTTCTTCTATATAGGGTGGTCCAGATCTAATTATGCTATAATCTATTAGGTTTATTTCATAGAAAATCACCCTAAAAATCCCGGACCATCGAGAAGTGTGCAAACTGACGACATGAAGAATCGTCTTCATGCCGAACTGGAATCATCCCAGCATAAATCAAAGTCATCCAGACAATCTGAATCTGCATAATTAGATCTGGACCACCCTGTAGAGACAGCAACATATACCACAAATACCACAAGTGTAGTATAGACTTGTGTATATGTCTGTATGTAAATAAACGTATAAACTCATGTAGTTTAAAGGAATGTATGGCTGACAGCAACTTACACTCATAGATGATACTATTAAGGAAGCCAACAACCATCTGCATTGCATTGCTCCTCAGAATTTTTTTTCCTCAATAACCACATTAGAACTTTGAATTTCCAGACTCTATGACTTTTTAAAAAATTAAGAAGCAAACTGAACTCCTTACTGAAAAAAATGCCAGAGAAGGAAACATCCTCCATTTTCTCTAAGTACTAACTTAACCCCATGACTTCACTTTTAACAGGATCAATGATCACTATGCAGCATGAGTCTGTCTTTATTTATTATGTGTGAGCAAGCAGCTTGTGACACGGGGTTCCCACCTGCACATGCAGTCTACTGGTATTTCATTAACTTGTATTGGGGAGCTGTTTGCTATCAGTATCGGCTATCGAAAGTTAAAAATTGGAAAATTTGCAAAATTTGGTGTAATCACCATCAAGATAACAGTAAACTAATTTGTAGTTGAAGTTGTTTAGAATGTCTCTCTTTTTTAAGATGTACAAGGTTTCAGATTTGCCAGTACTTTTTAATGGGAAATTTTGAAATTTCAGAACTTTGTACAGCACAATCTGTTTCTTTGAAGAATAAGGGTGCTAAATTTCAACAACATTGGTACACTGGGAGCTGAATTGTTTCATGCAGACACACAGACAAACAGACATGACTATTCCAGTAGGCACTTTTCTCATTATATAAAACCGCAACTAATTACACAATCAGATATTAGAAGAAACTCTTAGTAACTGAAAAAGAGCTGTGTGAAGGTGTTAAAAATCTTGATCAAGAAAAAATATACAATTCTATGGTGAAGAAAGAAATCAAATCGACCTTTAGTCCATTATCTACATTTCATCAAGAGGGTGCATGGGAAAAATAAATGAAAAGCCTAAGAAAGATAAGCAAGATACTTAACCAATAAACACTTGATGATGAAAGTGTCCAAATAGTAATTTTTTGAGTGGAATTAGTCATAAACAAGGCTGCTCACAAGGCTGACTTACTGCTATTATAGGTATAGCCCAGCATACCTCCTGGCCATTTTTCCAGGAAATGACCAATATACTTGTAGACACAGGATTCAGTTTTATACATGGCTGATTTGTTTTTAAAAAGATCAACCAAATAAATTCCCCCTCCGTCAAGAATGTCAAAAATGGATTACACCAAGAAGTTTTTAATCTGGAGATATTATTTTGATGTCAGATGATGCTATATCCTGTAATTCTTGGTTAATGGGCCAAACCCTCAAGACAATTCCAGACACTAAAGATGTAGTCAGAAGAGTTTTTGTGCAGACCAAAACCAGGACACTTGACAGACTCATGAATAAACTGTGTCTGCTACAGAAAACAATAAATAATTGAAGTGAGAAGTTCTAAAATATCTGTTTAGTTGTTAAACTGTATCTGTAATTAGAGTTTATGAATAATTTGTGGTTCTTATTGAATTAAAATACAGTAAATGTCCCTGCTCTCTGCATAAACAATTAGGGACCAGAAAGATACGAGCCAGTCCTTGTAAGTTAATGTTAATGGTAGACTCAGTGTTTGCCTAATTTGAATAGTACTCATTCTTACATAGCTGCATAGATGATGAAAGAGTCTGTTTTATCACATATAAGCTAACATGCTACTTGTCTCCTATTTTTTATGTAATGTTGCTGCTTCTGTCTTTTGCACATGCCATTGTGATATCTGAGGGAGACAACAGATAAGAAAGTTGGAACTTTGAGAAGGTGGATTTTAGGATGAGTGAAATAAATAGAGTGGAGTTCATGTTACACACCCATGTCTGAGTAATTTATACTATAAAGGGCATGAACGCCTCTCCTTTTTCATTTTCTATTGCTTACACTTTAAGGCTAATGTAGCACTTTTTTTCTTTTAGCAATTCCCAAGCTGTACTGGCTAGAAACATAGTCAAAAATAGCAAGGGAAGAAATCACACTTAAACTAGAATAACGCAAATCACTGTCACACAGATCACCTGATTAGTAGCACTATTGTTTTCTGTTAAAATACAAAAGTCACGGCAAAGACATATAAAAAGTATTGTAAAATTGTGTAGTGTTACACCTGAAGTAGTCAATGAGTTATTTCTTTCTCTGTGCGTCTCTTCATAAGTAGTCTATGCTAATAGTTCAGGATGGCATGGTGGTGATCAGGTTAGTGGCACAGCCTCACAGTCCAGAGATTTGGGTTTGAAGCCAAGCCCGGCAACTGTGTGTAACTTGCATTTTCTCTTTATGTCTACTCTGGTTCAATACATTTTTATTTTAGGAGAATCAAAGTTAGCTCAGTTTAAATTAAAATGAACAGAGCACAATTATGAATGTATAAACATGCCCTGCAAGAATTTTTTCACATGACGTTTTTGCTAACATAGACTCCAGCAACTTTAGATTGAAATAAAACAGGTTCTGAAAATGAAGGACGGACAAATTGTAGCAAATTAGACTGCTAAAAATGTGACATTTTTTTTGAGACTAGAGCAAAACTTATTTCAGCAAACACATTTATCTTATATTTTTGTGTACTGTATATATTATGTAGGCTGTAATGAAAAATAAAGATAATTATGCTTCTTCTGATAGTGAAAATTGAAAATAATACCCTTTCCTTAATTTGACTTAATGAATGCATGTATACTGGATATGCAGGACATTTGAAAGATTTTGGCAAGAAAAAAATATTGCTTTTAGGAATGTGAAAATGGAAGGTACTAAAGTATCTGATAGTGATTAAATGGAAACAAGAAAACTGGAAAGCAGTTTCTCCACTGCTATTGTGACAGTTTCATGAAGTAGTTTATTATAAACATGTTAAGTCCTAGACAGCATACATACATGCTATAAACAACATAGAAGAGACACAGAAGACGTGTAAAAATATAAAGTATAATATCATTGCCTATAATATGAATGTACCTTAAGTGTAATCTTTTGGTTTTGGACTTAGCCCATTAAGTTTTTTACCACATTTTCTATTAAAATATTCCTTATCTGTTACAGTCAAAATGATTTTAACAAATACATTGTGAATATTTTTGGACTGGTTAGTACTTTTTATTTAAAAAAAATTGGAATTAAATTAATTTTCTATACAGGCTTAAACAAGAGTCTATGCAGGGAGAAAAAGGCACAAAGGAGGAACCTGCACTGGATGAGACGGGTGTCTGTTAAAGAGTGAACACAATCACTTTAGGCCATCTTAGAGTCACCATCCTGTCTCTGCGATGAGGATGCAAATCCATATGTGATGTGCAGAAAACCCCTAGCAGTCCAAACAGAAAATGAAAACTGCACACACACAGCGACCTGACCAGGATGCAGACCCAGGCCTCTGGAGCCAAGTTGTTATAGCACTATCCACTGAGTCACTAAAATCAAAAACACACAGATAAAAAAAGATAAATCGGAAATTGCATTAAATACAGTATATAAGGCTTTAACGTTATTGAGAACCCCAAGTATTTTTTTCTGTCCAGAATTAACATTATGCTGCAGCTATTCCTTTCCATAATTTAATTTTCATGTAGCCTCAGTCCTATGGCTTATACTGTGCATTTGTAACATTATTATGCCTGAGTTGTGTGTCTGAATTTCTGTATTGATAGTATTTCATTTGGGACAGTGATCTAATCCAGTACTTTCTCATAAAAAGCATTCACTTTCCATTTATTTTTATAATAAACCATTTCTCATATTCTACCTATTCAGTTATTTTAATGAAGTATCAGACGACACAGTTTTCAGATGTTCCAAAAATAAAGAGATGTTGTATACCATAAAATTGTACAAAATCAGCAGGGCACCATTCATGCACCTGTATTACAAAATCTGGTTTATTAGCTGAGAGGTTCTGTCCTCGACATGTCTTTTCTTTATAGACAAATACATGCATCAGCCTATCTACAAAATCAGCCATTTGTTTTTAAAATGCAGCCACAAGAAGCCTCCATTTTCATTTACCATATTATGAATGTACACATTTTTTAGGGAAAATGCCAGGTCACAATTCTAGTGTGGGACAATTATATATGAGACAAAGTTGCACACTCCATTTCTGGCACATAACCATCTGATACTGCATTCTTAACTCTCCAGTTGATCAGCTTAGTTAGACCTTTATTCACCAATCCAGTTTTGCATAGTTTGCCACATAATGTTGTTCTTGGGCTTATTTACCAGTACACACCACCATGCCTTCATTCATCATTTGTCACCTACAATATGTAGTAACCAGCAATAAAAACAGCAGCAGATACCCAACTGAAAAAATGTTCAGTTTTCTGTATACAAACTACACTGCATGTTAGTTCGGTTTTGTGGAATGCTCTCCCTCAGTTGGCCTTTAACAAAATGCTTCACCCAAACATTTTTTTAATGTTTATGCTTTGTAGTAATGAATAAGAGAAAAAAAAGTAATCTCATATTTTCATGAAGAACAGCAATAATCAAATTTCTGATAGAATGGGTGACTATGGAGATCAACGCTGGGAAATAGTAATCAATATAAAAATGTCAATGAAAATACCACATGTTAGTTGTGTTGTGTAATTCACATGCCAGGTCTTCCAGTTGTTCCAGCATTTTTTTTGCTAAAATACTGTTAAATAAATATTTCTTGAAAATCTGACCAGTGCATGTGTGACAGGTGTCTGGTCACACTTACAGGTAATCTAACTTAGACACCATTTAAATATCCGACTACGCCATCCAGTTTTATTAAGAGACTGGGAACTCCTGAAATGTACCAATAATAGCACACAGGTTTCTTTAAATTGGGCGGTGAGTAAACACACAATGAAAGACACAACAGTAATTTCAGGAAAAGCAACAGTAACTTCTATTACACCAGACAATAATAAGTACATTAAAAAGATAAATGAACATAAACCAAATCTAACAGTATCAAGAAGGAATTTCATTTTTTTAAAAAGAAAATACACAGTCCACACTCTAAAAGTCCGTCAAAAACAGAATTGGAGGATACAACCTTTAGTAGTGCAGAGTCCGGTTTACGCACTGTGTTACCCCAACACTTGATCGTTCAACTGTCCATGGATGCACTCTGTTCACCGGACACTCGTTTCACAACAGAAGTTTTATCAAATCGTTGAATGCCTGTCAGCGTCTCTTCGTCGTTCCTTTTTTTCCACTCTGGGCTCCTTGTGTTGCTGTGACCTAGGCACACCTCACTTCTCGTCTGCCAGCTTTGTTCGGTCCTTTCATGCGGCTTTCCTCTCTCACTGGACCCACAACTGGCATCTCCTTGTGGAGCTGCCTCTTTCTCCTTGGAAGTAAGTGTTGCCATCCTTGTGCCTCACGTCGTGCCAGCCAGGTACCCTCGTCTGCCTACGAGCCCCTGTGCTCTGTCCGAGTGTCTTGGCAGCGTTCTCAGTGGACCGTCCCTCCCTTTGCCTTCTCCTGGCCAGAGCTTAAATCTCCTTCGGTCCCTGCAATTATCAGTTCTGGACAAACGGATTAAACAATGGCACATCTAAATTTCATGGGTTTAACAAATAATGAAAACATAAGTTAACAAAATGTATTGTTACCAACCATTAATGAGTACAGATCTGCTGTTTAGAAACCAATATTGTCAAACATGTTAATTGCCAAGTCAGGTAAATACAGAAATCCTCCAAGGAAGGAGCAGTTCTGTTATCACAAAGTTGTATTCTTTGTAATATCAACCAGCCAAAAACTTCAAAGTGGTGACTCTTTTGCAAGACAGTAAATACCGATATCCTGTAGACAGCCATCACAATAATCAGTTACAGGATAACCCAGGAAATTTGCCTTTAACTTCTCGCCTCAGTCCAAACAATGGGTGCCTACTGCCTGTTCATCTGCTGGGCTTTAAATGTAATATTTGCATGTTTCTTTTCCTAAGAGAGAAATGGAATGACCCAGTGTACAAAAATGTCCCCCTCTGACACACGCACATGAATTGTGTTCACACAGGAGCGATGTTTTGAATTGAAAACAGGATTCTTGACCAATGAATGCAGCGATGGATCTGCAGTTCAAAAGCTTGCTCCAGTATAAATGCATGTCCTGTGAATACACTGTTATGATTTTCTAGAGTATGCCATACAATTTTGCTCTCGTTCTTATAATGCAAGTAGATAGAAGTATTAGCAGTTATAAAGTGAACTAGTACTACAGATTGCAGCTGTTACTTTAGATCACATGCACCGACTGAAGCAGATCAATGGTATTTTCTGCAGAAACATTAGAGAGTTATCTTCACATAGAGAACCATAGCTTCATGGAATAAATAACCAAGAAGTGTGGTAGATAATAGTATGTTGGGGAGCTTCAATACATGACTTAATGATATTTCCCAAAAATCATGTGAGTAGGTATTGATGAGCTATGTTGCCTGTTTTTATGCTTCAGAAGGTTGCAGTTGTAAATCCTGCAAGCACACATAGTATCAGAGCCCAGTCAGTCGCTTTGTAATGTAGGACACAGGTGACGAGACAAAGCTACAGTTTCATGAGGTGCTTGTCTGTATTTTTCATCCTTTCTTTGTTTCTCCCCTTGCTACTTATTATCCATCTTTTGAAATTTAATGTGTTACCTTTGGACCAACCACCCTCCTTTTAAGGTTACCATAACTAAGATACACTACTCAAGGTTTTATTACATTTACAGCAATGGCTTAATAGTTGAAACCAAGGTACATGTTTCTTTCTTCAAATGCGTTTTCAAAAAGGAAAACTGTAACAAGGCCATAAACTATATGAAGATTGTCTCTGTTTATTATCATTACTTCTCTCTGCTGTTCAGTAATAAATTAGACTGCCTTTTAATGAAATTTCTGTCAAAAGCGAGGGAATATATTAAAGACGTGTCTTGACTGACTTTTCTTTTATTTCCACTTCAGTGCAAAGCAATATTGATTCATCTATACAGTATGTTCACACTTTTTGTTCCATTTTTAAAAATGAAATGCTCATGATCTTCTTTACAGCAGACATCAATATGCTTAATGAAAATTTTCCAACAATGCATTTCCTTAATAATGCATAAGTACATTTGAATCAAATCAGTGCAGCAATTAATCTACTTGTCTTAGTTTGCAAAGTAAGGATTGGCTTACATATGTATAATGTCTAATTTGATTTTAACAGTTACTCTGAAATGTGTACTGTTCGGCCACAACATTAAAACCACTGACAGATGAAGTGAATAACATTTATTATCTCATTACAGTCACACCTGTGAAGGGGTGGAATATGTTAGGCAGCAAGTCAACAGTCAGTTCTTGAAGGTGATGTTTTGGAAGCAGGAAAAATGGGCAAGTATAACGATATGAGTGACTTTGACAAGGGACAAATTGCGATGGCTAGACAACTGGGTCAGAGCATCTCCAAAATGGCAGGTCTTGTGGGGTTTTCCTAGTATGCAGTGTTTAGTACCTACCAAAAGTGGTCTAAGCAGAACAACCAATGAACCAGTGAGCATTTGAGTAATTGATGCACATGGAGAGAGAATGCTAACATGTCTGCTCTTATCCCACTGAAGAGCTACTCTAGCATACATTGCTGAAAAAAGTAATGCTGGCCATGAGAGTGTGGAAGTAACCCCTGAGGAAGACAGGAATAGTTCAATCAATCAGTCTTTATTCAGGCACCAGTGAGTAGATGGAATTTATGCTTTTCAGTCAGCTTTTTTATATTTTCTCCCTCCCCCTTCCCCATACTTATAAAAAAGCATAATATCATTTACCTAAACATTTCATTTTATATTGCGCAAATCGGCCAATCGTTTCTGTTTTGTGTACTTGTCAGAGGGGCCCTAAAGAAGGAAAGATCATCTTTCCTGTGTCTAACAAACACGTTCCTAAAAAGGAAGTTGTCCTAGGTCAGCTTACTGCACCCTGTCTTATGACAGACGCCTGCATGAATAACCTGCTGTTATAGCAAAACAGCTTTGTCAGCTTTTAACCCTTAGTAGCTTGCAAGCAGTTAAATTTTCTTTCACAAGAGAAAAGTGTCAGGACACACAGGGCATGTCAGCTTGCTGCGTATGAGGCTACGTAGCCACAGACTGGTTAGAGTGACAATGCTGACCTAAGTCTCCCACCAAAAGCACCTACAATGAACATGTGAGTATCAGAACTGAACCATGGAAAAATGGAAGAAAGTGGCCTGGTCTGATGGATTACATTTTCTTTTAGATCATGTGGACGACTGGGTGCATTGTTTACCTGTGGAAGAGATAACACCAGGATGCATTATAGGAAGAAGGCAAGCAGGTGGAAATAATTTGATGCTCTGGGCAATATTTTGCTGAAACACCTGGGTCATGGAAATACTGTGGATGTTAGTTTGACATGTACAAACTACTGTATCTAAGGATTGTTACAGACCACCTACTGTACACCCCTTCATGCCAATGATATTACCTGATGGCAGTGGCCTCTTTTATCAGGATAATACGTTCTGTAAAAAATTTTCAGGCATGGTTTGAGGAACATGACAAGAGTTCAAGGTGTTGACTTGGCATCAAAATTCCGCAGATCTCAACTTGATTGAACATCTATAGGATGTGCTGGAAAATCAAGTCCAATCCATGGGGGCCTCACCCTTCAACCTACAGGATCTTCTGCTAAAATCTTGGTGCCAGATACCACAGGATGCCCTCAGAGGTCTTATGGAGTTTAGTCAATGGCTCCACAGGTCAGAGCTGATTTGGCAACACCAGGAGAACCTACACAATATTAGGTAGGAGGTCTTAATGTTGTGGCAGATCAATGTATATGATAATTATTTTAACATATTCATCAACATATTTAGTCCAATTTCTCATATTGAAATGATCTTACTAGCTTATTCTTGGTTATAAGGTTTTTAAGTTTTACTTATTGTAATAGACAAACAGGACAATGAAAATGTTTTGAGGTACCTTGTGGCCAATCCTGCCAATTATAACTTTGAAATGAAAAACAAAATGTGTGTTAACAATGCAAATGAGTCTACTTAGACTGGAGTCCTATTCTGACTGTCAAAGATGGTGGTTCTTCTGGTCATATGGCTGCTGGGCAGGGAGAGGTGGGTTCACATCATTGGAGGAATTCCAGTCTGCAGAGGGAGGAAAAGAGAGAGTGTTATCACGCTTCACTGCTCCCTTAGACTGGTGGAGAATTACCATCACCTAAGCCCTTAAAATGTCTCCCATGCACATGCATGTGACATTATATTAATCAAACTCTGAATTAACAGGCTAAGATTGCTGCACATTTTTATTAATATAGTTAAAATATCCATTAATAAAAGCTGAGTAAAGTTAAAAGTAGTTATAGAGTTCTTCTGAATTTGCAATCTAGTGTGTAATGTTATAATTGTAATAATTATTTGACATTTTTTCACGCTGCATAGTCATACTTTTCAAATATGCTATTCTGTACCAGAAGCTCACTATTCTGTACAATATGTAGAGTTCATTGACTTTAGGTGCATTTACATGAAATATGAAATGCACCTACTGTTGTCATCACGTCTGTCTGCCTGTCTGTCTGTCCACATGAAACAACTCAGCTCTCAGTGGACTGAGTTCATTGAAAGTTGGTACACTTATTCTCAAACAAAATTTGTCAGGAATATTCTGTTTTTGTTGAGATATCTTAAGTTATTTGGAAATATGAAAAGCTTTCACTTGAAAACACTGGATTTTGAATGGGTTTTTTCAACTTGTATATTTCCTCCTACACATGTCTAAATTCTGCTACTGACAGTAATACTGATCTTTAATACAAATTATTAAACTTAAATTATTAAATCCTAGCAGAGTCGTGGGTGCAGGTGCAAACTCGTCATCACATCTGCGACCTTAGCAAACCTCTGGAATGCTGACTATGATCTCCTCTTGCTACCTGAACTTCGTAGCCAAAAAATGCAATCAAAGAAAGTGAAAAGTCCATTAATTTATCTAGAAATGAATGGAATAGCAACATTGCTCCCTAAGCATGCATAGCTCGATAATCAATTATTCATACAGTGAACAAATATTGTCACACAAGTGAAACAGGCACATACCAAGTGACACTTCTATGTTAATGATACCAGACCTGTCTCTTTCAAAATGTGGCTGCTAACAGCTTCTCCTCTTTCCTGGCTTGGCATTAGAGGTCCGGCCTCTTCTACCCAGTGAGCTATTTATTTGACCATGACACTGGAAGTCAGTGCTCACTTGCAAATCTGATACCAGCCAGCAAGGAGTCCGAGAAAAGAGACACTAGAGGACAAACGGCAACTCTAGAGATTTAGATTTCAACCTTCTTTTTCATGTTTTCACAGTTAAGCCAATTGAATGAGGCACTGGCTGGTTACCAAAAGCTGGTAAATCCCTCTTGTTTATTTTTTTTTTACAATGTGTTATTAGAATTTACGTTCCATTATTTAAAAAAAAAAACTTGTCATTTTCTACCCCACTTAATCCAGACCAGTTAGCATAAGGGTGTAAGGCAAGAACAAACCTTAGATAGGGTGCCAGAAAAACAAAATCATGTTTAAATTTTTGGATTTTATTTCTGTGACTATTATTCCTCATGGTTAACTGCAACCAACAATTTTTGCTTGAGACTTCAACACAGATTTTTTCCTTTGCACTGGGTCCTTTAAAAAAAATTGTTTAAGAAATGTTAATTACAATTAGACATAGAACCTCCTCAAACAATAACTAACTGTAGCACACAAATCTTTGCAATTTTTACAGCACTTAAGTTTAAATCTGGCATCATGAAAGCTATCTGAACATCGCAAGACTGTCTGGGCTTGGTATAAAGTACATAACTTTGGGAAATGCTAATAAAAATGTATTTTATAACTTGCATTATATAACTTGTAAACTAAATCATGCATTTCTATTCTATTCTCACTGTTATTTTTGGATATTAATGAAAGTAAATAAACAAAAGAAAACTTTCAAACCAATTAGTAACTAGTTGCAGAATGCACTTGAATGTTATTCCATACATATTATTTCTTAATTATTGATGCCAACAGGCTCTTCCCAGCATCTCAGCATTTTTTAACTCACCTCACTCTGCTGTCTCCTCATGTGTTGTATTGAGGTTATTACTTTGCTTTTTTAAAGATCAAAATGATCCATGCAAAAGCCATCATACAGTACAAGTAACACTGACAAAATGATTTATAAAGCTAGGGATTTGTTCCATTAAATAAATTAAAAAAAAAATCTCACTCTTGAAATTCCTGCTGTTCGGGTTAATCAGCACCCATGCAAAGCAACAAAGCAGGCACTAGACAGCGTCTAACAAGGTCTAAGTGCGTCCTGTGACTTCATACACTGTAGATAACATCACATCGTCAAAGCCACTTAATTCTATTCAGGGGCAGAATCAATGCTCATGGTAGGTACCAACCCTGGATAGTGATCAGTCCATCGCAGCTCCCAGTCGTACACACACCCACATCCAATTTGAGCTCACACATTATCGTGCATGTCTTTGAGGAGTTGTAGTAGTCTGTGCGTGGGGAGCGTATGAAAACTCCACACAGACAATGTCTAAGCAGCACAAGGTTTGAACCCAGGAGTCTGCGCCACTAATCACTATTCCTGACTTTGCTTATACCAATGGTGTTAAGTTCAGATTCTGGAGGGTCACCGTGGCTGCAGGCTTCCATGGTTTTTAATTGATTTTATTTTACAAACCCAAAATCTAACTTCCTTATTTTTATCTTAACCACCTGCCAGTTATAAATTCTGAGCTGCTTAAATGGAAAGATATTTGATGCTCAAAAGAAAACACACAACATTAGAAAGGCCTGAGGTGTCAGACTGAGTGTACTGCCGAGCCATTTAATTAAATAAAGTGATAAGCGTCATTAACAGCAAGAATCAACTCTCTAATAAAATACTGTTTATCACAAAAAAGTGCAGTCACTGTGCCCCTCCAAGGAATGAATTTGAGACCCCTACCTAATACCATCTGCATTCTCATTTTCCGCCTACTGAGGGTGCTGTTGTGCTGTCCCTAAAATCTGTTCTGGCTCTTAAACTGCTTACCAGCTGTCCTCCATTCAAGATGGGCTTGTTTGTACTTTGCTTTCGACTGCTCCCCATTGACTAATTATCAGGCTTTTTCTTTTTATTCTTCTAATTCCCCTCTCATTTCCGCCTTATTTTAGAAAAATGTAATAAAATGCAAGATATGGAAGTTCAGTTAAATAAATGATTAGCATGAAAATATCCAGAAAAGAAAATGACAATATCACATACATTTGGCAAAAACAAAAACAAGTATTTTTAACCTGACTTTCTTAGCAATATTAATGACAATCAAAACAAAATAAACTTCTGCAGTGACTTGTTCAAGTATTTAGACAAGATGCTAATAAAAGCCAACAGATGGCAGTATATAAACATGAATAGAAAAGTGTGGCCTCCAGGATCCTCCTCACAGCTCTAATGAATTCTCTTGATTGTTTCATGGCACAGTGACAATAGAAATTTACAAGCACACAGGCTCACAGTTTAAACAGATAACTCCAGAAATGCAATATTCTAACATTCCTTTTGCATTCCTTTTTTATCTAAAGTAAGACAAGAACTGTTTGAAATAAGTTTTTAAAATCCCATTTATCTGTAGGATTTTGTTTTCAGAATTATTTTTACAAGAAGTGGATCTTTTCAGTTATAAAAGCTCTTTCATGTTACAGCAGACTGCACTATATAAAATGGATGTATTATTTATTCAGTATTTATATGGAAAAAACACCTCAATGTGTAGCCTCACATGCATGCCAAAAAATAAAAGCCCAGATTTCCATACAATATGTCACTGTTTCATTATAACCTGACCATTGTGCGTGCACTGGGCCAAAGTAAGCAGGTTCTAAGCAAAACATTGGCAACGCTGATTTTCTCAGATAATGCAGAACTAAAGAGCTTTAATTAGGAATGTCCATAATGCTTTTGGGTGGCACAATAGTGTAGCAGGTTCCAATGCCATCTCATTGAACTTAAACTTTGATGTACTGCCATCTGTATAGTCTTGCATTATCTCCCTTTGTTCTCATGGGTTAAATAGATGATTTCCTCTCACAGTCCAAAGCCATGCTGGTAGATTATTATTATAATTATAAAAGCATACATTCCAAATCCTGGCAGCACTCGGTGCTATTCAGGAGGCAACTGTGGACAGCGTGCCAGGCCACACTCAGTCTCACTGGGTCCAATTCAGAGTCATCCATTACCTAACCTGCATGTTTTTGGGGATGTGGGGAGAAAATCCAGACAACAGCCAAACGAAGAATTCCAACCCAGGGTGGTGGATCCATTAGACTGCACCACTAAAACCTGTACCAGTCTCCTATTGTATTATTTTTTTACTCTTATTATGTATTTGACACATGTCTTACAATTAAAATTAAGATAACTTGAAAGTTTTTACAATATTTTCCTTTAAATTTGAAGCACAGGCAGTCTAAATGATTTGCTCATGGTCACCCAGTGAACTAGAATTAATATGTTGTGTTTTAAAGTTCATGTTTGTGATGCCACTCTTATCAAGAGGTAACTAACAATTTCAGTTTCCTTTGGCTAGAACTTATAATCCCAGCCTAAACAGCAGATTCAAAAACATTCAGGGATTAAATATTTGAATTATTCTTATTACTACCTGCTCTGTTTGTGATTGTACTTCAAAGTATGCCTCCATGGCAATATGCCTTCATAATGCCTCATTGTGACTGCTCTCTTATCACTAGCCCAGTCTGAAGCTTTTCTTTCTTCTTTTTTGTGTGGGTTTGGTGGTGGTTGTTGTTTCTTGTGATATTTCTTTATTTCTGTAAAAGCGAACCCTACAGTATCTATCTATGCTTTTTGTCCACTGTCAGGGTTTTTCTCTTCATTAAATAAACAGCTAAAGCTCTAGACTATTCAAAGGTTTCTTTTACTGTTACTGTTACCTAAAGCAGGTACTGAATGCGTGAGTAATTTGTGAATGTCCTGCGGTACTTGGATTAATCAGTATATACCCTGAAACTATTATGGTGTCTCTTTTGCTATATCAATCTGAGCTGGGCAAATAATTTTGCTAAGTTTGCTGAATTCCAGAGTATAACCTTTGTACTGAAGAGTCTGCACTTTAGGCTAAAGTAAAACTAGTGCTAATGTAAAAATTTCTTCTTCACTACCTGGTCAACCTAGGAAGACATACTGTGCTATGTAGAGTAACCAATCAACCTGTAGGCCAGGAAACTCTGGGGAAATTCATACAAACACAGGAAGAGCATACACTATCTAAACAGGAGGAACAAGCCCAAAATCACACTATGAGAATATGAGTAGAGCTGCTGATTTATTGCCATTAATGTGTGCAATTAACACGTTAAAAATTTCAGCAATTACATTTTTTAACACAACCCCTAAATGCATTCATTTTTATCATGGCTACAAAGGAATTCCAGTAGAGCATAATAATCTCACTAAATACCTGTACTGCATCTGCTTTTTTCACCTTCAGCTGACCCTATACTGAATTCTCACAATAATAAGGGACTTAGTCACCCATTACCCCTGTCACGCATGCACGCATTACTTTATAGAAATGAGCTAACCTCTTGGGCTCCTACAAATGTCTCCTGACTCCTCTGCCTTCCTTTCCACACCCATCAAAGTGTCCTTTGTAATCTCCAGCTGGCATACTTCAAAAAAGCCTCAAAAGCACACTAATCAAAACTTTGTCGGCTTTTCCCTTTCTGCTGCTTTAAATCTAGCTCCAGGAAACTAGCATATCTAAAGAAAGTAAACCGGTGATGAACAACACATTTCCTCAAGGACCCTTTTTAGGAGAGTCTTGCCTCCAAGCTGTTCACCCACGTAAAAGACTCTCCAGCCCTCTGCCATTGACATTGTCCTTCACTTCTTCATGTGCACCTGAAAGGATGCAGTTACGTGCCATTTCATTGATGTTTATTTTAAAAGCAGAAGACTTACAGGGCACATATGCATTATATTCAGGTGGACACCAAGAGAAACCTTTACTTCCACGCAGAAAGATGGCGAGAGTACCAGTAAAATTAAACTGCATCCTCACATAGAGATGCTGGCTGCTGGCTTTGGTAACATCATACACAAGTGTTCTCCAGCCTTCTGGTGACAGCTAGTGACAAAGAGGTTAAGCATGTGCATAATGAGCTTTTAAGTGAAAAGAATTCAACTAAAGTTATAGGTGTGCATTTAACCTTATGTGTGCTGAGGGTCAACTTTAATCAGCACTGTTTTGGGGGCCAGTGATCATCGCAGTAGCAGCACTGGGTGGAAGGCAAGAAGAAAACACTGGTCCTCAATCACACAGCCAATTAGAAAAGGGTGTGCTCCATTTAATCTAGAAGCAGAAACCAATAAACACAGCATCTGTTTAGATTTAATGCAGTTATTTGCTATAGATGTTTTGAAACAGTGTGATCTGGGGGCACATCAGCTAATGGTCATACCACAGATCTGGGGCCTGCATTGGGGATGGGAAAAGGGGGTGTTATTTTATTTTCTTCACAGCACATGAAGGATTAAACACACATATTTTCTTAATAGTGTAGTAGATTACTACATTTAAATGTAAAATAAACTTTTGTAGGTGGCACAGTGGTAGCGCTGTTTCCTGCCATGCACCCTGTGTTGGCTGGGATTGGCTCCAGCAGACCCCCGTGACCCCGTGTTAGGATATAGCGGGTTGGACAATGACTGACTGACGGATAAACTTTTGTTCTGCTGCACCCAATGCTAGAACTGATATCCTAAGAAATAACAATGGCTCATAAAGAGCTCTAAAAGCTGCTTTAAATATAATTGAATCCTGCTTTACGTTGTCATCCTGACCAGGAATGAAGTACTAACAATTTTTTTTGTCATTGTTCAAGGAAATGTATTCATTTTCATTAGAAGTGTTGGTTTCATATCTTTATTACAAGGAAAAGTAATGCAAAAGTAATTAGAGCATTACATTTTATAATAAGTTTAGTTATTGATGTAATGAGTTATATTACTTTTAAAAGGAACATTTCCAGACACTGGTCTCTTGCTGATGTTTGCTTTCTGTATCTGAATATGTTGTTAATGAAAAAGAGCATCCCTTGAATGCACAATGTAAATAAACGTGGCTGAATAAATAGTCAGAAAATCAATAATGTCTTATTTTTCATCTTCATATCATTTTAAAGACAGAATTATTGACAGAAACAACCAAAGTGCCAGACTAATTTGTATTGTGATGGGACTTAAAATAAAAAAAAAAAAATAAAACAAAACTTATTTTGTGCTGTTGACTTATTATTGCTTCACTATTTTATTCAATTGTTTCTTTATATAAAACTGTTCAGTAAACTAACTGGAATCATTTAATATGCCTGGGAAAGTGTTTATTAAAACAGTATTGTATCAGAAGGTAATCTGAGTTATTTCTGCTTTTTAGAAAAAAATGAATATGCTTGGTGGAAATACAAATAAAATTTGGATTAATAAATAGTTAATTAAATTTAACATTTTAATCGTACATTATTACATTTTTTAATCGAATAGCAACCCTAAATATTAGAGCAATTTATTTACAAAACACGCCATTAAACATGCCAATCCTAGCCCTAAAACTCATTTTATTACCATTAAGTTGGAGCATGACACAGCCCAATAATATGAAAAGTTGGCATACAAACCAAGGTGTTCTGTTTAATTCCTCAATATGCAAACACAAACATCGAGTGATGGTGCGATCTTAATGGTAGGTGTCCATATGCAAAAGAATAGATTTACTGGCAAACCAGAGCCATTTTTTCGGCAGGTGTTCTTGAGTAGGATGGCACTCCATCCTGCGGTCAGCTCAGTCCAACAACTGACACCCTCTGCCCAGGAAACTTGGGCTTTATAGGGCTCTTGACCAGAAGGGGTAGAGTCAGTGGCCCTCAGAGGACGTCTTCTCAAAACTGTGGAGAGAAATGGAGAGGATACAGTTAGTGACAGCGGCCCCTCTTGTCCTGGGGTGGTACAACATACCTCTGATAAGCCTGCAAGGTGCTCTTTCAATGTCACATGTTTTGAAAAATATTTGCAGGTTGGCTCCTGCTTAGTGACCATTACTTCCAGTATAGTCTCCAAGCTTCTCATAACTCATCTAGAAATAAGAAGATTGGTAAGTTGACTTCAAGTCTCAAGTGTTTCTGTATTAAACCAAAATACTCAAACTTGATGCCTGTTGCCTGCTACAATCTACTGGCCTGTATTGTGGTCTGAAGGATGTCAATAATAGACTGAAATAGTATTCGAATTGACAGAGAAGGCAGTTTTCACTGAGATTACATGACAATGCAGATGAGCTTCTGCTGGCATGGATACTTCTCACTAGACCAAAACACATTAGCTCACCAGACCCTCCAAAAAGTATACAGAATCTTGTGCCTGTACATGCAAATGCCAAATGAAAAGAGTGAACAAAATGCAAATCCCAAAAACAATTCTCATTTTCAACAGCCGTGATGGCAACTCTTTATTTTCCATGAATATATGCATAGACAGTGAACTGGCATTGAGTGCTGCACTGAAAAGGCACAAAACATATTAGCGGAGGTGTGTGGTGTGTGATGATCTGAAGCACAGCTGCTCTGACATGCATTGAAGACAAATTCTGCAAATCAAAAACACAGTGACTGTTAAGGTATCATAAATATTTTATGTTATTCATTATTTGAGGAAAGTACTTTTAGCACTTTAAGAATTTATGTTATTTGAAACAGAATTTGTATGGGATATTTGTGCAGAAACCAGCAATGATAACAAAAGCCAAGCATTCCTTTTAATCATAAGTGCTTCACACCTTTTTCAACTGTTACATTGTTAGTACTGTATCAGAAGATTAACGTGTTTACTTGTCAAGTGAGTTCACATGGTTAACAGGACAAATAAAAAAGATATAGCATGCGTGGAGATACACATAAAGGTCAGCTGGCTGACTGGGAATACTGACCAACGAGTGCAGAGGCAATGAACCTGAAAAATTGACTGAATACTGATAAGACTGGATTTAGGAAAAGGAAGCTTTACTGCAGTGAAAACGTTTTATAGAGCTTTAAATCATTTATAGATGGTTAGCTTTTCTAATTCTCACATTTAAATAAATTTAGCATGAAATCCTGGTTCTTCTATATTTCTGCATGTCATCCTAAACGTGCTATGAAATATTTAAAATAAACAGCATTTTGTATTTCATGAATGTACATCCATTCATTATCCCTTTTCAAAACTAATGCATTTTGAAGATGTGAAGGCAAAATCATAACCCTATAATATCAGGCAAATACAAGAATCAAGGCATCTCATTTAATTAACTTTCTCTTAACTGGCGTCATAAATGTACCAGGGTAATAAACATACATATTTTGTTTCTACTGATGGTACTGCAGCATTTAAAACCTTCATCCATCTATTTTCAATCTCATCTAGTGTGTGGGTGATTTCGAGCCTAATCTGATACCACCAGGTGCATTGCAGGAAGCAGTGCTGCACAGGACACCAGGGCACACTCATTCATATCCATACTCATTTACGTTGGAGAATTTAAAAATATAAAAAGCAATAAACACAAAAAAGGCTGGCAATCTTCACATATTTTGTGACAGAGTGTAGCCACTGATGTACTGAGTGTCCTTGTAGCTGTAACACTAAGCCTAGCAGAAAAAGTAACCATGGACCATGGTAAGCATCTGCACAACACTCCCGGGGGACTTTGATTCACTGATTGTTGCTGGTAGACTCCTTAAAATATGAGGCATCACTAGTAGTGGTATATGGTAATGCTATAAACATAATTTAAAAAAATGCTCTAAATCACAACTCTGCAATGGCATCAAAGCCTAGAAGAAGAATTGCCTCAACAAACACTGGTTAGCCACAACATAAAGACCACCTGCTTAATATTGTGTAGGTATCCCACGTGACACCCTAAACAGCCCTGACCCATTGAGTCATGGACTTCACAACACCTGTGAAGGTGTCTTGTAGTATCTGGCACCAACACATTATCAATAGAACCTTTAAGTCCTGTTAGTTGAGAGGTGGAGTCTACATGGATTGGACTGTTTTTTCCAGCACGTCCCACAGATGCTTAATCAGATTGAGATCTGGGATATTTGGTCAACACCTTAAACTGTTTGTTATGTTTCTCAAGCCATTCCTGAACATTTTTGGCAGTGTGGCAGGGCACAATAACCAGGAGCAAGATAGAGGTCACTGCCATCAGGAATTATCATTGTCATGAAGAGTGTACATGGTCTGTAACAGTCTTTAGGTAGGTGGTATGTGTCAAAGTAACATCCTCATGAATGTCAGGATCCAAGATTTCCAGGCAGAACTTTGCTCAGAGCATAATGCTACCTATCCTGTCTTGCTGTCTTTCCATGATGTACCCTGCTGTAAAAAACACACACGCACACGTCCACATGACCTAAAAGTAAATGTGATTCATCAGACCTGGCCAACTTTTTCCAGCGTTCCATGATCCATATCTGATGCTGACATGTCCATTGTAGATGTTTTCGGTGGTGGGCAGGGTTCAGCATGGGCACTCTGGCTGGTGTACATCCACGCAGCCCCATAAGCAGCAAGCTGTGATGCACTGTGTGTTATGACACCTTTCTCTCATGGGATTGGATCAGACAGGCTAGCCTTCATACGTTCATTGAGCCTTGGGCACCCATGAAATTGTGGCCAACTCATCAGTTGTCCTTGAATAGATCACTTTTGGTATGTATTAACCACTGCTCTGATCCAGTCGTCTAGCCATCATAATTTGGCCTTTGTCAGAGTCACTCAGATCCTTGCGGTTGCCCGATTTTCCTGCTTCCAACACATCACATTCAAGAACTGACTGTTCACTTGTTGCATAATATATCCCACCCCTTGACAGGTGCCATTTTACTAAGATAATCAGTGTTATTCACTTCACCTGTCAGTGACTGATTGATGTACTACTGACTTTAATAAATGTCTACTGGCAAGAAACTTTAAAAATTAATTACTTTCACTCATTCAAACACACCATCCTCAATTGTTCTCTTAGTCTCTTCCACATTCTCAATAAGAAAAACTCAGAATATGACGTTAGTCTGGTATTCAACAGATGTTTCCTGGACATCACAACTTTCAGTGAATTATGGTAAAGAATGATCAGAGGTCATTAAGGGAAATCAATGATTCTAACTCTAAAAGCAAATTCGCCAAAGAATAAAAAATATTTTAATTAAAAAATGTATCCACCATGAATGACACAAAATAATGAATTGCAAGGGCATGTTTATAAGAGGTTTATACATGCACTTAGCTTTTCAATTATTTTTTTATTTGCAGGTACATTTCTGACTGACAGACCAAGTAATAATCTAACTTCCCATTCATTGATAAAACAATTTAATAAAGCTGCACTTTTATAAATTGGAGAAAAGACATAGAAATCAGCTACCAATCTTATTCTCTATCATGATAAATGCAAATTTTAATGGAAACTTTCTAAATATGGTTTATGGTCCCCTGAGATTTCATATTAACCTTCTTGAATATAACGTCAGAAATAATACAGAAAAAAGGGTATCTGGAACCTGACAGAGCATCTCCTCCTCATCCATTCTTCCATTCTATGCATCTGCTTTTACCTAACATGCTTTCCTGAATTACTAATTAAAAAAGCAAGAGAGATATTTTAATGTTGGGAATCTAGGGAAATATATACCTTCTCCAGTGATAAAAGCAAATGAAATTTACTCATGCCTATCAAATATCAGAGCGCTTATAAAAATAACAATAAGATTTAATAAGGATTTAGAACAGAAATACATTCCACATAGAGAATATCAGGCAAATACATACAGTAAGCAGCAGAATACAAAAAAGTAGTAGAAGTACAGCCAAGATCTGAAGCACGGCTAAGGTTTTATCTGCTCGTCTTTAACTGTTGCTTTTGCCAGTTTTTGACACGTGCACTTGGTTCAAAAATAAATGTTTTTAGCAAAATTTCATTGAACTAATGTCAAGTGTAGTTTCACAAGAGAATTTTACAGTCCTTTGAACAAGTTAATGTTTAGATGATTCTTCATTAATTTTATATCTCACAATAACTTAGGGAGTTGTTCAAATTCTCTTTTTCTGTTTGTTTCAGTTGCAGAATCAAGTTGACGTAGGTATTTCCTCTAGTAAATAGCAAGATTCTACAAAGCATTTAAAATAAAATATACTGATAACTAAATATTGATAGTTTGGTTTAGTGGTTAGTGCTGGTGCCCTACAGACAGAGAGTCCTGGGTTTAAATCTAAACACTGGCACTGCCTCCATGGAAACTGCTTCTGTTCCTGTTACTTAGGTGCATTACATTAATTTGTGACTGTATATTAATACATTAGGATTGTGTGCAGATGTTTGTACGTGGTCCTGAGATGGCCTGATTCTCTGTCCATGCCTGCCTGTCACCTCATGCTGCTCAGACATCCTACAACCCTGACAAGTGTATCAGAAAATGTATGTGTAAGATCATTACAGTTATCATCTTATGAACTGGATATTTAGTGTTAATAAAACTTGCCCTTTATCACCTATTGATTTTTTTTGCTGTGTTCATATATAATGTTAAAATCACCTACTGTTGTTGTCATGTCACTCTGCATGAAACAAGCTGAATCCCTGTTTTGTTGAAATTTGTCATACTTATTTTTCAAGGTACTTTGTTCAGTTGTCACTGAGGTATTTTGAGTATAGCACACTGTACAAAAACTCATTGAAAAGCATTTCTATGTAAGGACAGAGAAGCATTCTTTACACATTTATTTACTGATAATAGGTTTATAGGGTCATTATTATTATGTCACATGTACAGAATACAGTGAAATTCTTCTTTGTACGTGATCATCAATATGCAACATGCCACCTCATGACATACTATGCAATATCTGGTTTCCTAACCTGAAAAATCTCAGAACACATTTGTCAGCATCTCCTAGTTTTCAATTTACTGCTTCATCTGGTATATTTTGTGTATTTCCTTTTTTTCTCCTTTGACAGCCACTGCTGCGCTAAAGACATTGAAAACAACTGCAGAGTTGTGTGTACAGTAGCAGCTTATATGTGGTTTTCCTGTAGAAGTGGCCTCTGCGGAGGCTATGCTAGTGCCTGTTAACGTCAGTCACAGCAGCTCACTTCTTCTGCTGCTAAAAATTGTAGTGGGTAAGTCACATTAACTTCATAATCATAAAAGTAAAAAATTCAAACAACTTCACTTATATAGAAGAGGAAACAAGCTCCTAAAACAGGACTAGGTGACACATCATGCATAAATCATGAATAAATATGTACTCAGTGTTTATGCTATACTAAAACAGCCTGACTGTCGCATTATATGCAAATCATTACAATTTCTCTGTATTTTTACCACAAAAGACTTACCTGTCATAGTTGGATGCAGCCAACAATTTTCACCTGAGACCTTCACTCTATTGGGTACTTCTTTCAAAACTTTTTTGTTCAGAAAAACTAGCAATACTACATCAATTGATGGACTTTTTACATGAGTTGAAATGTGGTGTATATTTATGTTATTTCTGGATTCAGATATTAACTACATAAATTGGTAAAGTGCAATTAAAAACATGTATTTGACATAATATCATTAAAAATGCAACTAAAAATGCTTTCATTTTCAAAACAGTTCCCAACACACCTGGCATACATATTCTAACCTGCTAATGCCATTTCAGGACTAGAATCAATCTGAGCAGCATCAGGCCTAAATGAAGAAACAACTACTAGACCACCAACCAACCCAAAAAGAAAGGAGGCGTTTAATTACTGGGATATTGGATGGCTGTGCTTTATTTGTTTAATAAGAGCAAGACAGATAGCAACAGAATCACAATAACTGAACTTAATCAAACATAACATAGACAAATTCTCAATTTCTCATAATCCAGTTCAAGTTAATGGAAGGCTGAAGTTAGTCCTGAACAAATGCATAAATCAGCCCTGAACAAGGCGCCATCCCACTCAGTTATATAGCCAATTAAAGGACCCATTTGGAACTGCTAACAGGCATATCTTTGGAGATGTGGAAGGTACACAGGGGTACCAAAACAAAAAAAAAGGGTAGAGTGTGCATATTCCAAATATATAATAACCAGTGTGTGGCGGAAGTGTGGCCAAATAAGGCCCTGAAAATGTCCACGCGCACCCTGGCGGTAGCCACAGGCCCTAACAGGGTTGAGCTCCCATTGCTCATGACCCATGGCCCCGTTGGAAACAAAGGGGGCTGCCCTTTATTGGCCTGGGGGAGAAACTGTCCTGAAAATACTCTCTTCCCCGGTCCTTCCATACTGTGGCCATCCGCCACACTATATATATATATATATATATATTGTGGTACCCGGCCGGGGCAGGAGCCCGGCCGGGACGCCCAGGAGGGCCAGAGGAGGGCTTGTACCTCCTCCAGACCGCGAGGGGGCGTCCGTCCTGGTTACGCTGGTGGCCTCGGGTAGAGGGCATGGAAGCCCAGCCCTGTAGGGGCCCGTGGCCACTGCCAGGCGGCGCCCCGCTGTCTGAACAGCCCTGGAGCCCAGCACTTCCGCCACACCAGGAAGTGCTGGGGGGAAGGCGACAGGGGACACCCGGACGGCTTCCGGGTGCGCAGCCGGCACTTCCGCCACACAAGGGCGTGTCTGCGGAGGAGTGCCGGGAAGCAGCCGGAGCCCATCCGGGTTCCCATAAAAGGGGCCGCCTCCCAGCAGTCGGGGCGAGAGTCGGGAGGAAGAAAGACGAAGCTGGCGAGAGGACAGGAGGCGGCCAGAAAAGGACTGTGTGGCCTGGACTTTGGGGGATCGGTGCTGGAGGCACTGGGGGTGATTGCACGGTAGACATTTATTGTAAATATTAGAGTAAATAAACGGTGTGTGGTGAGAACAAAGATGTCCGTCTGTCTGTGTCCGGGCCAGCGTTCACAATATATATATATATATATATATATATATATATATATATATATATACACACGCATATATACATATACATACATATATACATACTAGTACTGTCAAAGTTAATGTTTTAATACATGTGATTAATTTTCAGAGGTATAATTCTTATAGGTATAATGACGCCCATTGCAACCCTCATCTAAATCAATGGTTTTCAAACTGTGAGCTGCGCCCTCGCTGTGATTGACATTATTTAAAATATCAGTTCCAATTTTAAAGATTCTGTTTAAATTGCCAAGTTTTTAAAATAACATGCAGGTAACTGATAAAGTTCTTCATTTGTTACAAAAAAGTAGTCATATGTCAACGTATCAGTGCACAAGAGCAGTGTTCTGTACAAAGAGCAGTTAGGTGGTATGTGAAGGAAAAAAGGGTAAAAAGTGGGACTTTGGTTCGATTCCACTGTGCCATCTCATAGTCCTCCCTCTTTGATACTCCACTCCTGTCTTTCCAGATCAAAGTCTTTCAAGACTCACATTGGCTCTGAGACAGCAAATGCCTGTTGCTTCCACAACTCACACCAAAGAATTTATGTGAAAGTGAGCATCTCAGGCGAGTGCTGTCTATCTTTCATCCCCACTTCTGGTTCCCATCCAGCCTCCGTACTGCACAAGCATGCTTCACAGTGTGTCGTTCTCTTTCTCAGGTCTGATCTGCCAACATTACAAGATTTTTAATATTGGTGAAGTTGTTTTTTGTACCATCACTTTTAGCATAGTTTTAGAAATTATCAGAGTAAACCAGAATAATAAATTATGAAGATTAACTTTATCAATTATTTTTAATAAAATACACATACCTAATATTTCATTTTAGTAGTATTGATTTTAGTGAACAGGAGAAAACTACTGCTTCAGACAGTGTGGCACATGTTTGGTAATCTTCACCCTTCATCTAATATATAAAGCAGAGTCGATGTATGTGTGTATGTTTGTTTGTCCGTCATACAAATCTGCACCGGGCATCTGATTGCCGCTAAACTGGGCATGGGGCTCCTTTGTGACCAGGAGAAGGTCATGGGGTATGTTTGGGTCAGAAAAATGTTTGTGGTGAACCGCAGGGCACCTTTTCACCGACACAACGTTCGGCACACGTCCCCATACTTAAGATGGCCGCACGTTGCAACAGAACTTCACCGCAGCGCCATCTAGGGGCAGCTTTGGTCCCTGTGCGTCGCTGTTTACCCATGTTTCTTTAAATTGCTTAGATATGGCGGAAGTGTCCAAGTATGAGAAGGCAGACTACTTTGATCGGGTGAAGGGGAACTGCCGTATTGATGTAAAACGTGAACGACCCAGTGCGTGTGACTGGCTGACACACCTGCGTTTCCGCGAGTCACACTCCCACACGCACTGATAGTGCTGCATTTCACTCACCAACATCCGTTATATGGCAGCACATTTGAACAGAGACTCGCCTTAAAAAGACAGCATCCTTCCCCCGCCATTTTCCACACACGCAGCAGCGGTTGTATGTCACTTCTTTCTGTAGTTACCATCGCCAACGTCTGTTAGATAGCAGCATGGTTCAACACAGATGCTCCTTACTGTGTAATACCACTCGCCTTTGTGTCAAGACTCTGTATCCAAATATTATTGAAGCAACTATCATGACATGTTCCACAAGACGTAAAGATATTTTCATACCAAGAATACCGCTGATTCCGAATGATTTACCCTTTGATTTCAAACTGCTCCAATTTCCTGTTCGTTTGGCTTTTGCTATGTCAATTAATAAGGCTCAAGGGCGATCACTACAAGTTGCAGGCATCAATTTCGAAAATGTATGCTTTTCACACGGACAACTCTACGTAGCATGTTCTAGAGTGGCATCCTCAGAATTTGTTCATTTTCTCACCACAAGGGAAAACAAAAAATATAGTGTATCCAAAGGCTCTGGAATGAGCACTTATATTACCTCTTACAATAAAATGTGAATCAGAAAACTGCTTGTTCTATTTCTATATTCTGTTTCTTTCATTTCGGAAATTCACCGGTTATAGATTCCCGGGCAACGCCGGGTACTCCTGCTAGTTTAAAAATAAATGCAGCTAGAAGCAGAACTGGGCTTAAAATGATCATTAGTGGCAGTGGCAATAAAGACCCTATAAAACATAAGGACACCCAACCTTCACAATTTACTCGGAGTTATTTTCATCACAAAATATGTATAGCTTGTATCTGCTTCTTTTGATCTGGATTCAGAGGTAGTTATATCATTTTTAAAAATGCTGTGACAATCTGTGACAGCTGGTGAGTACAGACATGTCTGTTGATGCAACCAGGATATGGTGGCAGGGTCATGTGACCAAGGGCTAGTTTTGCATCCTTGTGAAGTTTGATAGGGGGTATGAATAACAACAAAACTCAAAGGAGAATTTAAGTCAGGGGTTCTTAACTTGGAGTTTGCATTGTAGTTGCTTGGTTTATGGCTGGTGGTCATGAGAATTTTGCTAAGTGTGAAACTGATTGTAAAAGAGGGTGATCATTTTTCTTCACTTATGTCAATGTTAAAGAAAGTAGTTCTTTTTTGAGTCATCACATCTTCAGATGATGATGGCGAGAAATTGTAAAAACAAAAAAGGGTTGCTATTCTTTAAAAGTTTAAGAACTCCTGAGAATTCTTGGCAGGGTGAAAGTGGAATATCAAAGAATGCACAATGTCAAATGGCGAAGCTCAATGAAATCAAGAGAAAGAATGAAAGTGCTGTCAGGTGTTTTATAGATTTATCGTCACTGCTTTCCTGCCAAGAGTTAGCGAGCAGGGGGCATAAAGAGAGTGGAGATTCTGTCAGTAAGGACAAGTTTAGAAAATATACAGGACTCTTTGGAAAGTCTCCTCATATCATGACAGCTCACTTTGTCATCATCTCTTTTTTCTGGAATTCTTACATTTTGCAGTCTACAGAAACTTATATTATTGTTTCTTCTTTAGGAGATCGAGGATGAGGTCAAAACATTCTTGAGACAGCAAGCATTTCATGTACAGCTGTCCATTATAATGAGTTACGTGGATATTATTGGGCATAACTCAGGATTGGTTTATTGGTTTCTTTAATGTGTGAAATGCAAAAACTGATGAAAAATTCTGGAAAGCTGACAAGTCAATAAAAGTACTTGTTCAGATTAATAAGTAAAGTACAAATTTAGATGAGTTTTGGTATTACTAATTATGTTTTCCTTCCATCATTTATAGCCACACAGAAAGTAGTAGACATATTTGCCAAAAATTCATATAATAACATACTGTTGTTGCATCATTGCACGTCTGACTATTGTGTGAAGTACAGGACTAGTGTGACAACTGAAAATAGTGTTCATTCTGTAGAATCATATCATATCATGTTCATTCTGCCTCAAGTTAAAAATCATGCAGCATTAGAGATAAGTGTTTATGCATAACATTGAAGTTATAACAGTGTGCTCTGATGTGAACTCTTGCTGTTAAAGTACATTTGGTATTTCATTTAATTAGATGGGAATCCCTTTATTTGCTCTTTCATCTTGTTAAGATGCATTATAATAGGAAAATTAAGTATATGTGCAGTAGAAGGGGAGTAGTGTGTTTTCTGATAATCTGACATAATCAGCACTCATGGATAAATATTTTTGCCACGGCTGTGAACATTATAATGCCCCTGATGTTACACGCACATTTTCAGTGAAATTAAAAACACATAAATAAAAGTAGGCAGCGATATGTGTCCAGGAATTAAAATATAACAAATGATCTCCTGTAAAGTCCCCCTTCTCTCTATTGTGAGTCACTGCCCACCAAAAGGTTTGTGCATATCACTGATTAAGGCCAGTTTGCTTTGTTGGAATTTATAAGTTGTTATGTGTGGGACTGTGGGGTCCTGCTTTGTGTCCATTGCTGTGAAGAATGTGATGCCCTAAAATTGGAATTAAACAGTGGGATATTTGTTTGGACTGAGGTAATTAAATCAATGTTTTTATGAATAGCCAATACTCTGTGTAATGTAACTGTGTTTTTTCTTCTTCTTCTTTCAGCTGCTCCCATTAGGGGTTGCCACAGCAGATCACCTTTTTCCATATCTTCCTGTCCTCTGTATCTTGTTCTGTTACACCCATCACTTGCATGTCCTCTCTCACCACATCCATAAACCTTCTCTCAAGCCTTCATCTTTTCCTCTTGTCTGGCAGCTCTGTCCTTAACATCCTTTTCCCAACTTACTCAACATCTCTCCTTTGCACATGTCTGAACCAATGCAATCTCGCCTCTCTGGCTTTGTCTCCCAACCGTCCAACCTGAGCTGACCCTCTAACGTACTCATTTCTAATCCTACCCATCCTCATCACACCCAATGCAAATCTTAGCATCTTTAACTCTGCCACTTCCAGCTCTATCTCCTGCTTTCTGGTCAGTGCTACCATCTCCAACACATATAACATAGCTGGTCTCACTACCATCCCATAGACCTTCCCTTTCACTCTTGCTGATACCCGTCTGTCACAAATCACTCCTGACGCAACTCTCTCAAAGTCACAGCAACTTATAAGAACTACTTTTGCACTTGTTAATGCCTTGACTACCTATTTTTGGAAAACATTTAATGCTGTTGGGTGCCCAAAATGGGTTCTCTTGCTTTTTACATATCTCTTTTAGGTGCCTCACTAAAAGGACTGCTTGCCTGTTATGGTGTGCAAAATCTGCAAACCAAGATCAACTTAAATACAGGATACTTGCATGGGCTGTTTAACATCAAAGCATTCTGTTTTCTTGAATTGTACCAGTTTCAATCACAGTCACATATATTTGAACTGAGCAGGAATTCAGGAGATGCCTAAAGCTGTAATGATAATTTTATCAAATGTGAAGAGATGGGCACCAGGACTAAATTGGTTTACAGCTTGGGAAAGAAAGACTCTTGAAACATCAAAAACTTTATTGTTTGGGAAATGGAATACTCTAACAGATTAAAGAGTTTGAACAAATTGATCCATCAGCATTGGCAGCCAGCCAATCAGAGTATGTAATAATTAGGTGTTGCATAACCCCCATGGAAAATTTATACGTATGCCTTGTCTGAGAGCGACATCAGAAGAGGACAAAGCAACGTCAGAAGAGAGTGAGAGCGATGTCAAGAGGAGAAGACAAAGTGACATCAGGAGAGGGCACCAGCCACGAGCGAACACTTTCATCTGATCGTCAGCAAAGCATCTCATGAACCACTTCATATGCTAGATCACATGCCACCCAGAACATTTATCCCTGACATCTTTAACTTTTCGCAAGCTTTTACTAAAGACAACATACACTGTGTGCACAATTATTAGGCAAGTGAGTATTTTGACCATATCATCATTTTTATGTGTATATTCCAACTCCAAGCTGTATTAACTTGAATGCTTATTGGATTTAAGCACGTCAGGTGATGTGTATTTGTGTAATGAGGGAGGGTGTGGCCTAATGAGATCAACACACTATATCAAGGTGTGCAGAATTATTAGGCAGCTAGTTTTCCTCGGGCAAAATGGGCTAAAACGAGATTTAACTGACTCTGAAAAGTCAAAAATTGTAAAAAGTCTTTCAGAGGGATGCAGCACTTTTGGAATTGCTAAGATATTAGTGTGTGATCACAGAACCATCAAACATTTTGTTGCAAATAGTCAACAGGGTCGCAAGAAACGTGTTGAGAAAAAAAGACGCAAATTAGCTGCCAAAGATTTGAGAAGAATCAAACGTGAAGCTACCAGGAACCCATTATCCTCCAGTGCTTTCATATTCCAGAGCTGCAACATACCTGGAGTGCCCAGAAGTACAAGGTGTTCAGTGCTCAAAGACATGGCCAAGGTAAGGAGGGCTGAAACCCAACCACCACTGAACAAGAAACATAAGTTGAAACGTCAAAACTGGGCCAAGAAATATCTGAAGACAGATTTTTTTCAAAGGTTTTATGGACCGATGAGATGAGAGTGACTCTTGATGGACCAGATGGATGGACCTGTGCATCAGTAATGGGCACAGAGCTCCACTCCAACGTGGAGGTGGGGTACTGGTATGAGCTGGTATTTCTAAAGATGAGCTAGTTGGACCTTTTTGCATTGAAGATGAACTCAAAATCAACTCCCAAACCTACTGCCAGTTTTTCGAAGACACTTTCTTCAAACAGTGATACAGGAAAAAGTCTACATCTTTGAAGAAGACCATGATTTTTATGCAGGCCAATGCTCCATCGCTTGCATCGAAGTTCTCCACTGCGTGGCCAGCCAGTAAAGGCCTTAAAGATGAAGGAATAATGACATGGCCCCCCTTCCTCATCTGACCTAAACCCTATCGAGAACTTATGGGCACTTCTTAAACGCTAGATTTACGGGGGAGAAAAACAATACACCTCTCTGAAGAGTGTCTGGGAGGCTGTAGTCACTGCTCCACAAAAAGCTGATCGTCAACAGATCAAGAAACTGACAGACTCCATGAATGGAAAGGCTTATGACTGTTATTGGAAAGAAGGGTGGCTATATTGATCATTGATTGACTGATTTATTTTTTTTGAAATGTCAGAGATGTTTATTTGTAAATTTTGAGGTGTTTGTTTATTATTCTCACTATAACAGATGAAAATAAACAAGTGAGATGGGAAAATTTTCATTTTTCCTTTAGTTGCATAATAAATCTGCACACTAATAGTTGCCTAATAATTGTGCGCACATATGTATTCCCCTAAAGATGCTCACACTCACATTTCCGTTGTGAAACATTCAGGTTTCAGGTTTATTAACATTTTGGATTGACTGATAGCACTGTGTTTGTTCCATATTAAAATTAATCCTCAAAAATACAACTTGCCTAATAATTGTGCACACAGTGTATATCCAGACTTTGCTATCAACATTTTATTTTGTGCTTTTCTGTACTGGTATTATTGCTCTTTAACAAATACCATGTTTCTTTTAAGTTTCTATACTTTGTCTTCATATCTAAAGTGATTGAGGTAATAAGGTATTTTTTTTTTATTATGAGCACCTGGAGCAGTGCCATATGATCCAGTCTGCAAGGTTTATCCAGCTGAGGACAAAGAGCTCTGGCTAATAATGAACAGTGCGTTAAAGTAAAACATTCACTGGTAGATAAATGGCCTATAGCCAGGGATGTTGCACCTTTATATGTATTGTGGCGGACAGCCAGCAGATCATCCCGGCCAGGACGCACCTGAGATGGAAGGATGTGGGAAGGCAGCTTTTCCAGGACACTGTCTCCCCCAAAACGCTAGATGGCAGCTCCCTTGGAGTGTAACAGTGCCCCTGATTTCCGCAGGGCATCCTGGGACTCGGAGTGCGGTTTCTCAGCCCTGTTGGGTACCGTGGGTGCCACCAGGAGGAACTGAGTGAGGACCGGAGGAGCCATGCCTCATCCATAGCATGTTACTCCCAAGTCATAAGTACGGCAGCCCCGAAGTACTTCTGGGCTGAAGAAAAAGCCAATTCTCCTTTTGACCCAGAAGTGCTAGCAAGTCACGGGGTCAAGGACTTTATAAAGGACTGTTGGAGACAAAGCAAGCGAGCAGGAGTTGGGAGGTAGAGGACAGAGCTTGCTGGGAGATGTGGAGGAGTGGTTTAGAGATGTAAATATTATTATGTTTATTGTGGTGGAGGTGCTTTGGGCACTATTTACTTGAAGAAGAGAAATTAGCTTCTTGGTGTTTTAAAAATGTGTTCTCAGTGTCTGTGTGTTGGGTTAAGCATTGGTATATCGCCATCTAGTGTTATAGTATGAATATATTCTTGTAGACCAAAGGTAAAACTTAGGTCTGTGATATATCTAAGACATCACACATTGCTCGTACCTATGATAAGTAAGTCTGTTGAAGTACTATGGAAAGCGAACTGTGCATGTGTTATTTATAATGTACTTGTGCGGATTAAAGTGCTAGGGAATAACATGCATGTGTGTATGTCTTTCATACAGTACTTTTGTGGTTACAGTCTGTGTGTATGCGTATATCTATGTATGTGTGTGTTATTCTTAAGGTGCGACAGTAGACCAGCCTAGCATCAAATCTGCTAAGTACACTTATCCCTGAATGAAATAAGTAAGTGGAAAGTATGGGTACTATCTCGATAACACATCACCTTTGCCACACAAGTTGGAATTCTGTTTGTGACTTTTGCAGGCTTACTGTGTTTATGCCAGCTCATTCATGAGTGACTCATCCCTGGCCGATGCCACTTATCTGCACCATTACAGTATGAAGATCATGTCCTACTTTGTAAAGCACTGTGGTCCTGGCAACACTGTAGTCTATGAAAGGAAAAAGTACTAAAATAAAGTCTATGTATCTATCTGTCAATATTCCCACACATCTTTTTCATTTCATTGTCACATGGAGGCACATTCACTCTTGGTAGCATCAGGTACTGATGGAACCTACCCTGATTGTAAAAAAAAAATACACTGCTGAAATTAGGTCAGTTATGACCTAATAGTTGGACTCACATGTATGGTAGGTGGGAAACAAAAGGATCCAGAAGAAATCCATACAGACATGAGGAGTTTATGAGGAAGGTACACGCCAAGTAAGCCAAGGCCTTTAAGATCTAGCAGTAGGCTTTGTGGCTTGCACAGTCAAAAAGGGGTCTGAGATTATACATTTCAAAAGGTTAGATCGTATAAAACCCCTGGCCCAAATAACAAAGCAAAGTTTCTTACAAGTCATAAAAAAAATAATACATAAAAAAACTAAACAAGCAAAAAAGTTGCCTAAAAGAGGTGAATCAAAACTGAACAAAACCAAGTCAGTAATAAAAAAATCAGTAATCCCAGACAATTTGAAAAATGAGGGAATCAAAGATACGTACATATAAAACAAAGGCAATCCAAAATGAGCTGAGCAGCATGAGCAGGAAGCTAATGTCTCGCCATTCTTTCCAAGGCAACTTAAGTTTTATATAATACAGGAATGAATTTGAATATTATAATAGTCACACAAACGTCTAAGTATCAGAGATGTAGAGGGTATACTGTATATTTGGAGTAAAAGCACAAATGTACTCAACTAATTGTACTTTTTAAGCTTACAGTATTTCTGTAAATTGCATTATGTATATGCATAAAAATATATACACTACCAGTCAAAAGTTTTAGAACCCCTCAGTTTTTCCAGTTTTTCTTCCAATTTAATCAGTTGAAATGCAATGAAAGACCTAAAATGTTAAAAAGGTAAGCAGTAAACTGCCAGAGGTTTACATTTAAGGTTTAGGTTAGCAAAAGCTGAAAAAAGGATATTTCAGAATATTACAAATGGACCTTCTACAGGGAACATCTTGTTCTGCAGCAATTAACTGTTTCAGGGCGGATGTCGACTTTTGTTGAAATTCCGGGGTAGAGGACGGTAATCAGCTGTTAATGGTGACAAAACTTGCTGTTACGTTTTAGATCGAATATCTTTGCTAGAAGGAAAGTTAGCTTCATTGATTTGACGAATGTATAAAGTAAAATACTCTCTGGACGACATTTTACATATTATCGCTGAATCAGACTCAGACTTACCAGACTCCAGATGTAATGGAAGTGATCTGGAGACAGTGATCAAAAACGAAGGTGAGTGCCAGCATCACCGAACAGCCCCCAGCTGATCGTGATGCTGAACGTGTTTGTGTAGCAAATGCACATATGGCAATGTTCATCTTGGAAGACCGCCACTTACAATGACAAGAGGTACAAACCAGATTGCGTCACACTGCAAATGCCACTGCTGCCTACCTGCTATGTGAAGAAGGCAGTGAGGCAGGAAGCCGGCCCGCCTCGCGTTCCTCCTGGCAGTCGAGCTGCCCCTGTGCAGCCGGCAGAGTTGGCGATTAGATGCTGACAGCAGCCACAGCACGCAGCAACAGATGTTTTATGTTGAATTATGGGTAAAACCATTGTTTTGTATGCTTTTCAGGCAACTGAGCTTTTTGGAAAAAATATTCAGCCCTCAAAAAGTTAAAGTAAATTAAGCTGTGCAAGTTGAAGCAAACAATTTGCACAGGTGTCTCAACTTCTGTTGCTTACTTAAAATCCTCTGTCTGTCTTAAAGCCAAATTGGAACAGCCTATGTTACTACAACCTTTGAAGTACTACTTGGACTATATTACTCCCTAAAAAGATTTAAATTCCAGTGATAATGGCAAGAAAATGGCAATTAACAAATTAAATGAGACAGTGCATTATTAACATTACACGTGTAAGCCTTACATTTAGAAACACTGCAAAAACAAAGTGTCATTGAATATGGTGTCCTATACAATCCAAAGGCAATTGGAAACTAGAAGAAAGTCTGATAAGAAGAGATCTGGCAGATCCAAAGTCAATCAGAATGAGGGTCACCAGCTTGCATGGTACGTGCCTTACAGCACCTATCCTATAATACCTCTTCCTATAATATTTAAATCCATAGTTTCCCTACATAATTACATGAACTCCTCCATTTATTAAGGCAGAAAAAATGTATGTTTATACTAAAACAATATCAGCACTGTTTCTGGATTGATACAAGGGTTTTAAATTCTTTTCCCTAAATCATCAGGTTATCTTTGACTGGAATTGCTAGTTAAAAATCACATTTGTAAATTTCTCACAACGCTATGCCTCAAGAGCATAGTCAACTGGAAAGCTATGGAGAGTCTCAGATATGCCATAAAAGTACTTAATAAATGAAACACAAATCTCAACTGCGTGTTTCTCATTTGGAATTAGGTATGTACTCTCTAGCTTTTGTTGCCTGTCTGGACAATATTTATCTAGTGTATAGATTTGGGACTTCAAGGAATAACACCTGTTGTTGTGGTTATCAACAAGACAATTTCAAGTACAGTAAAAGCAGAAAATCCTCAAGCTAATTAATTTGTTATAAATGTGTCACCTATATTGGTGTATTACTCAGCTTTAATATAATTTTAAACATGACTTTAATGCTGTAACTGTATTTATAGTCCTTAAGGGGAATGCACGCTCTAGTACATAACATGTACAAAATGAGATAAATCACTTGAGGACATTCAAACCATGAAAGATAGTTCCGTTTTGCTCATCATTTCCCAAAATAGCATTTAATTACTTATTGCAAGACCTTAGTCTTCAAATCTCTAAGAGATTACTGCGAAGACAGTTCCACGCATTTATTATTCTTAGAAAGAAAAAGCCTGCTTTTGAATATATTCTTGTATATATTTCTTCTTGGACCTTTCATCTTCCTGTAATTATTATGAAGTTATTAGTACTTTCGACTTTGACATCTTTTATTAACATGCTCTTAATTAAAACTTAAAATATGAATTAATGACTGAAATTTCTACTTAATGCCTCAGTGGTTAGCATGCCATGTCATTGCTCCAGGAACATTGGTATGATCCCTAGCTCCATCACCATCTATAGCCATTGTGTCTGCATGGGTTTTCCGCAGATACTCTGGACACCTACCACATCCTAAAAAACTATGCTAGGCTAAATGTTGGCACTAAACTGGCTCCGTCAGGGTGAATGTACGCACATGCCCTGTAATCAATTGGCATCCATTCCTGGGTTGGTTTTGCATTGGGTCCCTTGCTGTTGGCAGAAGTTTTCTTTCACCATAAACCTGAAATAAAAACTAAAAGCTCTCAAAATATGGAAGGATGGAGGAAAAGTGGTTTTGTCCTAAAATCTTTACCAAGCTCACTTCTGATATACTACAAATTCTAATAATTGTTGCTTGATTTTAAGTTCAGTTTTCAGTTTGCATATGAAATGGTAGTGCAGAGATAGTAATATTTTGAGAGATTAATGGATACTGTCTTATTATTAAATTAACTTCTAGCTTAAAGAAAACATATCTTGCCTTCTTTCTTGTTTTTCAGTTATACTATATTTTGGTAATTACTTTATTATTAATGTCCTTTTAGTGTTCAGAGCTATACTGTAGTCTTGTGTGAGTACATACCTTTTTAGTTCATGGTTTACTGATACCTCTGCATTTTACACATACACTTACCAGTGTGACAGATTTAGGGCTTTCTCGCACCCTTGTACCCACCAGATAAAAGTCCAAATAATTATTTATTATAATAATAAAGTGCACAAAGCATGCTCCTCTCCACAATTCTACAATAAACCAATAACAATAATCAATAAACCAATCCTCCACTCCCAGACGCTTAGCCACCCTGCCTCCCAACTCAGCTCCCCATCTGGGAGCTCCCACAGTCCTTTTATACTCCCTGACCCAGAAGTGTTCCTAGCCAACAGTCCACAAGTCCTTATTCCTTCCGGGTCAGGGTAAATAGTACTTTTTTTCAACCCGGAAGCCCGTTGCTCTTCCTATGACGAACTTCCGGGTCATAGGGCATGAAGAACTCTTCAGTCCCTTCCTGCAGCTCCCTCTCGTGGCCCCCATGGCATCCAGCAGGGCGATGCATAAAAATTCCATTGTCCATGATGCCCTGCTGGTCTTCTGGGGACCTCCATGCTGCAAGGAGGGCTCCACCTGGCGGCTTGGGGGTATTGGCCCGGGATAATCGGCTGGCCATTCTCCACCCCAGCCACTTTATTACATACACCTCAACCCCTTTTTGTCTTCAGATCTGTTGTAATTCTTCATCGCACAGATTCAACAAGGTGCTAGAAATATTCCTCAGAGACTTTGGTTCATATTGACATGATAGCATCAAGCAGTTGCTGCAGATTTGTTGCCTGCACATCCATGATGCAAATCTTCCGTTCCACCACATCTCAAAGGATCTACTGTATTGAAATCCGGTTTGAAATGCAGACCATTTGAGTACGGTGAGTTCACTGTCATGTTCAAGAAACCAGCTTGAGATGATTTGACCTTTGTGACATGGTGTGTTATCCTCCTGGAAGTAGCCATCAGAAGACCTGTACACTGCAGTCATAAAGGGAAGGACATGGTCAGCGTCAATACTTAGGCAGGCTGTAGCATTTAAGTCATGCTCAATTGGTACTAAGGGGCTCGAAGTGTGCCAAGATAATATCCCCCACACCATTACACCACCATCACCAGCCTGAACCGTGGATACAAGGTAGGATGGATCCATGCTTTCATGTTGTTGATGCCAAATTCTGATCCTACCATCCAAATGTCACAGCAGAAATCGAGACTCATCAAACAAGACAACATTTTTCAAATCTTCTATTGTCCAGTTTTGGTGAGTTTGTGCGAATTGTAGCTCAGTTGCCTGTTCTTAGCTGACAGGATCCCGGTGTGGTCTCCTGCTGCTGTAGCCCATCTGCTTTAAGGTTCGACTTGTTGTGCATGTTGTGCATATGCTCTTCTGTATATCTTGGTTGTAATGAGTGGTTATTTGAGTTACTGTTGCCTTTTTATCAGCTCAAACACGCCTGGCCATTCTCCTGTGACCCCTGGTATCAACAAGTCATTTTCACCCAGAGAACTGCCACTCACTGGATATTTTTCCTTTTTCAGACAATTCTCTGTAAACTCTAGAGATGGTTGTGTGTGAAAATCCCAGGAGATCACCAGTTTCTGAAATACCGTCTGGCACCAAGAACCATGCAATGTTCAAAGTCACTTAAATCACCCATTCTGATGCTTGGTTTGAACTTCAGCAGGTCATCTTGACAATGTCTACATGCCTAAAAGCACTGAGTTACTGACATGTCATTGGCTAATTACATAGAGTATATATACTGTAGGTTAGTCCAAAATGAGTGAAAACCATAACATTTTCTTAGTTTGTCTGTACTTATTAATTACAGTGTTTATCTGCTGCTTGCCAGTAGGCCTTACCCATGGTGTCAGGGTTGACTGAATTAACTGTGTTGACATGTCAATCAGTGGATTCATGTGTAAACCAGTGTAAAGTCCATCTAACATTGGATAACTTTTCCAGTGATTTCCAGTCATAGCCTTTACATAATCTTAGTGAATCTGAGGAAATCGGCAGCTCGTTAAATTAGTTGTGTAATGTGACATGTCCATGACTTCTCTAAAAAATCAGGCAGGTTTAACTTTATCTTTAGTTGTACAGGCAGCCGACTGTATATGTATATGAGAGCTAACAACCAATGAATACTCTTTCAGAATGTAATGACAAAGAATAAGGAACGCAGATCATCTGTCTGATGTCTTGAATTGAATGGAAAATGACAGAACTGTAATGTTGCAGCTGAATTCGTTGTAACTGCTAACCCCTTTGTACATAACTGTCTTGATCAGGCAGCATTCTTCCTGCTTCTCAGTAAAAAGGGTCTTACACGACTGTGCTGTGGTCATCATGTAGTCACTAAAATTGACATACCTTGCAATTTTCATTTCTGTAAATTGACATGGTCCGCCGATGAGAACAGCAATTGCAGTCAGAAAGTCTGTGATACCCTATGACTAAAAGTTACTCAATGTGGCATTGCCTTAAGTAAACCTCGGTCAAACAGACATTATATTTCTTTGAAATTTTAGCACCTGGGTTGTCATTTATAAAGACTGCACAGGCACAAAAAGAGGTTCAAAATTTGCGTTCATAACTTTCCACGAAAATGTTAGGATTTATAAAAGAAAACTTGACAGGGGAACGTGCAGATATTTATGGAAACTCTAACCCATGTGTATGAAACTTGGAAACGAAGACACCCATGATCAATTGGGGAAATGCAGCCCAACCAACTAAATGATAATTTGCATTCACAATAATTCCTATCATCAAGAAGTTATTATAATGTGCATTGACATGAGCAACATATTACACCTCACAAACAATGAATATGATACACAGACTGTATTTTATTTCCCTTTTTAAACAGGGCCAATTATACAAATTTGCACTGAAGAACTTTTTGACAGTTTATATCAGCTACCTGTTGCCATTTCTTAGGGAACTGGCAAACAGGTCAGGAGTATCTTGGCCAAGTTTTACTCCATTATGCCTGCTGTGCTGGAAGCCATTAACTAACCAGTTTTCATATGGTGTAGGTGCACGCACATAAAACATAACACGTTTTTGACAACATGAAAAGGAAATTTTCAGCAGGGTCCAGTTCTCCTAACATAATCAAAGCACTTTACTACACTTGTATTGCAATAAGGGCACCTAGCGTAAATGAACCTGCTTTTGTTAACCATAAGCTTTTACATTACATTAATGCAAAAGTCATCTGTGATGCCATGAGTTGTTTGAGAAACATTTTGTCCCCCTGGCATGGGTCAACCCATGATTCATTTATTTTGAGGCAAAGTAGCTTAGACTGATGTGATGGTGCTTTACATGGTGAAAGGCTTGTTATTAACGCAACTGGTTGAGCACTCATTTTTTCATACTGTACTATTCAATGTAACAGCAATCACATCATTTCATGTGTCAGGTTATAGAGCCTACCATCTCAGACTCTAGCACCTTTTCTGAACCCCCAGAGAGCAGAGGAGAGCCACTCTAATGCCAGATATGATCTTGCACTCTCCTGCACACTCTTGAATGCAGAGAATGTGGTCTTAACACATCAGGGTTAGGGTTCTATGACATCATGATTGCATATGTAAGAGGTTGGGTAGCATGTTCAATATATGGATGTTTCAGAGTGGCATTCAATGCACGTTCCCATACACATAGTTACAATGTGATTGTGATTTATAAAGGGTATTTTTTTTAGGATACAAATTCTCCTATTTGTTTAGTATGTGCATATTTTCATGCTCAAATTCACTCAAAGTTTTATAAATGAGGCTCCAAGTCAGTCAAGTGTAAGTGCCAAGATGGAACCAAGCTTTGCCTTTATTTTTTGTTTTCATGTTTCTTTTCTTTTAATCAAGTCATTTTTATATGATCTTTATATACAATATATTGCTGACTGGTTCCTCTTGATCCTAGAATCTGTGGCTGGGAACAGGTTAGTCTAGGCTGACCTTTGGGCCTGCTAGACCCATGACCCTCACCAGGAAACGTGGCCTGAGGTGATGAGATTAGATGAGATATTGTTGACTCTTTTACTGCTAGAAGTCAACCACAGGAATTATTTATCTACTTGACCAATCTCAAATGTATGTTTAATGTATCAGCTATCATCATTCTACTGTTTCCTGATATGAGTCAATCCTTTGATTAAGTACATTACTGAAAATGTCATTTTGTTGCACATCCACATTCTCTACACACATTTTTATTACAAGAACAACAAATACATTTTACCTCTATACAATTTTTCAAACTCCATAGTCTTGGCAGTGTAGAAATTTACTTGCCAAAATAACCACCCAATCATAAAGGTTTTCCAACCATCGCCACGTCTTATTGACTAGGCCCCAGAAACTTCATCCCAACGTCATCCCACTGCCTTTCCCTTAAATACTTGTCTCTTTTTCATGTCACTGAATGTAACCCAGTCCATTCTTATATTTTCCTGGACAACGAACTGTCTCCTGCCAATGAAAGCAAAAAAGACTCAAACTAACCAATCATGCCTTGAGAAATGGTCATCCTTTCAGTGTTGTGTCCAGCACCTGCTCAATAGGAGCATGTTACTTTTATTGTAACCATATTAAAAAGCAACCTTTTTCACTGTCTATCACAACTTTGAGTGGGAAACTGGGAACTACAGGAAAAAAATAACTTTGTCTGACACTTTAATGGTGGCTTATGTTTCTAAAGTCAATATGCTGGAGAAGGCACAGAAAGAAAGATGTTTATAGTAACTGTCTCCTTACTCTGCACTAGGGGTATTGTTCTTTGGCTTCTACTAGTTTGTTCATAAATGTAACTTCATATTTTATTCACTTGTCTCAAGCCAAATTACAACAGTAAAAAAAAAAAAAAACAGAAAAGCAGCTACCAAAGAACTCACACTGTTTTGTTTAATTTTTGGATCCGCAATTTTGGATAACCAGGAATTGTAAACTGCTGACCTTTCTAACATCATAATGGTGCCATCTTGTGCCATCTACGTCCTGGAATTCTCATGTAACAATATTTTAACAACAATTCCATAAACTGGAGTAAGTTCATAGACATTCTTCATGGCACTGCAAATTGATACAAAATAAATCTTGACACTAGAAAATAAATCAAAACTAAAAATAAATGAAAATGAATTCTGTGACCTGAAAACTAATAAAAATGCAAAAAAAATCTTGAAAGGATACTAGAGAATGTAAAATAAGAATTAAAAAAGACTCCAATAATAACAATAACATGCCCAGTACTTCACCTGTATTTAAATGTATGCAAAGTAAATATAACATAACATTCTCAAAAGTACTTAATCCAATACAGTATATGAGAAATCATTGGGTAATAGAAAATTAGGTTTTACAGCACAGTGTGTAGAGTACAGTATAAGTCAAAGGAGGCTATACTTAAGCTGTATAATGTACTGGGGAGGCCTCATCTGCAGTTCTGCATACAGTTTTGGTCTCCAGGCTACAAAAAGGAAATTGCAGAGCTAGAAAAGGTCCAAAGAAGAGCAACTAGCCTGATTCCAGGGCTACAGGGGATGAGTTTTGAGGAAAGATTGAAGGAATTGAACCTTTTCAGTTTAAGCAAATGGAGATTAAGAGTTGACATGATTGAAGTTTTTACAATTATGAAAGGTATTCGTAGATACAGTACAGTACAGTAGATCCAAGCCATTGCCTTAAAATGAGTACAGTGGGAACATGGGGGCACAGCTGGAAACTCAGGGTAAATATCACACAGATATTAGAATTTTTTTTCACACAGAATAAATTAGCAAGTATTATTATCTTTATTGCTGTGCAGTACCGGTGTGCACGCCACTCCAAGTATGGCACAAAAACAGATCTTGACAGCCAACTGAGCTTAATGCAAATGTCCTCATTGTATATCCACTGACTAGCAATTCATGGTAAGATTTGTTTGTTTTGTAACACATTTTAAGTAGTGGAGCCATTGACGGCTTGCTCTTTGTCCTCACCAGTGACAAGTCAACTTTTTGATGGACCTGTTGCCCACTCATCTTTGAGAATGTCACTTCTGATAGTAGTAGTCTGGTTTAAATGTGGGCATTAAGAGTTGAATGTTAGTTTTAAAATGATTTTCTTTTCAATGATGTTTATAGTTATGCATTTTTAACCAATATTACTTTTAATGTTCATAATTATTACTGAACCAGTAACGGTGTACTGCACAATAACGTGCAGTGAATACACTTGACTTGAGCATTCATAGTTTTCATACTCTTTCTCTGTCTCTGTTTAGAATTTGTTTGCTCAGAGGTTGATGCGCTTGCTGCTTCTTGAGCAGCTCTTCTTTTCCTCCACCCTAGCGGCCCACTGCTTCTCTTCTTTCATTGGCATCTTTTCACGTTAAAACTGATTAAGTTAGTTTTTGTGTTGCAATTACTTAGTACGTTTTCTTTAATTTTTCACTTAAGCTGGTACGTAAGTCTTCAATCTGCCTCAAGAATGCTTAAAGATATGAAGAGATAGGGGAAGTGACCGCGAAGGTGGTAGGGAATGAGAACAGCACCTATATGCATGCGCCACACGGCTGCCCTGCTGCGTGCTGCCAAGAATTGATTCTACAATAAAATAAAAATAAAAAGTGTACTAAAAATCATCACCCCGAATGTGGATAATAGACGTCATGTAGTATATGCATGCCAACTTTCAAGTCAATAAGTGAAACGGTTTGCGAGCTACAGGTGATTTAAAATCCTGGACAGACAAATGAATAACCACGGTAGCATATTGTATAAGAAGATAATAGTTTATTGAAGAGCATGTAATTAACACTTTAACATTCCAAAATTGGAAATGTAATATTAAAAACAAAAAAAAACAAGATTGTTATACCTATTTCATTTTAATTAGAATAAAAATACAAATGCAATTAATCTTGCTACCGCAACAAATACAAATAAATACTGGGCTCTCGACACTTATCTAGTGCCCACAACACCTCATTTCTTGATGTTTCTATGGCTTCTAGATGACAAATTCCATAGGAATTGTGCTTAAGCTAACTGAATTAATTCTGTGCAGTACAGGAAAGTGGTGTGTCTTACTTGCAGTCTTCACTGGTTTAGTTATTCTGCAGTCTGACACTGGAATTTTGATTTTCAGCGTTGATGCGCTTTTTATTCACTAATTTAGTGACTATCATCCTAGTCTCATTGCATTTTTGTTTATTGCTGATTTTCTTGTTTTAAACATTTGTATCATCTGCAACAAGCAACATTTATGGCTTCACCTTTCTGATCAGTGCTGATACTTAGAAAAATCGCCAAAAGCACAACGTTAAGTCTCCTGTTACTAGCAGAAGACAAGATTAACTTAGCAGATATATGACAATTTAACACATAAAAAAATGAGGAAAGAGTTGTGAGTAATGGCAAAGTTATATTTTATAAAAACAATAGGGGGCCTTGCCCCCTGCTCGCTTTGCTTGCCCACCCCCTCCCATTCCCCCTCAGGAGATGCGGTCTGATCAGCTGCTGCTGCCAAGCTGCGTGTTCTGCTTGTTGCACTGCGCGTTGATCATTTAAAAGTCTGTAAAGCAGCTGTCTTTTTGTCTCACTGCCTTGTCTCGTGGGACATCAAATTGTCTTCCAAGAAGATTACGTATCATCTCCTTCCAAGCCTTTTTTTATTATAGAGAGATGTTATTACCAAGTGATACATGATCATTTTATAAATGGGAGGTTGTTAGGTGATGTCTGGTTAAAATATAGAAGATACTGATATCTGTAATGGTTAATAAAATTGGTTAATTGATCTTAGCTTCCTTACTGTTTAATTGCAGTAGCTGGCATAATACATATCACAAACTTGCATTATCTGTTCCTCCTTCTCTTTTGAATCGCAATCCACTGCATTTTACTTACTGTGCATGTTAGGTTACATGAAAAAGAAAATCACATACAGGAATTCACATCATAGGAGGCCAGTTAACACTGGGTCAATAGTACCCTTCTTGATCATTTACACTGCAAATATTGTTCTTTATCTAAATTCTTTGGAATAGGAAGGTAAATTCAAAAGCAATGCATTTGTATCCTTTAAAGAAGATATTTCAGGGAAGTTTAAAATTAATTTTAACAGACATACAGTACAGGCCAAACGTTTGGACACACCTCCTCATTCAATGTGTTTTCTTTATTTTCATGACCATTTACAGCACTCCATCACTCTCCTTCTTGGTCAAATAGCCCTTACACAGCCTGGAGGTGTGTTTGGGGTCATTGTCCTGTTGAAAAATAAATGATCGTCCAACTAACCTGACTTCTGCACAACACAACTGCTGGTCCCAACCCCATTGATAAAGCAAGAAATTCCACTAAATAACCCTGATAAGGCACACCTGTGAAGTGAAAACCATTTCAGGTGACTATCTGTTGAAGCTCATCGAGAGAATGCCAAGAGTGTGCAAAGCAGTAATCAGAGCAAAGGGTGGCTATTTTGAAGAAACTAGAATATAAAACATGTTTTCAGTTATTTCACCTTTTTTTCTTAAGTACATAACTCCACATGTGTTCATTCATAGTTTTGATGCCTTCAGTCATGAAAATAAAGAAAACACATTGAATGAGGAGGCGTGTCCAAACTTTTGGCCTGTACTGTATATGCGATTACATTAAAATGTATTATTAGAAGTATTGTTTCCTCCCTACAATGGACTGGCACTCTGTCTAGGGTTAGTTTCCACCTTGTGTCCAGCTTCCTACATCTCTAAACTTAATATGTGGGACAGCAAATGTATTGAGTGTCTAAAATCATTAACATCTTGCATCCTTTCGGGACAATAATACATTTTGTTATTGTTCTCTCTACAATGAGTAAGGACAACTTTGACAAGTAAACCAGAAAAATATGTACACTTAATCCTTAATGTGAGCATTGAAAGCAGAAAATACAAAGCGTCTGACTTCGGCCCAGAAAGCATTGTTAGCTTTACCAATATTGTTTAGAGGCGTTTGCTCACTTTTCTGAAAGGACAATAAATTGCCAACAGGGATTTTAGTGCATGTGAATGACAGAAGTCATACTGACAAAAATCTGTAGATATTAGAGCTAGCTGCTTTTTGTGTGACCTTTCATTTAAAGTGATGTTTGACTACAGGTATAATAAAATATTAATATTCTGAGTCAGAGCAAGGCATGTCTTCCAATGAACACAATGAACTCATGATTTATGGTTTTAACCATAGTGCTTTCAGTAGAAAACAGTTTAATCACCAACATTTTGAGGATAATGATATTTTTTATTAAAACATAATAATGCATGTGAATGTAATATGTATGTATTAAGAATAAATTAAAATTAAATTATTCCTGACCTAACCACTGCAGTCATTAAACCCTCTATTTCAAGATTTTAATACCATAAGGAAAATTCCTTAAGAACAAATAAAAAATAAATCATGTTAGCTTTAGCATAATAACAGTTCTATGACTGGACAGCGAGATGATTATTGCAGTCCACCTTTAATGCAGTAAGCCCTCCACGCAGTTCAGCAGCATGACTACATTCGGTTTTATTTGGTCATTTTTAGAACTACATGTTTTCTGTTTAAAGGAGAACTAATGCTAAACACACACTGCTTGAATGATTAGTCAGTCTGAAATCCACTGTTTAAGATACGGTCATAAGTTATTGTTACTGTTTATGTAGTTTTTTAAATTTTGAAGTGAAAGACAACAGTGGTAAGACAACATCTCACAGCAGGAAGAAACCTTGAAAGTAAATAAGGATCGTATTGGGAAGCGTGTATCCCTCTTGCTAGCGCTGAGATCAATTGAAATCTACAAATATAAAAACCATCAACACTGTATTACATGACCAAAACTAAACAAAATGTTTACACATTTTAGTTCAGTCAGTTTAGGGCAAAGACAAACACAATCGAGAATATTCACATAATTTCCTTTAGTTGTGATTTCAGTTGTGAATTTGAATTTGTGGATGAAGGTAGGAGTGAGTGCAATGGCCTTATAAGAAAGTGAAGTGTGATGTTGTTACGGCCTACGGGTATATAAATAGACCGGACACAAGTGAGACAGGGAGAGAGACAAAACAGAGAGAAAAACCTAAACCAGCTAAATAAAAACAGACTCCATTTATTGTAAAAAAAAAATAAAAAAAAAAACTCACAAAATATGGAGAAAATGACACAAAAACAGGAAAAAGGCAGGAGGACAACATTAACTCAGCTATCTAGCTACACAAAGTTTACACAGTTAGATACATACTATCCACATTTATCATATAGATGGCTAGCTTACAACAATTACATTATTTCAATAAGAAATCAGAAACAAAAACCCAGCACCAGATCATTCATTCATTCATCCATCCATCCATCCATCCATCCATCCATCCATCCATCCATCCATCCATCCATCCA
>JANRMT010062813.1:60615217-60627706 GCA_026402145.1 Polypterus bichir lapradei
TATCTATCTATCTATCTATCTATCTATCTATCTATCTATCTATCTATCTATCTATCTCACACAAACATTAGGAAGTTTTTCTTTACACAGAGAACCATAGACACTTGGAATAAGCTACCAAGTAGTGTGGTAAACAATAATACTTTAAGGACTTTCTGAATCACAGGGGGCTGATATGCACAATTTATTACAAAAAGTGATGGGATGCCCCAGTCTGTAGACATTAATCACCAGTACTCAATAAGGCAAGAATGGAGAAATACTGTTTCATTTGGTGCATACCGGCCCACTTCAAGCACTAACTTTACTTCACCTCCTTGTGTAAAACTTACCGAGAGAAAATAATCAGTTTCTACTTTCATCTGTATGTTAAAATTTCCAACAATCACATTCCTGACAGTGCTGAAAAATATACTCAAGAAAAACTTGAAAATCTGTCTAGGTTTGTACAGAATAATGAAAAGTGAACAAACAAGATATGTTTTATTAACACATAACATTAACAAGTATTTCAGAAGAGCTAAAATTGTGCCCAGACTTCCATGTTATCCTTGTGATTAAGTTATAAATTGCAAAAAAGTCACTCCCATAGTAATCATCACAGGGGGTTTGCTTATCACACTGTTCAGGCAGGATAGATTAATGTAGTTCAACATATGTTTCAGGTTTGAGATACATTTCTGTCAGAATAAATTATGGTTAAGGTCAGCAAGGAGCTCACCAGTGCAACGTTTGGAGTGAGGGCAAGGGCACCACCAAGGTGAGTCATGCAGGAGAATGTTCAATACGAACCTCTACACAACATAGAAACCACACTTGCAGTCACAGAATACCTCTACATTCTGGTCTTTGAAAGGCAGGGTCCACTAAGGGCCAGTTTCAGTAGAGGTATATGTAGTATTGCCAAATTATACAAATGCCTTCAAACTGGTGCTCATTTAGATATTCTGGGACAGTACTGGAAATGGGACCTTTGAATTAGAATTTTAGGTAAAGAATTGAAGTCAGCCCTCAATAAAATCTACTCCTCGTTAGTTTGTGCAAAACATGGTCCAACTCAATAGAAACTTATACATTCTACTGGAACAAAATCTTTGCTTGGAGTTCACTTGTGTTGGATTCATAGTCCTCCTTATCCCCCCCAACAGTTCTATTTGAGATACCACTGCTTTCTATAGATAGATATGGGAAGGCTGTATATGAATTAAATTACATAAGATGTACTAAAGTATGCATTAAATGTCTGAAATACAAAATTTATACATGCAAGATAAAAACAAACAAATTTAAATTGAATACTGGGTATTTGCAGCAATCTTTGACTAGACTTAATGTAGCTTGAGAAATGTCTGAATATGTATGACATATGGTTAATGATTTATTACCCAAGAAAGGTTAAGTGAAGAAAAGAAAAAATAATGTTCTTAAATATTTCACATTATATTTTGTCTTGGTAGAGTTCTATATTACTCTGCTTTCCCCTTTTGTATTCTTATTCACGTACCATTTTGTCAGAATGCCTCAAATCCCATAGACTTAGCACGGTTTATAAGGTATTGTACTTTATAACTTCTCCCCACCTTCCTTTCTACATCTATAACCTCAGGCTAATGCATAGAATAAAAGACAAGCAGGAGTTAAGCTACAACTTTAAATAATGTATTATTGATAATATTTGTAAAATAATAACAATAAACAAAGTACATTTTGAATATTGGCAGTCATACAACCTGATAAATGCTGATGTGTAGTTTCAGGCAGCACACAGACTTGTCAGTTACTTAAAATGTCTCTAGTTAAGTCATCATTTTGAGTCAGCTTTCTTCAGAACAGGCCACATGCCTGTCTCAATATGACTACCTAGTTGTGCTTCTCAGTGTGGTCTTCTTTTCAGTCCATTGTGTGTGAGATGCTCCTCCATTATGCTGGTGTGAGAGAGACAGGGAGGGGTAAGGCAACCAAATTTATATATTCTTTATCCAAATCCTTACAGAAATAGGGTGTCATGCTACAGAATGGTCTCTGATTCAAACGAATCCCAAGAATCCATACTTCAGACCAATGGGACACACAACACCTTTCACACCTGCCCCCAAAACCATTTGTTGAGCTGATGCTTACCAGCTAAGTAATATGGCTTTCCTGTGGGGGTTGATTGAGAGAGTCCTGCAGAGAATCAATCACTTGCCAAACTGATTTTAGGCACTTCCTCCAACCCTGTCATAAAATTCCTCACTCAGTCCTAAAGAATGGGGCGGGGGATCTTAAACATCAAACCATTGCTGTTCTTATCAAGGGTATAACTCTAATACTACATTGCTCTGTCTAAGTTACAAATAAAGACATACAAAATATGTATCTACTTATATACAAAATTTCACACCACAACAATTTATCTATGAAAAACTGATTTCATATTTAGGAGCAGCTCTACCATTTTACCCTTTTATATTATTCACAGTTGTGCAAGTACACATTGTTAATCGTGATGTTGTTTAAATTTTACAATACATGATTTTTGTATTTTTATTTGTGACACAAAAGTGAATAAAATGGTACTTGATTATATTTATTCTTTTTAAATAATGTGAAAGACGAAGCATAAGCATAATTGATTTGACCTGGGAATCAAAATTTCCCTTGTATGCCACACCTATGAAAACTAATGAAACTGAAGCAATTCTAAATTGTCCATCAATTAATGGATGCAGTATAATTACTGTGGTGTGAGAAGATGCAAACTCTTTGAAACATAACGCTGCTTTATACTTAAAAGCATAACAATATTACTTAGTTTATATTTTATGTCATTCTAAAAATCAAATACACAATGTAATATAATGAAAAATTACACAAGACTGCAACAGAATTAAAATTAACAACATGGAAGGTGCTTTGAAGGTTACAATGGAGTGAACATTTTGCCGGGCTGTGGAACAGATTCACTTTAGAACTGCAGAGCTGAAGGTTGTGTTCACTTACCCAGAAAGACATGTCAGGGAATCAGGTCAAAATTTGGGAGTAGAGAAGTTTTGGGTACAACATGGCAGCACTCATTTAAATGTTGAATGTTAAATTAACTTGTTGGTGTTTTTGTTAGGGTAAAAAATATATATTGTGAGCTGGGGGGCTGTTCACACCCCTACAGGTTAAAAAAGACACTGAAAGACTACCTTCACATTGCTTCCTTGCTTGCTGGACTTACTTGCAGCTGATTTATCACGCGATACTTCGCAGACTTAAAAGTCAGAGCAGCACCTGTCAGTTTTTTATTGTTTGTTTGCTTTTCTCTCTCTCTCTCAGACCATACCTGCTCCTGACGCGCACTCCTTTGAAGAGGAAGATATGTTTGCCTTCTTTTAAATTGTGAGACGGAGCTGTCATCTCCATTTTGTCAAGGAGTCTGTTTAAACCTTTGAATAAAAAGAGGCATATATTTGTTTGCAGTGTTTGAATAAAGTTCCTGTCTCTACAACCTCCTGTGTTTCTGTGCAAATCTGTGACCCTAGCCTGACAAGATATCTACCAAAAAATAAGAAAGAAAGAGGCTTGGATTAAATAGAGGGTCAAGAAACGTGTTTTTGGTTAAGTTTTCATTTCACTGCTATTGTCCAGTCAGCTGTAACACTGAGCAGCGCTGTTTTGTTTGGACAGTGTGTGCATCATGTTCAGTAGTGCTGATATATTTTCTCTGATGCCATGTCTGTTTTTAAACCACAACAATCAATTTGTGTGAGCCTGCAAAATGGCTCTGTCTGCATGGTGTTCATTGTCTCTGGCAGCAACTGGATTATGTAGCCAGCAGCACCATTCCAGTGGTTGCTCAGAAAAATCCTGATTGTGATCTTAATAACTCTTCTGTTATGAAAATGCCATGGCTTTTTCGTTTACTTGATTGGACCTAAGTGTAATGATTTTGGAGAATGAATTTTTGCTAATAGTTTGTGAATTAAATTTAATTTTGGAGGTGTTGTTTATTTTTCATGTTATTTTACCCTTCGCTATCTTAGGCCTTCCAGAAGACAACTTGTGTGATTTGTGCAGGGTTCTGGTATAAAAGATGGTGATTTTTTTTAATTGTCCAAGATTGTGGATACAAATGCAACAAGATTCATGTTGAAATTGTTCTGTTAAATAGGTTTTCATCTTTTCACTAGACGTTTTTAAAATGATTTTTGGTTAACATTTTGGGTGCCTTGTTTGATTAGTTAAGATTTCTGTTTTCTTCTGTTTTTTTGCTGTTGTTTCTTGCTACTTTCCAAGGGCCTCATGCATAACGCTGAGCGTAGAATTCCCATTAAAACATGGAGTGAGGACAAAAGTCGAAATGTTGTATGCACAAAAAAATTCAGATGCACAAAATCATGTATAAGCCAACTTCCACGCACTTCTGCTACATAAATCCTAGTCAGCATGAAATGTAACGCTCGTGCATGCGCCTGCCGCCTCACCCTGTCTCCTCCCAGAATTATGCCTCTGTGAATATGCAAATCAATATAAATATTTCCTTAAGTACAGCGTTCTGTGAAAAGAAAATGGTAAAAGCATGGGGAAAAACGAAGAATTTCAGCCAATGCTAAGTGGATGTAATGAAAAACATTCTATTTGTTGGTTTAAGTAGTTACATAAACAACAAAAGAAAGCTGATCGAAAGTTCAAGTTCAAAAAGTCGCACAGTGCCCAAAATAAAAAGAAGTCAGATATCAAAGTCGCCGTGAAAAGGCAAGTCGTAGCCCGCCGTCTGAGTGTCATATGGAAGTTTATTAGGGTACAGAGAAAAGAAAAAAAATAGGGACACAGTGGGAAAAAAAAGCTTGAAATATCAACTTTGATCTCGAAATTTCCCCTTTAATCACATAGTTTATTTTGTCATTAAAGTAGAATGTCATAAACTTCATCTTAAAACCTTTTGATTTACTAGTTTCTCAAATCCCATCATAACTAAAGTGGCACGTTAAATGCTTCGTATTCTATGTGTTCTTCTATGTACTCTATGTGTGTGAATCACCACTTGCTTCTTATTAAATGGGCTTTCTCTTCCTCTGACAGGACACAGAATACTTTACATTCATGATATTACATGATCCGATCAACTGAAATACTAAGATGTATGTTTGATATTATTTTCATGATGAAATGAATTAAAGCATGTATTGAACATAGGGCCACAGTGGCGCAGGGGTAGTGATGAGCTAGCATCCTGTCCAGAGATTGTTCCTGCTTCCCACAAGATGCTTGCTGCGCTGTGCACGACACTCAATGAAATAATTTATTGCAGCAGTACTGTGTCTTTCAAATGTACTAGCCCCCAATTTATTAAATCAGCTCTTTAATAAAAGTCAAGTCATCTGTAAGCTTAGAACGCAGATTCTTCAAAACTTTTAAGGAACGTTGAAATATCAAATAATAATGTTTAATTATTCCATCCATCTATCCATACAGGGTCACGTTAGTCCCAGCAAACATTCACCGTGAGGCAGAAACAATCCCTGAATGGGGCACAAATGGGCCCCCATTAACAACCAACTGCAGTCCAGCTAACATTCTGATATATGATTAAAAGTGATTGCTTATAGTTTCATCTCCTTATACTGCTACTGTTTTTCGATTCTTTTCAAAACTGAAAGTTCATTATCATTGTGGCTGCTAGATTGTAGGCACCTTTCTATTATACAAAATGTTTAGAAAATGTTCAAAAATACATCATATTAGAGTAAGGAGTATTGTATGGCAGGCGTAGGTCTCATATTTTTCAGGTTCTTTTTTTCTTCTTAAAATGTATCAGAGTTGCTACTTAGACACAAAGTACTTTTAAACTTTTCATTTTTAAAATCCATTTACAATTCACTTAAAAGACATAAGTCACATACAATGTGTGGTGTAGGATATAAAAAAATAATTAAATAGATTTTGCAAATTGTTTCTTACAACTTGCTCAAGGTTAATATCTATATTAGTCATTATGCGAATTCATTCCGCTATCAGTAAAGAGTACTGCATCATATTTATAACACAATAATTGCTTGACGTGCTGTCTTTTTCTCTTATTAATTTCAGAACATGAAATGCACCAATAATACTGACAGAAATAGCTTACAACATGCACCATTGAAAGTAAGAGCAAGACATTTAATTTGAAATGCCATCTTTCTGTCTTTTACTTTTCAACTGTAACAATTGTTTCTTCTTCTTTTTTTAATGGATTTAGGTAAGACCTTGCTTTGTCACGGGCAGCACGGTGGTGCAGTGGTAGCGCTGCTACCTCGCAGTAAGGAGACCTGGGTTCACTTCCTGGGTCCGCCCTGCGTGGAGTTTGCATGTTCTTCTCGTGTCTGCATGGGTTTCCTCCAGGTGCTCCAGTTTCCTCCCACAGTCCAAAGACATGCAGGTTAAGTGCATTGGTGATCCCAAATTGTGCTTGGTGTGTGCGTGTGCCCTGCCCGGGGATTTATTCAAACCTTGCGTCCTGTGTTGGCTGGGAATGGCTCCAGCAGACCCCTGTGTTAGGATATAGCGGGTTGGATAATGACTGACTGACTGACTTGCTTTGTCACGTTGAATAACTTGTGCTCCATTTTTTGCTGAAGAATGACTATTTTATATAATGCCTTTTCCTATATTCCAGTTGTCTGTCTATCTCTATCTACTGTAAAATATGTCAGCATCAAGAGACTGATCATCATTAACAATCTTCTCTCCTTTGATCATCAGTCAATCACTCTGAAAAAAAAATAGAGAAATGGTTTATTTATTTATTTTATTTTTTTTTATAAAATGTAGTTTCTAGTGTTTAATTTTGCCCCATGCTGTCCCTTCCTCCTCTTGTCTACTCTTATCCACTCTTATAAACAAAGGAGCCAGAGTGGTTCTTCAGAGCGATGCCATAGGGGAACCATTTTTGGTTCCCTAAAAACTAATCTAAATGAAGGTTCCAGAAAGTACTTTTATGTATTTGGATCCATAACAGGTCCATAACGTAAATAATGAAAGGCAACAGATTTGTGAATTACTAAAAAGTGATGATTGAAAAGGACTTTTGAGTACAATAACACAGGCCAAGTCCAGGATTACTTTATCTGTTAGTGTCCTACTAGGTATCCTACCATACGTTAAAGATTTCAGGTTTCTTGTACATATTAGGATTTTTTTCAAAGCACAAAGATCTAAATTAATATGCAGAGAATCTGTCCTGGAATTAAATGGTCCTTTGTGAAGCAATGACTCTATGAGGAGCCACATAACCAAGTAAAGAACCATAAAATGACATTTTGTTCTTACTTGTGTCACTTTAGTTTTCTCTGCTCACTTTGTCTTCAATGACAGACTGGATGTTGGACTTTCATTAATGTTCATTCAGTTTGCTCATTCAGTGTGTTCAATCACACTAATGAGAGTAGGCAGTGCTCATCTATCTATCTATCTATCTATCTATCTATCTATCTATCTATCTATCTATCTATCTATCTATCTATCTATCTATCATTGTATTAACTTTCTTCTAGTCAGGATTATGGTCAAGACTGCAGACACACATAGGTCATCCTAATGGTAATGCCCACAAGAAACCAATTCTGTATGGGATGGCAGTCCACATCAGGGCACAATTAGAAATATATCCCCACCAGTTTAGAGATTTAGAGGTGTTTTTGGACTGTAGAACGAGGGCAGCAGTGTTGAGAAAAGCCATATAAACACAAATAAGCCAGGCATACCACAGTGGGAACACAAATAAGCCACTACAACTACAGTGGGGAAAAAAAATATTCCTTCTATTTTTGTGTTCTACTGTAATTATTGTTTTGTAATTTTATAATCTTAATAGCTTTAGCCCAAAATTGAAATCTTCTGAACTTTTACAGTATTGCTGGTAAAGTAATCAAAATTATAGATGTACATAGCATTTGTAATTTAACCAGAAATAAAATGAAGGTATTAAGCAAACTATGCAAATTTAATTTGTTTTAAGTCACTGGTGATTGATATTGAAAAAAATGTGAAGGTTAATTTCATGCTGAAAAATAATAAGAAGGTTAGAAACACATTTGCAGGTCCCATTAGGTGCCAGACCATAATGATACAATCTGGAATGTTCAGTGAGCCTCCTAATACCATAATAAGTGCAGCTCAGCCAACAGTAATTTATTGAATTAAGCACATTCAAGCCTTCTGAATGTTCTTTTAATGCTGAAGTATTACTTACAAACAGAGGGTATATGTGTATCACTATGAAAAGGAAAACAGAAGATTGAATCACATATGGTGCCGATGGCTCAACACTTGCAGCTGCACCACATCTGAAAAAAAAACTTTATTCAAAAATAAGTGCTTTAGTAACTGAAAATAATAAAATTCTAAATTTAACATCAGGACACAGCACCATAGTAACCAAAATTCAATGCCAAAATGCCAAAAAAAGCAGACTCAAGTATGGTAGAATTATTCATCTTTAGAGAATTAGTCTTGCCTTGTCAACAAGTACAAGGACTAGTTCACTTCATATGTCACAATTCAAAGACAGGCCGCAGAATTCCATCACTAAATAGACAATACAAGGTCTGTCTGGTCTTCAGTATTGATGATGCGATCAAAATGGAGAATTAATGAGTGGTAGTTTGTAAGCATAGTAGACACTACAGGTATTATTAGTTAGGGTTCAGTTGAAGCCATACTACATGAACAACCATGAGCAAGGCCTGAATGGTGAGATTACCTGAAATCATGCATTTTAATGTTGGAATCATGTTGGTCGGATATGCAATTTTAATATTTCGTTGTACACATGACAATACTACCACTACTACTACTACTACTAGATAAGTTAATGTATCCGCCTTATTTTTACAGTTGGCTTACTGAGTCACTCCAACTCACTAATTTTATTTCTTCCTAACACATACTGAAAAAAGGTTGAGTAACATATTTAAAAATGCTTTCTTTTATTAAAGACACTAAGCAATATATGCCATTCAAAATTGTTCCCATACAGTGGGTTTTGATGTGGGCATGATCATGGCCTACCATGGATTGGTTCCCCAACCAGGGTTGGTTTCTGCCTCCATGATTCTGAACTGGATAAATGAGTAATAGAACATGATTATAGTCTAGGTTAGTGAAATTTATGAAAACGTAAGGCTTTTGTTGCTAATGTTTTTACTTGATTAAAATACAGTGATATAATAAAATGCAATTTTAGGGGCTCTGGTGAAGGCAGATTTTTAGTGATGCCTTTTCAAATCATTTATGCATCTTCTGCCAGTGTGTATCTAGAAGGCTATGCTGCCCTTCAAATAAAACATTAACCTACTGTTCTGCCTTCTGACCTGACACATAAATTAACACAGGGATTGTCCAGGGAGTAACACACATGTTAACCCTGCTGTCGCATTTATATCTCTTGTTGTTTAACCTCCTAAATTTCGAAGGAATCAACCACTATTCTGCTAGTGATTATTTGCAGTTTTGTGAAAAAAGTACATTTATAACTTTGTTAACTCACTTGTACTGGTATAAACTGTTATTCAGTTACAAACGTTTCTTTAAATCATTTTTCGGCTTCTCATATAATTAAATTTTATTTAATACTAACAGGAAGTAATCACATTGACAGTCTTTGCTTATATGAACTATTTACATTCCACCGTCTCCTAGCCGTTTAATTAAAAACTGGGGCTATTAGGTACTACAAGGTGCAAATATGCACTAAATTCCAATATTTTACCATAATGAATGTCTGCATTTTGTGTTGAGAATTATTTTCATTCCAGCTTGAATTGTACTCTGGCTGTTACAGATTACAATTGACATTTGTCCTAAGTGAACAATGTAGCCATAACAAAATATCTCACCTGAGAAACCACGGTTAATTTTCACAAATTAGTGTGTCTTAAATTAAAAGCACTGTTTATCCGCTAACTTCTGTGCCACAATTTAATTAATTAGAAAAATGCAATTAGTATCAAATTATCGATTCTCCAGCAGAGTAAAACACATTCAAGCTATTGATTCTATTATTTGGTGCTTGTTAAAATAATTAGTGTTTCATTTCTGAGAGGTTTTGTCATTCTTGATATAACATTCTGTTGCCACTGATGCGGACCGATATCTTAATAAAGATAGATATCCACTGTGAAGTTTTGATTATTTTTTGCTTCCTGACAATCCTGCTGTCACTTAACAATGTATGACATAGTGGCCAAGACCTTGGGCACTTAATGTCAAAGTTCAGTCCACAGCATTAACTTATGGAGGGGCCGTGACCATTTCACTTCACCTTTGAGTGTTTCCATTTTGGCATCTCTTCAATAATAATAATAATAATAAAAAACATGCATTCGTAATTTTCAAACAGGACTTTAGTAGTACAGCTCTTACCCAATTTCAAAGTTAACACCATGTCACTAATTCATCCTTGCTATCCTGTCCGGCCCTTTATACATCGATTTAAACAGAGAAACCTACCATTCAGCATTATTAACACTATAAAATATTCTTAAGTGATTGAATCCCTCATCACAAATCTTAGGAAAGAAACAAGTAGGAAAGATCAATCTGACTTGCACCAATCTCCTTTAACCATATCAACTGGACAGAATACATGACTCAAGGTGGTCCCCTTTCATTACAGGAGAATGAGTCTCTGCCAGGATGGGATCAGGGCCTTACTGTTATTAAAAACCCTGAGGAGAAAGAAATGCATCATTTGATGACCCATAGGGTGCCAGGAGTGCCATGTTCCACACTTTCCAATCACTGGGGCAGATTTATTGATTTGAGGGCCTAAGTAAAAGATAGAAATGGGACACTCATGTATACCAATTCCCGCTTTTTTCTATACTTATTATTCTAAGAAAATGGTCTATATACTTCTTCACTGGCCCCTGGACTGCTTAGTAGAAGAACTGTATACAAAGGTTCAGGCTGTATCTTACTTATATACTAATCTGTGAGAAAATTATTAATGACTATGGGCTTGTCTTGATTCAAGAAGTGGACCCTTAGCCTTTCATTTTCCTTTCCTCTGACGAGTGTTTAGGTGGCTGTGAAGGCCTGGGTATGCTCAAATTTTTTTTTGTATGCTTTAGACACTGGAATGACTCAGTTCCACAATGCAAGGCAAGTTGTTCCTCAGCCCTAATCCATCTCTTTTCAAACAATGCACAACCAACAGTTGCAAACTCTCCTGAAGCTTAGCTGGTCTTTAGCGAGGTATGGGAGGATGCCATAAGCAATGAGGTTTGCTTTCAGATTGTACTTGAACCTTGCCCTGAGTCTCCTACAGGGTTTGGTTTCTTACAGCATCTCAGAGAAGAGAACCTGTTTTGAGATCTGTGTGTCAAGCATTCTGAAGGCTTACTATAGAATATTTGGGAACAACATGAAAATCTTAGGAATTGTATTTACTCAAAAACAAATCTGTTTAACCTGTATGAAGGACATATGAGGAACAGCACATTGACAGATGCAGGGGCGTCTTAACATATGGGCACAATGAGCACTGGCAGGGGCCCCAGGAGCATAGGGTCCATGATGTTTGTGACACCTAGGTATGTTTCTGTTTTGCTATCAGAACAAGGGCCCTAGTGCACTACTTTGCTCAGGGGCCTAGGATACTGCTAAGATGGCCCTGAGATTGAGGACCCTGGGACAGTCACAGTTCACCCTGGAAAGTCTTCTTCAATGTATTTATTGCCATATATTCACGTTCAAATGCTTGTTTCAATTTCTGAAACACCTTAGACTCTTACGTATCATTTATGTTTTTTAAGTAGTTAAGATTGGCTCAGTAGGTGGAGGTTATGTGTCTTAAGATGGATTTCTAGCTGTATAAAACATTACAAGAAGAAGAAGAGACTTGATTTGGACCACAAAGCATGTGTGCGGAAGCAGGTGAAATGGACTGCCTTGAAAAGAACAGAACAACCAAAAGGAAAAAGTGACTAAGTGCTTTTTTAAATATCACATAGTTGCATGTATTTTAAAATCAACAAATTCATTCTGTTGAACCTAACAAGAAAAAGTGAAACTATTAGTTATGAAGACAATCACAATATACATAAAGCCGGATTTATCTATGTACAGTATTTTTTTATCTATCTGATACTAGTTCTCTGAATAAGAACACTGCTGGCAGCTATTGAATTGAGCCTCTGTCACATGCATACTACCAACCAGTAGTAAAAAGGCACCTCTTAGGGGCAGAACAGTCTCTTAAGTACCATCCCCAAAAGAACGAAAAGACCTTCCAGATAAAAAACGCTCAATTATTTTGGACACATTTCTGTTGGCTACAGCTATAAATAATACTACAAAAGGAGTATCTTAGGCAAATGAGAATGCTTTTCCCTTCCTTGGCTTTTAGTATGTTATTTGCACTTCTTGCATTCATTTACAGCTATGCCAGCAAGTAGATAGATAGATAGATAGATAGATAGATAGATAGATAGATAGATAGATAGATAGATAGATAGATAGATAGATAGATAGATAGAT
>JANRMT010062813.1:60628764-60677985 GCA_026402145.1 Polypterus bichir lapradei
ATAGATAGATAGATAGATAGATAGATAGATAGATAGATAGATAGATACTTTATTAATCCCAAGGGGAAATTCACATAATCCAGCAGCAGTATATTGATTTTCAACAAAATATTATTAATACTTGCAAAGCATCAGTAAAGTTATTCAACTCTGCATTTTGGCCCACTAAAGTAACTTTACTTTGGAATGGTTGGAGGTGGTTTAAGTGACACATTTCTGTTGATGTTGCATATTTAAGTATACGATCTGTTGATCCTGCATATTCACAAGTAATTAATTTTGTCAACATATCAAAAGCTCTTAGTATGCCACACTGAACAGAGATGAATACTCACTTTACTGATGCTTAGTAAATGTTGTGATGGGTGGCCACAGCCACTACCTGGCTGGGATGCCAACGGAGTGGAAGGACCAGGAGAGAGGGCATTGGTAAGACAATACCTGGGACACCAGAGGACACCCCTCCTGGGCGTCTGTGGCACCACGGATTCCTGCAGCGAATGATGAGAGCTGGAGTTTGGTGCTTGGTTCAAGGACATAACGCACAGCAGAGGTGGGTAAAAATGGTGCAGAATATTACTGCCACCCAGCAGCCTTCTGTTGTAGAGAAATACAACACACGCTACCATAGAAAGCTAAACAGGATAATTGAAGACCTCAGCCATTCTGTGCCGCTTTTCCTACACATACCTTCTGGCAAGTGGATTCAGGGATCATTTCTACCGGATGTTATAAGGCTGCTGAACAGTCAATCATAAGAACAAAAATAGTAACATAACAAACAGTGTGTGTGCGTGTGTCTGTGTGTTTATAAACAAATACATGCAAATATACAGTATATTATACAGTGATCCCCTGCCTATCGCGGAAGTTACATTCCAGACCAATCAGCGATAGGTGAAAATCCGCGATATAGAAAGACCATATAAATAAACATTTTTTTTATAGTTTAAGCCTTAAAATACCCCTCCCACATGCTTTAAACATATGTAAACTTATTAAAACACACTTTGCAAACACATGATATGTGGATGTCAGGCTAAGGATATGAGTAACATCTCTTTATTATAAAAAAAATCTTGGCAGGGAGACCAGGGAGATGAGGCTTGATCTTCTCGGAAGACAATTTGACGTCAAGCAAGACAAAGCAGTGAGACAGAAGGACAGCTGCTGTACAGGCTTTTAAATGATCGACGCGCAGAGCGACAAGCAGAACAAGCATCTTGGCAGAAGCCAGTAGCTGATCTGTCTGCTTCCCCTTAGCATGCGTTCAGCTCCCCCCCTTCACAACGCGAGCGGGAGAGATGTGAAGTGGCAGGAGCGTAGCGTGTCTCCAGAGGGGTTGAGCTAAGCGATCGAGACCAGATCATCTTGGAGAGACACTTTGACGACACGCGAGACTAGACATTACAACCTTAGGAAGCAAAACCTGTGAGGCGGAGACTTTTGCATGTCACACCCTACTTACAAACAATTTAAAACAAGTTCACGGACATCTAACCTAGCAGTTGTTAGAATGCTTTTGGCAGACACACTTCAGGTGCTCCCACCTCTTAAAACAACAACAAGCAGAGCACGCAGCGCGCCAGCAGCAGCTGCAGCAAGCCAGCAGATGATCTGAGCACTTCTGCTTAGCGTGCGTTCAGCCCTCACCCGTTCTCCCCCCCTTTTAGCGGCAGAGACGCAAAGACGCTGGCCAGCAGCAGCAGCAAGATAGCAGCTGAACCGATCGCATCTCTTTAGCGTGCATTCAGACCCCCCCTTTACAATGCGAGCAGCTTTATAAGTCCCGCGAGAAAGAGATTTAACTAAGCCCGGGGAAGGAAATAAAGGAAAAATATTGTTTTTACAAAAGTTTTAAAGTAAAAATGAAAATGATACATATGTAACAATTCCCATGAAAATAACAATCTCTTTAAATTGTTTATCTGGTAAACCAAACCCGGGGATGGCGCATGATTTCATGTATTCTCACCATTCAGGCCTTGCTCGTGGTTGTTCATGTAGTATACAACAACAACATTTATTTATATAGCACATTTTCATACAAACAGTAGCTCAAAGTGCTTTACATAATAAAGAATAGAAAAATAAAAGACACAATAAGAAAACAAAATAAATCAACATTAATTAACATCGAATAAGAGTAAGGTCCAATGGCCAGGGGGGGACAGGAAAAACAAAAAAAAAAACTCCGGACGGCTGGAGAAAAAAAATAAAATCTGTAGGGATTCCAGACCATGAGACCGCCCAGTCCCCTCTGGGCATTCTACCTAACATAAATGAAACAGTCCTCTTTGGATTTAGGGTTTTCACAGAAGGGCTTGATGATGATAGTCACGTAGACTTCTGGCTTTTAATCCATCCATCATTGTTGGAGCATCATGAAGCTTTGAGTAGGTGGAGGTGGTGCAGGCCACCACCACAAAGAAACCGGAAAAAGAAACAGAAAAGAGAGTAGGGGTCAGTACGGATTTTAGAGCCACCCTGAATAGTTATTATGAGGAAATTGAACATATAGAGTATCAGGATTAAGTAAATTAAGTTAAATTGAAGTTATAGAAAGGCCATGTTAAAGTAATGTGTTTTCAGCAGTGTTTTAAAGTGCTCTACTGTATCAGCCTGGCGAATTCCTATTGGCAGGCTATTCCGGATTTTAGGTGCATAGCAGCAGAAGGCCGCCTCACCACTTCTTTTAAGTTTTGTTCTTGGAATTCTAAGGAGACACTCATTTGAGGATCTGAGGTTACGATCTGGAATATAGGGTGTCAGACATTCCGATATATAAGATGGGGCAAGATTATTTAAGGCTTTATAAACCATAAGCAGAATTTTAAAGTCAATCCTGAATGACACAGGTAACCAGTGTAGTGACATTAAAACTGGAGAAATGTGTTCGGATTTTCTTTTCCTAGTTAGGATTCTAGCAGCTGCATTCTGCACTAGTTGCAAACGATTTATGTCTTTATGTCTTGGGTAGTCCTGAGAGGAGTGCGTTACAGTAATCTAGTCGACTGAAAACAAACACGTGAACTAATTTCTCAGCATCTTTCAGTGATATAAGAGGTCTAACTTTACTTATGTTTCTTAAGTGAAAAAATGCTGTCCTAGTGATCTGATTAATATGCGATTTAAAATTCAGATTATAGTCAACAATTACTCCTAAGCTTTTTACCTCCGTCTTGACTTTTAATCCTAATGTATCCAGTTTATTTCTAATAGCCTCATTGTATCCATTATTGCTAATCACTAAGATTTCAGTTTTCTCTTTATTTAACTTGAGAAAGTTACTATTCATCCATTCTGAGATACAAGTCAGACATTGTGTTAGTGAATCAATAGAATCGGGGTCATCAGGTGCTATTGATAAATACAGCTGTATGTCATCAGCATAGCTGTGGTAGCTCACGCTGTGCCCTGAGATAATCTGACCTAACGGAAGCATGTAGATTGAGAATAACAGCGGACCCAGGATAGAGCCTTGTGGAACACCATATTGGATATCATGTGTCTTTGAGTTGTAATTACCACAACTAACAAAGAATTTTCTCCCTGTCAGGTAGGATTCAAACCAATTTAAGACACTGCCAGAGAGGCCCACCCATTGACTAAGGCGATTTCTAAGAATATTATGATCAATAGTGTCAAATGCAGCACTCAGATCTAAGAGGATGAGAACAGATATATGGCCTCTCTCTGCGTTCACCCGCAAATCATTTACTACTTTAACGAGTGCAGTTTCTGTGCTGTGATTTGTTCTAAAACCTGACTGAAATTTATCAAGAATAGCATGTTTATTGAGGTGGTCATTTAATTGCATAATGACTGCCTTCTCTAGAACTTTACTTAAGAAAGGCAGGTTAGAGATGGGTCTAAAATTTTCAAGAGGCGAGGGGTCAAGATTATGTTTCTTAAGTAGGGGATTAACTACAGCAGTCTTAAGACAGTCTGGAAAGACCCCCGTATCTAATGACGAATTTACTATGTCAAGAATATTGTCAATTAGCACGCCCGATACTTCTTTGAAAAGCCTTGTTGGTATTGGGTCAAAGACGCAGGTGGAGGATTTTAATTGAGATATTATTTTTTGTAAATCAGGTAAATCTATCCTAGTGAAAGAGTTTAATTTGTTTATAACAGAATGCTGGGGTTTAGGAGGATCCTTAGTGTTGGAGGGATATACTATGTTATTTCTAATATCATTAATTTTTTGATTGAAAAATACAGCGATAGCCTCACAGGTTTTACTGGAAGTACTTAGGAGGCATTCCTTTGAGTTAACTGGGTTTAGTAGGTGATCAATTGTAGAAAATAAGACTCTGGAATTACTAGCATTGTCATTTATAATCTTGGAGAAATAACAAGACGGACAGTGTTATTGTATTCTGTTATTTTGACTTTTAATATTTCATAGTGGATAGTTAGTTTAGTCTTCCTCCATTTACGCTCAGCTCTGCGGCATGTTCTCTTTAAATCCGACACTCTTTGGGTCTTCCATGGTATAACAATGCTAGAGGATTTTTTCACTGTCTTTTCAGGTGCAACTATGTCAACAGCAGCTCTCACTTTAGTATTAAATCTTTCCACCTTACTATTTACATTATCCTCGCTATTATAGTTGGCACTATAAACGGACTGATTGCTTAGAATGTTTGTAAGTTTTAAAGCTGCTGCTGAGTCAAAGAAGCGTTTTTTAACAATATGCTTCTCATGAGTGTTTTTTATCATTATTTCTATATTAAAAAGTAGAAGAAAATGGTCTGATAGACCAATATCAATGATCTGCTTTATATCAACTTTCAGTCCTTTAGTAATCACTAAGTCTAACGTATGACCTGCTTTATGTGTAGGCTGATTTACGAGCTGCCTCAAATCAAAAGAATCCAGGAGGTTCATAAATTCTTTTACTTTTAGATCACACTGATTATCTATATGAAAATTAAAGTCGCCAACTATTAGGAGTGTGTCATAGTTAGTAATTAAAATTGACATTAAGTTAGAGAATTCCTCAAAAAAAGACGCGTTGAATTTTGGAGGTCTATACACGGATAATACTAGAACTTGAGAATCTCCTTGGATAACAACGGCGAGACACTCAAAGGACTTGAACTTACCAAAACTGACATCTTTACATTTTAATCGGCTCGAGTAAATGTTTGCTAAGCCGCCTCCCTTTTTCCCCTGGCGGTCTGCACGAGTAAAACTGTAATCCGGAGGTGCAGATTCGATTAAAACAGCCGCGCCGTCTGAGTTAAGCCACGTTTCACTTAGTGCAATAAAATCTATTTTTTTATCACTAATAAGATCGTTGATAAAAAACGTTTTGTTAGTTAAAGCTCTAACATTTAATAGTGCCATATTTAATGTTTCGGAGGTGCAGAGATGAATACTATGTGCGTTATTGATATTTGGAATAGGAACTAAATTATTTTTATTAATGCCGCTATGTGTGTATTTTTTGTTTAATCTGTGATCTGTTTTAATAGTTTTGATACATTGTTCCTCTAAAATAGTAATTTTAATTAGATTATTGGAGTTTATGCCGTATTTCCTAGATTTTCTACGTGCATTGGTATTTATAGGTCTGTACCCTCTGCACACAGTCTCCTTTGATGATCACGGGGTCCATGAGGGGCCTGGGCCTCCTAAAATCCACCACCAGTTCTTTGGTCTTGCTGGTGTTCAGGTGTAAGTGGTTTGAGTCGCACCATTTAACAAAGTCTTTGATTAACTTCCTGTAATCCTCCTCCTGCCCACTCCTGATGCAGCCCACAATAGCAGTGTCGTCAGCGAACTTTTGCACATGGCAGGACTCCGAATCATATTGGAAGTCTGATGTATATGGGCTGAACAGGACCGGAGAAAGTACAGTCCCCTGCGGCACTCCTGTGTTGCTGACCACAATGTCAGACCTGCAGTTCCCAAGACGCACATATTGAGGTCTGTCTGTAAGATAGTCCATGATCCATGCCACCAGGTGTGAATCTACTCCCATCTCAGTCAGCTTGTTCCTAAGGAGAAGAGGTTGGATGGTGTTGAAGGCGCTAGAGAAGTCCAAAAACATAATTCTTACAGCACCACTGCCTCTGTCCAAGTGGGAGAGGGATCGGTGTAGCATATAGATGATGGCGTCCTCCACTCCCACCTTCTCCTGGTATGCGAACCGCAGAGAGTTGAGGGCGTGGTGGACCTGTGGCCTCAGGTGATGAAGCAGCAGCCGCTCCATGGTCTTCATCACATGTGACATCAGAGCAACAGGCCGGAAGTCATTCAGCTCACTAGGACGTGATACCTTTGGGACTGGGGTGATACAAGATGTTTTCCAAAGCCTCAGGATTCTCCCCTGTTCCAGGCTCAGGTTGAAGATGCACTGTAGATGACTCCCCAGTTCCAACACACAGGCCTTTAGCAGTCGTGGTGATACTCCATGTGGACCTGCTGCTTTGCTGGCACGAAGTCTTCTCAGCTCTCTGCTCACCTGTGCTGCTGTAATTGTGGGTGGGGATGTCTCACCTATGCTGGTATCAGCAGAAGGATGGTTGGAGGATGCAGTACTCCGAGGTGAGAGTGGGTTAGGGTGGTCATATCTGTTAAAGAAGTTGTTCATTTGGTTTGCTCTCTCCACATCTCTCTCGATGGTGGCACCCTGCTTCGAGCTGCAGCCAGTGATGATCTTCATCCCATCCCACACTTCCTTCATGCTGTCATTCTGCAACTTCTGCTCCAGCTTTCTCCTGTACTGCTCCTTTGCCGCCCTGAGCTGGACTCAGAGTTCTTTTTGCACGCGCTTGAGCTCATGCTGATCACCGCCTTTAAAAGCCCTTTTCTTCTGGTTCAAAAGGCCCTTGATATCACTTGTAATCCATGGCTTGCTGTTAGCATAGCAGCGTACTGTTCTTACTGGAACTACAATGTCCATACAGAAGTTGATGTAATCAGTTGTGCAGTCAACAGCCTCTTCAATATTCTCACTATGTGACCCCTGCAGTATATCCCAGTTTTGTAGTTCCAAAGCAGTCTCTCAGAGCCTGCTCTGCCTCAGGGGACCACTTCCTGAATGAGCGTGTGGTTGTAGGTAGCGCCCTCACTCTTGGTTTGTAGTGAGGCTGAAGTAGAACCAGATTATGATCTGCTTTCCCAAGCGCAGGCAGTGGGGTGGCACTGTATGCGTCTTCAACGTTTGCATACAGTAAGTCAATAGTCCTATTTCCCCGGGTGTTATAATCCACATACTGGGAGAAGGCAGGTAATGTTTTGTTCAGCGTCACATGGTTAAAGTCTCCAGCAATTAGCACAAGTGCCTTGGGGTGCTGCGTTTGTAACTTAGCAACTGCGGAATGGATGAAATCACTCGCTGTCTCCACGTTCACCTTAGGGGGATGCTAACAATAACAACAATCACATGTCCAAACTCTCTGGACAAGTAATAGGGGCGCAAACTTACGGCCAACAGTTCGATATCCCTGCAGCAAGTGGAGATTTTAACGTTTACATGTCCTGAGTTGCACCACTTTGTATTGACATAGAGAGCGACTCCCCCTCCTTTCTTCTTACCACAGATATTTGCGTCTCTGTCCGCTCTAACTGTGCTAAATCCGGGTAGCTCCACGTTAGCATCTGGGATGGTAGTTGTTAGCCACGTTTCACTAAAACACAGCAAGCTAATTTATATATTTACTTATTTTTACTAGCTTAAAGTTTTACTCTGCTGGCCTAGCTCTCTTTCTCATGGGTGGGGGTTGATTTGTTTTGAACCTATTTTTGTAAAACTTGACTTATTTGTAAGGAATGTTATTCTGATGTTATGCACCGAAAATCTGGAATAGCCTGCTAATGGGAATTCGCCGAGTTGATACGGTGGAGCACTTTAAAAAACTGTTGAAAACACATTATTTTAACATGGCTTTCTCATAACTTCACTGTAATCAAAATCCTGATACTCTGTATATCCAACTCATTATAATAACTATTCATGGTGGCTTTAAAATCTGTACTAACCCCTACTCTCTCTTCTGTTTCCTTTTCCGGTATCCTTTTGGTTGTGGCCCATCTACTCAAAGCACCGTGATGTTCCAACAATGATGGATGGATTAAAAGCCAGTAGTCTGTATGACTCTGTGAGAACCCTAACTACAAAGTGGACTGTTTCATTTATGTTAGGTAGAATGCCCAGCGGGGACTGGGTGGTCCCATGGCCTGGAACCCCTGCAGATTTTATTTTTTTTTCTCCAGCCGTCTGGAGTTTTTTTTCTGTTTTTTCTGTCCTCCCTGGCCATCGGACCTTACTCCTTTTCTATGTTAACTAATGTCTAATTTTAATTTCTTATTTTGTCTTTTTTTTTTCTTTTCTTCATTATGTAAAGCACTTTGAGCTACTTTTTGTATGAAAATGTGCTATATAAATAAATGTTGTTTTAATAAAATCAGTAAAATATGTTCTCCTTCGTTTCTGATATGGGTGCTGCCATTTTGTTTCCTTGTTACTAAGCAGGAAAACCAGGAGTATACAATGCATTAGCATGGTATAAAGGTCAGCGCTGTGTACTTTCTCGTTGTTCAAGTTTGCAGAGTCTGTTTGTTTATTTGAAAGGATTTCTGATTTTGAAATATTTTCTATCAATGACAGAATTTATGTGTCTTGTTTTGACCTTGTTCTGTGAATTATTCTGGTTTTCAATCTTCTCACTCTGTTTTATTGCTACAACTTTTGTTTTATGTCCTGAGCTTTGTTTATTACCGTGTTTCCCCGAAAATAAAACCTACTCTGAAAATAAGCCCTAGCATGATTTTAAGACTGCTCTGTAATTCTGTAATATAAGCCCAACCCCAAAAATAAGCCCTAGTCAAGATCTCCAGCTGAAAAGCAAGGTGTCTAAGGCCAAGGTTATACTTCACGCGATGTGACGCGTGTGCCCTAAACATCCTATAAATTCCGAGGACGCTTTGCCACAATATCTCTGAAAAGGATATTTAATGATTATACCCATCAATATGGGCATATGCCCATTCCAGCAGCATCGGCGCAAGACAGAAACAAAATCTCTGGACAGGGCATCAGCTCATCGCAAGGTGAACACAAGCACACACATACACTGGCGTCATTTAGCGTCACCAAACCTTCATGTCTGGGGACGGAAAACTGAGCGCACTGTAGAAACCCACCAGGAGAAACATGCAAACTCCAGGCAGGGATCACAAGGGATGTGACTTCCTGCGAGACAGCAGCACTACCACTGTGCCACCCCCATATGTGTAACTATTAACAGTATTCATTATTTAAACAAAATTAACGATTTATCTGTAAATGTAACATACATATTTTAATGCATTTCATCATGAAAGTGATATGAAGTATAAATCTAAGAATTCTAAATGTGCAAAGAGCTGGAATATCATAAATTTAATGTGTTCTGTGTGCCAATCTATTGCTGCTTGCCGCTGCTGTCAGGTCAGGAGGAAACCCCAGAAGCATATTGCGAGTAACAACTGGGATGATGTTTACGACAGTCTACTTTAACGACAAAGTAAACTACGGGATTAAAGTGGACATTTTGAGTTTAAAGCCGAAATTTCCACTTTAATCACAAAATAGACCTTTTCATTATGTCCTTATTTTTTTTTCTCTGTAGCTCAAATACGCCACCGTACATTCTGATGGTATTGTAAGGTACAAAAAAAAGACGGCACAGAAGACAAAAACTTTTGTAAAACTCAACCCAAGAACATCTGCAGTCATTAGTTCCCGTATTTATGAAACTAACCCATTTTCTCCTTCAAATCATCTCCAGTAATGTCAGGGTAAGGTTCTGCACTGTTTGTAGTACTTGCTGAGGAAGGTGGTCTGACTTCAGTTCCTGTGTATCTGCTGTGCAGGTCATAGTTGGGAATGGTTGACTCTGCTACCACTTACTCATCACTACCAGTACACGCCTGATCAGAACTCCTAAACAGCAAATTTTACATCATGAATATTAATCTAGTTTCAAACAACTGTTTACAGTTATAGGTTAATACATGGAAGCACTGTATATAAAATTGAGAATGAGCTGACGTACCCTTTACAATTATGCCTGTGGTCTTTAATGAGGGTGAAGGGGAATGCTTGTTGACATGTTATACATGAAACCATGGGTCCAGGTGCATTTTGAGGATTAACATCTTAAACAAAAAGCACAATCTTGTAATTTTGTGATACACAGATAAAATCCCAGTATCCAAAGTGATAGGATCCAAATATACAAGCTTTCGATGTATCTGAATTTTAAAAATGTGAAAGTTCCTAATTGATCATATTAAAGTAAATACACAACATACAGAGAGATGTCCTTTGCTTATTATTTTCAAGTTATCTAAAAGTTTTCCAAGTCGAGAATCTGTAATTTTTTTCATTTCAAAAAGTGCTTCACAAATTCTTAATTGCATGAGGTCCAGAGTGCTAACATTAAGCTTACAGCATTAACAGGTAGACTTCTTTGCAGAGGACGAATATAAATTGTTGCTTGTCCAGTCATTGTCTCTGATGCTTTTAAATAATGTACTGTGTTTCCCTCATTTGGACAGGGAATAAGTTCCAAATTACTGCGCCGTGTTGTCCCTGCAATGTTTAGGAGCTCAAACCCTCTAGCATCTGTAAGCTTGGGGAAGACCTCTATTAGCTTTTTGTTAAGGACTTCTGGGTCAGCTTCATTTCCTGTGCAACAAGCAAAATAACATAACATAGGCTAAATATCAAAGGTTCCAAAGTTCTGGTCTAACACTGGCACTGTCAAATTTACTTTGTTGCTCTGTCTTTAACCGTACAAGATGCCACTCAATTTGATGATAGTTGAAAAAAAAATCAAACATTTCTTGGTTATTCCTTGTGCAGGCAGGGTAACAATTTGTAATGTGAACAAGTGTGGGTGTATTTCAACATCTACTTATCCTGTGCTTGAGATCTAGAAATAGGTCCAGTAATCAGGTGCAGAAAAATGGAAGAATGCAAGAAGACTAACTTTCCAGTTTGAATTACATATCACACATTTTACTTACCCATGTAATTTCACATTGATGATCTTTTCACACTACTGACATTATTCTGCAAAACCAAAATTATTTCTCTACTTCCATACTTTATATTACGTTAACTGAGCTACTTATTTGTGGTCTAATAATATTACATGCCTGTGAAGGAGATCCTCTTTTCTCCAAGTCCAGAGGCAGCAAGGCTCGCTTTGACAAATACACTTGGTGTTCTGGTAGAAGTCTGATCACTTAGACAGCAGAAAATACGTGTGTACATTATGCGATGTCCTAGGCTTGGAGAGGACATCCTTCTGGTAGACCTAAACTGCCACCTTGGGTTGTTTGAGCCCCCATATGGGGCAAATAGCCGTGCTACCTCTGCTGTTAATTAAAAGAAGCAACACATTTAATTTTTGACATGCAGCAAAATAATTGTTTACAAGATAAAATTTAATGTGTTCAATAAATGTGCTCATCACTGTATTACTTTCACTGCAACACTGAAAGCCCAGTTAAATGTAGAGGAGAATCATCCTTTCTGGAATGTGGGCACCGGGTTTTGAGGATTGTTCAGGAAAGCTAGAAGTAGCAACATACTACAAATAGCAACATTCTCATAATTATATTTTTTTTACAAAAACAGATGTAAATGGACAAAGGATGAGAAGAGAAAAGTAAAACTGCATCAGGATACCAGGAAACACTATATAAAAACATATGTTCACTAAATTGCAAGGAGCCACAGGAGAGAGAGAGAGAGAAAGAAAGCAGAAATAAATGTTTAAAACCGACTTTAAACAGTAATCACTTGGGGTGGTGAAAAACAAAGAAAGGTGTTGTTTAATTATGAAAAAGGAAAAAGAAACAGGTAAAACAACAACAACAAAAAACCCAGAAACCAATTGTATGAAGAATACAAACTGAAATGAAAATGAAAAAATATAAAAAGTGGTAGAAAAAGCAGAAAAAGGCAAAGGTAGTTGACTAACAATTACATAGAATAAAAAAATAAAAATACAATTAAATGAAAAATATAGACAATGTGATATAAGAAAATAGAACATATTGGTAAACAGAATAATAATTAAGAAAAAAGTAAAAAATGAAATACAGTCACATATAGAAAAATCAAGGAAAAATACATGCATAACAACATAGGAAATTAGTAACAGAAAGTTATTTTATAGCATGAAAAATTAACTAAAAATTGTTTCCACAGTGTTTCTGCTGTGGGTTACTGAATGTACTAAAACAAACATTTGCAACAATATATGTGTATAACTAACAAACCGTTAAGGGGGAAGAAAATCAACTGTTCATATTATAGTTTATTATCCTAAAATGCACATAAACCTGTTTTGTTTCCTCCACATCATTTGCATCAAATTGATTTCTGCATTCTCAGTCTACCAAAATCACTTGACAGTAGGTGAAAACTGCTCTTTAAGATAGCCACTGTTCAATGATACTCATTGTAACAAAGTTAATGTAAAGAGGCGAGTATGTTTATAAAATGGTGGCTCAACCCAACTATTGTGCGACATTCACAAAATATTTCTGTTAGATTTAATAGCTCTTCAGTATTCAGCAACTGATATTTCGTTTGTGATGTGGCTACTGTCAGGTCTTTCTGTTTTACTTTTAGGCAGGTTTGTATTTTGCAGACAAATAACTATAGCAAATTTACAACGCTATTAACAAAGCCACCTAAAATAGAGTAGTATACCTTGAACAGGAGTAGAGTGAGTAGTCGTCAAAGTGGGGGTAGCTCTTCGGCTATCAGGTGGCGCATTTATAGCTGAAACCTCCTGTGCTGATTCCTGATGGGACGAGGAGGTTAGAGCTTCCTGAATTAAAACTGCCACTTCATCTAGCAACTCTGAACAACTTTTTCTATCAGTCATATTCACCATGGACACTCACAATCACAACTTTAAGCATGCGCTTTGCTTACCTTGAGAATCATATGGCTCATAGTTCGATTACTCTAGGCTAAAGTTAGCACTCAACAAATCAATAACTAGAGGGTGTGTTAGAGCCCACACTCTCAACTTTGACGAGTGAAAGTGATGGTTTTATTTCATGATGGTTTGGAGGAATGTTATGGACAAAATGAAATAAATAAGCAACAAAAAACATATTTCGTGACACATTTATTTATTTATGCTCTCATTTCATGACAAATTTATTTTTTAGGCTCTCATTTCATGACACATTTATTTATTTATGCTCACATTTCACAGTACTTTTATTTATTTGTGCACTGGAGTCATGTAATTTTCAGAAGTCGATTGATAAGTGACCTTTTGGTTCTTTGTAGACTTTGAGAGAATGTTATGTGAAATGAAGGAGGATCTGCTCAAAGGATCATCAACAGAAATGGAGTCATGATGTCAAGCTTTTTTTCCTGCTGAAGACCTGACTATTATTCCAGAGCTTTTATTGGTGTGGATTGATTGGGCGTGGAGATTCAAGAGAATTATGAAATGCACTAATGACTTTATAGATATACACACATGTCGTATAAGGCCTGTTGTATTTAGCAACAACAGTTACCAAGAAATAATCTTGTTCTGGCTCCACAAGGATGTGCAGAGCTAGAATGAGAACCAGAAAGTAGATGAGAGAGGTACGCTAATAAGATTTTTAACTAAAAAGATTTCTATCAAAATATAACCAAAAGGGGAAATCAGTAATGAACTCAGAGAACAAAACTGAGGTTGAAGCCAAACTAAACTTGAGAAAATACACACAAGATAAAGTCAATAGGTATCCACCAGTTTGGACAGTGGGAATTTCAAAATGGCGACTATTTGACAACACAAGCCCAAGCCTAAACCATGAAAAACATGGTGTTACGGTAAATCTGGTAATGACATTAACAAATTAAATCTTTTGAAGAAAGTCTACCTAGATGAACTTTCAACACACCAAAAGATTCTCTGTGTTAAAAAAAATACCTACCAGAGAAGCTTACTTTTGTGAAGGAGAAATTTATTTCCTTCAGAAAAAAAGTTAAAATGAATCCAGAAGTTCATGACAATATCTAATCTGCCATCACTTGCTTGGTTCTCTCTCTAAATTAATTCAGGTATTCAGGATTTGGCAGGGAGCAGAAGTCTGCTGTCGAGTTTTAATTAGCTTTTCGTGGCTGAGCCTACGGAGCATGTAATCTGGTTTTACTATATTGCAGTTAACGACACATCCACATCCAAATTGAAATGTCAAAGATTTTGTACTGTAATGCCATAAAGTCAAAATATCAAATACAATACTTAGTTTTGGTAAGCAAAGGAGTAGAAAACTGAATCTAATCTTTACTTTTCTAGTTTGCAGTGACTGAGTCGGCACATCTTTTAGCCTACTGTATCATTGCTGTGTCGGAATTTTGATTTATGTGACAGAGTGCTAATCTAAATTACTTTGGTAAAGTTTAAAAAAGCAGATATATAACATATTCTGTGCTGATTATTAAAGTATCTTTTTATCATAACAGCAGCCAAAAATGGATGTTGACGTTTAAATTATCAATGTATGTTCTTCTTCTTAGAGTATATTAATAACAATGTATAATAACAACTGTCATTAACATATGTCATAGCATAGCAAAATAACATATGTCATTCTCAAACCTGCTTAATCTATTTCAGAGTAAGACCTGAATGTCTGCCATTGGCAATGTGGAAATTAAAAATGTTGCAGCATGTTGGAAAATAAAATGAATTAAGAAGTAAGTGAATGTCACAATTCCTAGGAGTGTCTAAAAACTCCACAGGGTGAATTAGAGACTGCTGCTAGCCTTTAACTATGATAACAGTAATCTGTATAAATTAAATCATAAGACCCTAAGTTTGTCTTTTGAATTTTTCAACCATGTTTGATGTTATTTATCCATTTTGCACATTTATTTCAGCCCTCAGATTGCGTCTTGTCTGCTTGTCTTGTTACTCTAACGCTGTCCTCTCAGGACTACCCAAAAAGACATCAATCGATTGCAACTAGTGTAGAATGCAGCTGCCAGTATCTTAACTAGGAAAAGAAAATCCAAGCACATCTCTTCAGTTTTGATGTCACTACATTGGTAACCTGTGTTATTTAGAATTGACTTTAAAATACTGCTTATGGTTTGCCTTATATAATCTCGCTCCGTCCTATATTTTGGAATGCCTGACACCTTACACTCTAAATCGTAACCTTAGATCTTTAAATGAATGTCTGCTTAGAATTCCAAGAGCTAAACTTAAAAGAAGTGGTGAGGCGGCCTTCTGCTGTCATGCACCTAAAATCTGGAATAGCTTACCAATAGGAATTTGCCAGGTTAATACGATGCTAAAAACCCATTATATTACTATGCCTTTCTTATAGCTTCATTTTAGTGTAACCCTGATATTCTGTATATGCATTTAATTATCATTTTTATCATGGCTCCACCATCTGAACTAACCCCTACTTTCCCTGCTGTTCTTTTTCTGGTTTTCTGTGGTGAGCAATCTGCGCCACCACCACCTGTTCAACAACAACAGCAACATTTATTTATATAGCACATTTTCATACAAATATTGTAGCTCAAAGTGCTTTACATGATGAAGAAAAGAGAAATAAAAGACAAAGTAAGAATTAGAATAAGACAACACTAATTAACATAGAATAAGAGTAAGGTCTGATGGCCAGGGAGGACAGAAAAAACAAAAAAAACTCCAGGCGGCTGGAGAGAAAAAATAAAATCTGCAGGGGTTCCAGGCCACGGGACCGCCCAGCCCCATCTGGGCATTCTACCTAACATAAATGAAACAGTTCTCTTTGTATTTAGGGTTCTCTTGGAAGGACTTGATGATGATGGTCATGCAGACTTCTGGCTTTTATTCCATCAATGTAGGGACATCACGGTGCTTTGATTAGGTGGTGATGGCGCAGATCGCCACCACAGAAAACCAGGAAAAAAAACAGAAGAGAGAGTAGGGGTCAGTACGGATTTTAGAGCCACCATGAATAGTTATTATAATGAAATGAATATACAAAGTATCAGGATTAAATGAAGGTGAAGTTATCAGAAAGCCATGTTAAAGTAATGTGTTTTTAGCAGTTTTTTAAAGTGCTCCACCGTATCAGCCTGGTGAATTCCTATTGGCAGGCTATTCCAGATTTAGGTGCATAACAGCAGAAGGCCACCTCAGCACTTCTTTTAAGTTTTGCTCTTGGAATTCTAAGCAGACACTCATTTGAGAATCTAAGGTTACTATTTGGAATATAAGGTGTCAGACATTCCGATATATAAGATGGAGAGAGATTATTTAAGGCTTTGTAAACCATAAGCAATATTTTAAAGTCAATTCTGAATGACACAGGTAACCAGTGTAGTTACATCAAAACTGGAGAAATGTGCTCGGATTTTCTTTTCCTAGTTAACGATTTATGTCTTTTTTGGGTAGTCCTGAGAGGAGTGTGTTACAGTAATCTCGACGACCGAAAACAAAAGCGTGAACTAATTTCTCAGCATCTTTCAATGATATAAGAGGTCTAACTTTAGCTATGTTTCTTAAGTGATCTGATTAATATGCGATTTAAAATTTTGGTTACAGTCAACAGTTACCCCTAAGTTCTTTACCTCCGTCTTGACTTTTAATCCTAATGCATCAAGTTTAGTTCTAATAATCTCATTGTCTCCATTTCTGTTTTCTCTTTATTTAGCTTGAGAAAATTACTATTCATCCAATTAGAAACACGAGTAAGACATTGTATTAGTGAATTAACAGCATCTGGGTCATCAGGTGCTATTGATAAATACAACGTGATTCATCTCACTGTCAGCCATTTTCTGCTACTGCTTCCGCTTCTGCTTCGTGCCCTAGGAAAGAATGAGAGAGATTGGTTAGCACATACGATTGGTTCAAGGCAACATGCAGTCCCTACATTGATGGATTAAAGGTTAGAGGTCCACATGACCATCATCATCATCTAATTTTTCCATGTGAAGCCTGAAAACCATGAGGACCGATTTAGATCATTTATGTTCGGTAGAATGCCCAGTTGGGGCTGGGTGATCTCGTGGCCTCGGAGCCCCTACAGATTTTGTCTTTTTTCTCAAGCCATCTGGAGTTTTTTTTTTTGCTGTTTTTTCTGTCCTCCTGGCCATTGGACCTTACTTTATTCTTTTTACTTTATTATTGCCTAATCTTATTTTTATATTTTTCTTTCTTCATCTTGTAAAGCACTTTCAGCTATATCATTTGTATGAAAACGTGCTATATAAATAAATGTTGTTGTTGTTGTCTGTTTGTTTGTTTGCCAAATACACAAAAATGGCTGAATCGAATATTATAAATTTTGGATGTAGAGTGTTGTTGGTTCAACTTAAGATATAGGCTATGTAGCATTTCAAAAATTCCATCGAGGAGGAGAGTTGCAATGGGGGCAACCCAACAATTGTGCTTTTTTCTAAAACAGCTGAGTCAATCTGAATGTGTAATAACCAACTTAAAATTCAGGGTACATGGCACTGATGATGAGCCTGCTATTATTTCAAGAATGGTGACATGAGAGCAGATAAATTGATTGTTATCAAAGAGGCAGTGTAGATGACAGATGGGATACTTGCATTTCAGCCAGCAATGACAAAAGGGTCAGCCTTTAAAAAACACAGAAATATTTGCTTTCTTACAGCACCTTAAAAAGTTGTACAAAATGGGCAAAACCAGGTACTTGAGTGAGTTTTTAAAATGGAGTCTCATGCGCTGCATACAATGATTCCAAAAATCAACTTCTTCACGTTGCTCTAAACTAATTAGCTGCATTACATGCATTCCACTTTAAGTAATTACTATATTTTTTGATTTGATATTAAGTTCAGTACTTTTTTAAATTGTTTCTGTTATTTACACTGTTTTTCTCTTTTCCAGTGGTTGTGTAATTATATCATTTGTACAGCTATCCTACAGTTTATTGCACCAAAACTTGTGATCATTCCTTTATCTCCCTTTGCTGAACATTCCTATGAATGCTGTTTTTGTGTGTAGGTGTCAAGTTACAAGCGACCTTGGAATAAATATGGTCTTCTCACAAGGTACGTTATCAAGATTTATGTCCTTTCAAAAAGAAAGACTCTGTTATTGCTTGTGTCTTGTTTTGTACAATTTGTTTTGTTTGTTGTCTTAGTATTTTTCTTTGCTCACAGGAGTCAGATACTGAGGCGGATGCTAATTTCCAGCCTCCACAGGGTTTGATAGGTAAAAGAAGATCTTATGAGGTGTTTGATAGACTGTGGACTATGTTTCTGAGTTCTGTGGGATTAAAAAGGGACCTGCTAAGGTGTGTGCAATCACTATTTTTCAGTAATACCTCTTGATTTGGTTATTTCCTTTTCTTACCTCAAAACAACCTTGAAAGGTACAGCCTTTACTTTGTATTGCGATGTGATGAATAAGATGCTTGATTTCATTTTAGATCTGTACCTGTGGGATCTATTTTTCTACTTCTGTTTACAAAGTTTTTTGTTGTATACCTAAGCATGATATAAAAAAATGTTTACTCTGATTATACTGTATGGCTGCTAGTAGTGAAAGTGTAAAATTATTTTTTGATGGCAACAGAAAGGTCCAGGAACACAAATTGGTTACACAATAGTGAATGATTTCTCGACATCGATAATACATATCTGATAGGTAAAATTTCTTTTTTAGTCATTCGTTAAATATTTGTAAACACCTGACCTAATATATGAGTTTTCACTTAATGATACTTATTATCTGAACATACATGAACTAATAATTTATTAAGCATTAACTAATGTTTGTTCATAACATTAGTGAAAGTTATTTTAATAAAGTATCATCAATAATAGCATGTATATTCTTAATAGAACAGCAATCACCTTGTGTGGTTTATCTGCAGAGGCTAAGTAGCATTTCATATGAGCATCTATGAGATCAAATGGTCAATTTAACAAAGCTTCAGCCTCTGCACATGAGTTGATGTTCCTCACTGTCATAAAACAAAGTATCTAAGTAGAACAGTGAGGCATTGATCTGTAGAATAACTTTAGAATACAAAGATAAGGATTTCTCAAGAGAAGGTGAAAAGAGAACTGGCTTTTTTAAGGCTATGAATGTCTTTTCTCATTATCTGCTCCACACAATTAAAAGTTGTAAATCAGGCCAGATTTTCCACAGTTAATGTCTGATTAATGTATTACAGAACAATTATTCAGTAAAGTGAGTTGACATTTTTCCAATTATTTTTTGGGGTTAATGGTTAGACTCATTCTGTGTACACCATGTAAGGTGTGTTTCCTGAGTGTGACTGAAAATTAATTAGCATATGCCTGAGTAATTACTATGGAAATTTCAAATTTGAATCATCTTTAATTGAAATGGTAGAGGTGTTGCATGAAGCCCAAAAGACAAACTTGAAAACTTTAAGAATTCCTCAGAAGTTGATAAAGAAATGTTTTATATCTCAAATCTTCAAGCAGCACTTTCCAAAATCCTTTTCCTAAGTCATGTGTGGAAATGTATATCAACATTTCCAAAACAAATGCATGTTTTAATACTTTATTTCATCAATTGAAGTCAATACAGAAACATATTCTACCAATAAGCTATGATATCCTAATTATTAGAATACACAAGTAATTTTGTTACTCCTTGATGATGTCACGTTCAAGCATTTGCATGTAATTTTCATGCATGGCTGTCCTGCCAACATTCAACCTCATGTATGGATCCACCAGTCTCATGCTGGCGTTGTACCAAACAACGTAATGACATTTTTGGCCAGGATTTGTTTATTTAGATAATTCAATTCCTCCACATGGTCCATGGGTACATCACAGATTGCACATTGTGCTTCACTAGTAAGAGAAGGGGTGAGGATGGCAGCTCAGTGAATGCACCATCATTGTGCATCCCCCGAAAATAAGCATATGTTATCAGTAGTAGGTGTCATTTTCTGGAGCATGTTCTTAGCCCTGACAGAGGCTCTTGTTTGGGACAGACAATACAATACAATACAATTTATTTTTTTATAGCCCAAAATCACACAAGAAGTGCCGCAATGGGCTTTAACATGCCCTGCCTCTTGACAGCCCCCCAGCCTTGACTCTCTAAGAAGACAAGGAAAAACTCCCAAAAAAACCCTTCTAGGGAAAAAAAATGGAAGAAACCTTGGAAAAGGCAGTTCAAAGAGAGGCCCCTTTCCAGGTAGGTTGGGCGTGCAGTGGGTGTCAAAAAGAAGGGGGTCAATACAATACAATACACAGATCAGAACAAATCCTCAATACAGTATAAAAATAAGAATTTTACAAGTGCGGACCAGAATTTAACAGTAGACATGACAACATATTAGCATAATACTGATATTCCGCTATCTTTGTACCAACTCGCTCGTATTACCAAATATGACTGTATGTGTTCTAGTTCTACAACACTACAACTGGTCTTCTTTTGAATACATGCAGGTATCACTCAGTACATTTCAAATAATAATAGTCCTCATACTGCTTGGCCCTCACACAATCCACTAAGTCCTGAAAGATAGTAAAGATTATAACGACAGTCTTCTTCTTGAGAACAATTGTAAGGCAATCTTATACACAAGGAAATGTTTTATTTCTCACATAGAGCAATATTCCCTGTTGTTCATAATATATCGTCGTGAACTAATTGAAATGGATGCTGCAACAAATGAGATACAGGTGCTTAATCTTTAGACATTGGCACATGACACTGGGGGTATTGCTGTTGCAGCTCTGGCTATGGCCTCCCAACACTGTCCAGACCTTGGGGAACACCTTAAAAATAACAAAACAATGGGGTGGATTTGCCCTTTCCTTGTCTTACATCTACTTCTTTTTCCATGTTCTTTCTCTTGCTTTTCTCTCCAGCTCACTTTTAATGTCACCAGTAATGCTCCCCTTATATGCAAACATCTGTTGCCATCCTTATAGAAAATCCTTGCATCTTCAGGCACGGCAAGGTGCTTAAACCTCCCATTTTAAAACCTGTCAATGTGTGAACGCTAGGGGTCGCTGTTGCCCCGTGAAACCCAACAGACAGATGTCCGGGACACACTTGTAAAAACACCAAGAAGAATCTTTTAATATTTTTCTTCTATAAAGTGCACAAAGCACCGTACACTCCACAATTCTCCAATAACAATAATGATAAAAAATAATCAATACAATAAATCAATCCTCCACACCCAGCTACTCCGTTACACACCCTCCCAATTCTGGCTTCGCTTGCTCGGACTCGAATAGTTCTTTAAATAGTCCTTGACCCAGAAGTGCTTCTGACCTTCTGTCCATGTGATTCCATAGCACGTCCGGGTCAGATAAAGACATATATTTCTTCAGCCCTGAAGTACTTCTGTTTCTCCTTCCTCGTAACTTGGGAGTACTTCCGGGCTACCGGGAAAATAAAAATCCCTGCGTCTCCCTGCAGTGTCCAACGATGGCACCCACGGCACCCAGCAGGGCTGTGAAGCCGAACTCCATGTCCCATGGTGCCCTGCAGGAATCCGGGGCACCTCCATGCTGCAGGGAAGATGCCATCTGCAGCTGCCTCTTGACATTTATTATAGTTTTCATGTCTACAGGAATCCCTAGCAAATGTATTTTTTCATAAGATTTCCTGGAGCTGCATTCCTTTATTTTCTGAGTTCTTATCTTATGATCACTGTATTAATGCATTTAAATTGTTTATATATTTGATGAATGAGACTTTAAAAATGTTTTTCTGCTATTTCATATGATTTTGTTTTCATTATTTTCTTCAAGCATGACTTTTCATTTCCATTCAATATAAAAAATTCCTTTAATTCTTATTTTCATGCTTCGTCCAAACATCTGTTCAGAATCGTCTAGGTGTCAACAGTTCATTGACTTGCCCTATTTTTATCAGCATGAGTGATTTTTAATTGTGTATTTCAATTATTATAAAGTAAGTATTCAAAGCTTGGCAGGGGTTTATGACTCATGTAAAAGGGCTAAATGTTCATCCAATGTGTGTGTCTTTAAAATGAATGCCACTAATCATACTAATAGAACCTGGGAAATTTAATCCAGTATTGATTGCTCACAAGATATTTACAATGTGTCTTCTAAAGCATTAAGGGAATGCTAAGTGCTTCATCTTTACAATTCTTCTGAGCTATCATTCACCAGTACTGGGCATCATGAGAATTTGTTTTAAAAGTCAAATGGCATCTTCTGCAGTCTAGGCTTCCCTCGTGTATTAAAAGAATAAGTAAACAAATATTAAAGCCATGCCAAGTAGACTTGTGAGGCAGATCCCTAGACATTTTGTCAGTATGCTGTGCTAAATCTCAAGCTTTCAATTAAACACAGCCAGGAATAAAGAAATAGTAAAGAAATCATCATCAGGTGAAACACAAAGCAAATGATAAAGACAGTTTTCAGTCCATGTGGACTCTTCGATTAAGTGTAAATCTTCAAAACATACAGGAGAATAAAACAGAAATGTTCTGAAAAGCAGTGACATTAAACGCCAGATTCTCCAGAGCATTCCTTTCTAACATTTATGAAATCAATGCTAAGGAATAAAATGTATTCTTTCAATTAAATAAGTACATTTATTTAACACTACCATTTTTTTCTTGCTCTTTTTTATATTTATTCATACGTAGGTTGTCATGGATCACAGCTCCAAAGACCAGTTTCTGTGTAAAATATGTGTATTCTCCTCCTGCCCCTGTAGGCTTTCTCCACATACTCCAGCACTTGAACTCCAGGCTTCATTCAATCATAGCCTAGTCTGCACACGAAGTCCAGACAGTTTTTCAACTATTGTTCTTGTCAAATACACCTAGTTTTGGTCTGACAATACATTGCAAATCTGTTACATTTATACATTCACTGGCATTTGAAGCCTACAAAAATTTAGTGCTAATATTAACACAAGAAAGTTGCTAGTCAATGTATTTAGAAAGCAGAAGGCAGACCACTCTTCCATTTACATTGGTTGGGATGCTGCTGAAGGAGTGAGCAGCTTTAAATTTCTATCACTGACAAACTGACAACGACACATCACATTTTGGCTCACCAATGTCTCTATTTTCCTAGATGTAAAGAGACAGCGTACATTTGTCTATCTGCTCTCATGAACATCTACAGGTGCACAGTGGAATCTATCCTCACTGGCTACCTCACACCCTTGTACAGCACCTGCTTGGCTCAGGATCATAAAGAACTTTGGTCGATGGTGTAGGCGGCAAAGAATATTACTAGCACCAAGCTGAATTTTGTTCAGGATATATACAACATTCACTGTCTTAGAAAGACACACAGGATTATTAAAGACCTTGGCTGCTTTTCTCTTATCTACCTTCAGGCAAAGAGTACAGGACCATTGACATTCACACCAGTGGACTCAGGGACAGTCAATCATAAGGACTATACAGTGGTACCACGGTATACGTCCTTAATCTGTTCCAGATCCTTTGACTTATACCAAACAGGACATATACCAAACAAATTTTTCCCATAAGGAATAAAGGGAAAATGATTAATCCGTTCCCATGAAAAAAAATCCTATTGTTATTGGCATATTATACATTGATGGGGTTGTATAAAATAATTTAAACACTGCTTAATACTAAAATACATAAATACAAAAGCAATTAGATGAAATAAATGAACATTTAACCTCACTTTACTTTATAGTAACGTCTTTGTTTTTCACAATCATATATACTGTTGTTCTCGGCATACAGTATGCAGCAGCCAAGTCCCGCATACGCATACCACCTTCATACTTTCCAACAATCAATTCAAATTTATGCTAAAAAACACAAAATCACGTTAAAATTCACAGAGAGTTATAGCGCATACTGACGTGGGTTTTTCACTGAATGCTAGCAACTGGTGTACTGACACTCATGGGCAGTCGTGGCTTTGTCTCGAGAGAGGTAAACAAGGGTAGCACACGGTGTTCTAGCACGCAAGTCGTATTCCAAAAAAAGGTTGTATACCAAGCAAAATTTTTCGCATCCAAACAGGACGTATACTAAGTTAGACTTATTCTAAAGTGGATGTATACCAAGGTACCACTGTATATTGTAAAATAACAAACAGCGTGCATAAATATACAATGCTTATAATTACATATTATATATATATATTTATATATTTTGTCACACATGCGCACATGGGAGGCAACTAAAGGGCTCAAAGGAAGGTGATTCCATGCCGGACCAGGGGATGGCAGACTGCACTGATCCTTTCTCTTTTTCACTGAAGAAAAAGCATGTGAAATTCCGACTGAGCCCAATTACACCACTTCTGATTTCCTGATCTGATGACATCACTTCCAGTTCCTCTCCAGATGATGTCATCTCCCCTGTCCGGCTTTAAAACATATTCCTTCTGTTACCTCAGTTCTATTTTGGACTCTTTCTCTATAAAGTCCTATTGCTTCATTTTGCCTTTTTTCAGCCAAACTTTCAAGTATACAGGGTGGCTGGCCCATATTTTTGTTGTGTCAAGGTGTATCAGTTCACTATATATATATATATTTAGTGTCTATAAAAAGTATTCCCCCCCTTGAAGTTTTCACATTTTATTATTATAAAATTTTAAAAGACACTGGATTTAATTTACCTTTTTTGACGCTAATCAACAGAAGAACACTTTCGGACATCCATTTAATGTCCGAGTGAAGTCAGATCTCTTCAAAATTATTTATAAATACAAAACACAAAACAATTGGTTGCATTAAGAATTTCACCCCCTTTAAGTCAGTATTTAGTGGATGTGCCTTTGGCAGCCATGACAGCCTTGAGTCTGTGTAAACAGGTCTCAATAGATTTGTACATCTGGACACTATAGTTTATCTCCATTGTTCTTTGCAAACTGCTGTGACTCTGTCGCCTTGCACAGAGATTGTGAGTGAACAGCCTTTTTAAAGTCCAGTTATAAGTTCTCAGTTAGATTGAGATCTGCACTCTGACTCGGCCATTAGGGAATATCCACATTATTGTTTTTAAGACATTTCCGTGTAGCTATGGATTTATGCTTTGGGTTATTATCTTGCTGGAAAACACATTTTCTCCCAGGGTGCTGGTTTCTTGCAGACTGCATCAGATTTTCGTCCAGGATTTCCCTGTATTTTGCTAAATTCATTTTAACCTCTACCCTCACAAGCCTGCCAGGGCCTGCTGCAGATAATCAACTACACAACATGATGCTGCCACCACAGCCAAGCTTCAAGTGGACATTTTAAGAATGTACAATGTTAAAACATGGCATTTATTCTGATAGCCAAAAAGCCCAAGCCTGAAACCATTGAACATTTTTCCAGCTGACTTTAGAGTCTCCTTTGTGTCTTCTAGCAAACTCTGACCAAGACATCAAGTGAATTTTTTCAACAGTGGCTTTCTCTTTGCCACTTACCTATAAAACTGTGACTGGGGAAGTATCCAGAAAACAGTTATTGTCTGCACAGGCTCTGCAATGTGAGCCCCTGTAGCTTCTAACTTCTTCAAAGTTCTCAACGATCTCTTGGTGGCCTCCCTAACTGGACTTCTTCCTATGCCATCACTACATTTTTGTGGATTGCCTGATCTAAGCAGATTTACAGCTGTGTCACACATTTTCCATTTCTTAATGATTGATTTAACTGGATTCCAAGGTCTATTCAGTGACTTAAATATTTTCTTACCTCCATCCCTTTGACTTGTGCTTTGCAATCACCTTTTCACAGAGTTGATCAGACTACAATTAATTGAAAGCCCAGACAGGTGATTTCCATTAAACTAATTCTGAGACTTCTAAAAGCAACTGGCTGCTCTATTAATGATTCAGGTGTGTCATATTAAAGGGAGTGAATACATATGTTATCAATTGTCACATGTTTTACATTTGTAATTAATTTAGACCACTTTGCAAAGATCCATTTTCACCTTCAACGTTTTCTGTTGATAATGATAAAAAAACAAATTAAATCTAGTGTGTATACAATATAGTATAACAATAAAAAGTGAAAAGGGGGTACTTTTTATGGGCACTGTATGTTGCTTGCTTTTTTATATATTTATTTATTTTTGCATTGCATTTTCTTCTATCTGAGGAGACAGACAAGTAACAGTTTCATTGCACTATGTACTAATGTCAATACACTTGGCTTGAATTAGGAAAAAAGGGTCTAGCAGGTCTTTTTTTGTTAGAGTTAGGAGTTTTATAGTTAATCTCTTTTCAGATATTTTCACCTTTGTCCTGTCTTTTCAACAAGTTCCTGTCCATTCACTTTTTCTTAACTTCTAATGGCAGCATCGGCCCCATGACAGAATCAAGTTTTGAATGAAATGCCAGTGTATCAAAATTCCTAAACACACTAACTCAACAGTCAATTTAGCTTTGTCAAACTAAGATTTTTGGGATATGATAGAAAAAATGAAGAAACCCAGGTGGAAACTGGGAGAACAGACAAATTCCACATATGTAAAGACCTACCTAACATTGAAGCCACTGCTCTGGGGTTGTGAGGCAGTGGTGCTGACCACTGTGTCTCTTTGACACCATGGAACTGTCCTGTTTCTCTGCTGAACTTTGTTTTTTTTGAAGGGGTGAAGTATCAATGAATCCCTGGAGGGTACAGGTAAAACTTTTCAAATGGGGTTCACAAGAAAACGACCCAGCTTGCCATGCTCCCACATTTCAACAATATGTACATTTCTCATCTGTTTCTCTAATTCTGATTGTTCTTTTTGAAATTTATTTTTTAAATGAAAGCTTGGCAGAGAAAAGTGAACAGATGTTATCAGACTTTGCAACATCAAGAATGAAGACAACATACATATTTAAACCCTTAGAAATAATCATAATCCAATGTATGGCAATTTTTTATATGTCACCCCGGAAACGAATTGAATAAAATTAAATAACTATAGCTAGTGCATCATTTTAATGACTTAGTGCCTGAGCAAGCATTAACTTGTCAATTAAATTCTTCATTTCTAAAGACTTGATAATAGTAAGCTACTGAACAGACAGTAATTTGGCAAATTCATTTTAATTTTTCATTAAAATGAAGTTATTGTATGTGGCAGGTCAGACAATTCTAAAGAAGAGTACAGGGCCATCAGATATGATTACAACTACCAGATATTTAAAGCAGTGAAAACCTCCACTGAATTTTGTTTATGGTTTGCTGTGCAAAGATAAATGTTCACAATATAACCCCTTTTCCCTATGGGAGTAGCTGTAGTCTGTAGTCTGATGGAGAGGCTTCAATGAGAGCAGCTTCACCATTAAAGTCAAACTAAGTTTATCTTAAAAAGTAAAGCAATCATCTGACTGATTAAAAATACCTTTTTTCGAAAGTAATCGGACATTTCGAAGTACAGAATAACAACATTCTCCCTTCAGAGGCATTGGACTTTACTTGACATGCACCACCTTTGTTATTCTGACCAGAGATCCCGATCAGAATGTAAAAAACAGCAATGACCTTTGTATGATTTAACTGTTCCAGCTTCAAAGTCACAGAGGATATAGATGGCCTGAAAATGATAAAACATAGTCTTTTTGTTGGCTGATGTTTGCAGTATTCCAGCATGACTGGTAAATTCCTAGATAAAATAAATGCATAACTTTCCTGAGATGAATTAAACCTATGAATGGTGAAAATGTAAGATTTACTTTAGAAATTATTCTAATTATTTAAAAATAAACACATTGTTAGAAGCTCAACACCAGGGCTTTAGCAACAGATGCCTCATCCCAATGTTGAACAGGGGTTGGTCCAGAGCATATAACACCATCTAACATCTGTTTTGCAAATATGCTGGCTGATTTAAATTAGTCTAAGCTTTAATTTTCCATTTTACTGAAATTCCTTTTGCGTTATTTGCTACTGTAATATTGCTATGATTCAGGTGGCATGAAAAAAAGATTTCTTTTGCAGGTATAAACGTTTTACACGAGTCAACTAAGTTTTGATAGCAATGGCAAAAAAAGGAATTGTACATAGCATTCAAAATCCTCCCCACAGGCACTATCACCTTCATTTTATAAAGTCGGAAAATGCTTTCTCAACTTATTGGAGCCCATCAAGTGAGAGTGCCTGCAGTTCTAAGCAAGCTCCTAAACAGCACAACTAGCAGTGATATTCTGATAAGGAAAGAATAAATGCAAACAACCCTTGGGTTATAAGCAAGTCTCATTCCTGCAGATATTTGTAACTTAGTTTTATATTTAATTCAGAACTTTAACAGAAAATTTCCATTAATGGAACATAAGCAATAGTGCATAATAGCTTATTACTTATTTTACAGAAAATTTTTCAAACTTGTTAATAAAGTCGCAGTGAATCAATATTACTGTACTTTAAACCACAAAACACACATAATGTAAATGAATATGAATTACAGTTACAGTGTGTACAGTTGTTGACCTTACACTTAACATCCTACAGTTTTTGATATTGACATGGAACTTCGTAGAGTTAGAAAGAAAATCCACCACTAGTTGACAATGAATCCCACAGCAGAGAGGAGCCACCCTAGCTAACGGAGTGCTTAGTATCACCTCTCACTCCTAGCAGGTTTACTCCCAGAGAATGGATGCCAGGCATACTTAGGATGATGGGAATTTAAAGCAGCAGCTGGTTCCACCTTTCCTTAGCTAAACAGACAGCTCCTGACTAACTGCTTACCTGAGACTGAGCTTACTGTGTGACTGTGTGTGCCGCTGGTTACATTCGGTAACATGTGAACATGAAAGTTCAAAAACTCTGCAGTTTACAGTATGATTCCTTAACATTTCTGACAGCCGTTAAATATTCTTGTGGGTCAAAACTAGTTTGCTTTGTTCCTAAGTATAAAATGGAATTTGCTAGATGAAAATTAATTAAAACCTAGTGGAAAAGAAAAATGTTGGGGTTTTATGCAAACATTGGTATCTTCACAATTATCATAATTTGAGATCCACCTGTCTCTAACAGCACAATCAATAATGCACAAAATAAACAAAAAGGAATAAAAGATGAGGAGCAGCAAGGGAAAACTGACTCGAATTGAAGGTGTCTCACTCACGTCTCAAACACAATGGTGGTGAAGAGCCTGTAAATGCGCCTACCAGATTACTGAAAAAAAAAGCCAGAATACCTCAACAGAGGCCAAGGAGCACTTGCCCTGAAGGACTACATTTCAGAATACCTTAACAAAGGCCAAGAGCTGTTTTGATAGCTGCACACTTGCTGGGACTTCCCAGATTAATACCTTAGAAAGGGTTGCATCAGTCAAAGAGACAAAAAGAGGTGAGGCTGGCTACCTTATCTTTACCCCAGAAAGGGCTGCACAATTCTAACCAAAGTAACACAGCTTGCTTTTGAACAGACATGGAAGACATATTCCAGCAAGGCCTCGAGGTTCTTCTGCCAAATTACCTTTATGCTTCAGTGTCCTGGTCATTACTTTTGAAAGCACTAAACAAAAAAGCAAATCTTCCGAACAAGCACGCTAAGGAAGATAATATCAATGAACAAGAAGACAAGTTTCAGTTAGGAAATATTCAAACTTGAATTTAATCATTATTTATGTTTACTCACAGAGAAACCAGACATTAAATACTAGAAGTCAAAAGTAGAAGAACAAACACAACTTGAACAATTCAAATAAATGACCATAAAGTGAGCTTCACCTTGGTATAACACAGAGAGAGAAGTCCGTGTCCATTCTTCTTAATTAACCTAACGTCTTCCTTAAAAGTATGCCTATCATTCTGTAGCCTTTCTCATCCTCTTCTTTGCTGGGGGCACATTTTAGGTGATGCTGCACAATCATCCTCAGACAGCATGATGGTTTAGTTCAGCTTCAGAACTGCCTATACCCCCTTTCTCAAATACCATGTCTTATATTAGACACTACATGTCATTCTTCATATTCTCTGCCTCTCTCAAAACCTATATGGCTTCTTCCAAGAACTGTGATTTCTTTTACTCTGTGGCTTGATGACTTTTTTTAGTAAGTTGTACTAATTAAAAAAAAATGATGACTGAGAAGTTGCCTTAGTTTTTGCCACCTGTCAACCTAAAGTTATTTTAATCTAATTATGATATACAAGTCAACAAAGTCCCCAATTTCACATCTTCATACAAGCATATACATGCTGGTTAGTTTATCTGAGCTTTAACATATACATTTTAATTGATAATAACACTTCCTAATGTTTTCTTTACATTTGCATATATTCTGTAGTTTGCAAATCTGTTTTGCTTCCCAGAATTCAATATTCTGTTCCTACACATTGTTTATCTCTGTTTGTTTAGCTGATGGTTCAAAGGAAGAACAGATCTAACAGTCTTCTTTTTAAAGTGGTCTCAAACTTGGCCCTCCAACAAGGTAAAATGTGTACCTCTCTCACTACCCCTTAAAACTTCTCATCGCCACTACAGGCTCTCTGCCCACACCCTGCTGTCCCTGACAGTACAATGTAATTGAGCTAATCGTCTGCTTACAGAACTTCCTGTCCTGTCCTTGCATTATTTCTGTTTAAATACAAACAATTAAAAGTAATGCCAAGTTTCCCTTATGAGCTCTATAATACAGTTATAGAGTTTTGTAACACAGTTTATTCATTTAAAAGCTATATTTCATCCGAATAAAACACTCAAAATAAATATGACAAGTCTTATTTAGTAAACTGAAAAAACTAGATTTCATCCTCATTACACACAGTAAGCATTATGAAAACATAATTGGTTGCCTGCAGAATTTAAATGAAAGAAAATCTAAGTCTGATTGTCCCTAGCAGATTTTATTTTTGCTCATCTGTGGATATATAAGCTAGCAGTGCAAGCTTATTTGCAGCATGTCCAAGTGGTGAGAGGTGATGCACAGATGGCCTTCAATGTCACTTTTGTCATCTTTGACTCTAATGCATTCTTTAGCACTCACATAACTACACTAAGAATTGAGTTTTTCTTGCTATCAAATAAAGAAAAACTGACATGTTTAATTCCTGCACAAAATTAAGAAAAGTTAAGTCATGCGTTTATTTTTTAACTTAATTAGCTACTACAGTACTCACAGGCTATTCAAATTATTCTTTTTCTATCTTACAGTTAATTCATGATCATCAAGACTAAAAAATACAACCATATAGTTCTTGTCCTTCAGTCTCTACATTGGACTCCCTTTAAATTTAAGGCCAGTTGCAGAACTGTCCTAACATAAAAAGGTTAAAATGTTTTTTCTCCACATGCTTTGTATAAAAGGAATTACAAATGTCTACTCCTCAGTGTACCTTGTAATTGTAAGATACAAATCTTCTAAACATTTCCAGGACACATCAGTTTACTGCTTAAGTCTTAAGCTACTAGAAATCAAAACTGTAGGTTTTGTTTTGCTCTCTTTTATTGACATATATTATATGGCGAAATGTTTCTGGACACCTGACCATCATAGCAATATGAGCTTGCTGGACATACTAGTCCAAAACCTTTGGCATTAGTATGGAGTTACTTTGTGCTCTCTACTTAGAAGGCATTCCGCCAGATTTTGGAGTTTCCCTGTGGGTATTTATTTATTTCTACAAGTAACACTATGTTCTAATTAACTACATGTCAACAGAATCTGAATCAACATTATGTTTTAAAAAAGAGTAACATGTAATGGGTGACTAAAGACAATTCATGGTAAATTAAAAAAAAAAAACTGAATTACCAAACTGAACGACACCTATTACTGTACATAGAGGTGTATTAGCACACAGAAATCATGGAGCTTGACTACAAGTGGCTCTTTCAGAAAATGACCAAGCAGTATTTGTTATTATTGTGGCATATGGTATAATTTATTTTATTAAAAAAATGAAAGCCTTACATAAGAGGCTTATATTATAAATTACTATTATCAGTTATAATTTATCAGTGAACCTGGAGTGCAGCATTAATGAGAGGATGTTCTTCATCTATTCAAACCTTGAACTCACATTTGAAAGTCATTTAATTTTGGAACATGTATATAATATATGCTTTACTTTTCTATGATTAACTCAGCAGGTTGAAGTATTAATTATTGAAAAAGACCATTCTCCTGGATAATATTTGCATGTTTATTTACTATTATGTTTTGGTTTGGGACAAGGTGGTGTTTGGTTAATACCGCTGCCTGGCAGTTCTGGAAAAACGAGTTCAAGTCCCAGCCTGGTTATTGTCCTTGTGGAGTCTGTGAGGCCATCTTTCAGATTTTTCTATTTTTTCTGTCAACAGCTTCAAACTGCTTTTATATTAGTGGGCTTGGTAATGTCCTAGAGTGTACCCCACAATTTATAGTTCAGGGTTTTTTGTCCCTTGTATCCAATGCTGCCAAAACTGGATTTAGTGGGATCAGAAAGCAAATGCATGCATGAAGGTTTTGTGCCATGAACAACAAAGTAAACTGTAACCAGCTTTAAACATGTCTTCTAACAGCTGATTTATAATATTGTTCTGTTAATCAACACTTCAGTTATTCTAGGGAACTATGATATTAGGTGTTAGAAGTTTTTCTTTGCCTTTTTGTATTTTGTCTTCAGAAGTTTTTTCAATAGAACACTTTCCTTTGATTTCCAAAAAAATTCTTAGAGCATGTCCAACAATTCACTGTTGATAAGGAGCAGGTACATTGATGCAGTCTGCTGCTGGCAAGTGCTTCAAAAGCATTCAGTCAAATCCTGACTCAGGTAATGTGCCAGGCAGTGCTATGTATTGGCTCTGAGGCTGCATTTTAGAAAATAATTCCTATTTATTAAAAGTAGATACATTCTAATTAAAAATCTGTTTTGATTTCTGTGTTTTTGTGTAATTCAAAAAAACTAATTAAACATAAAACAGCAGCTGCAGTTTACAAACAGAAATATGAAAACACCAGTAAACTAACACTCACTGGAGTGCTCTGCTACAATGAATTCAATGTGGCGTAGTCAGCAGGATTCTGGAGGGAGCTGAACTGCACAGTTTGTCACCACTCTCTACGAAAAGAAAATCTGTTCATTTGTATGAGTTTGATAGGGGCAAAGTAATGTCATAAATGTCTTTCCAGATAGTCTCGCAAATATTCCGTGGTTCTGAGATATATTGAATAGAGGATTTATAAGTTCATTGCACATAAATGAGAAAAGCAAAAACAATGTCAGAGAAGACAGTATTTATGGATTCAGAACCAATTTTCTTTGATAGTTAATTTACATAGTAATATGAAGACAACTGTTTTTTATATAATTTATAAATAAAACCGAATCACTTATAGAAATAAAAGCATTTCCATTACAAAACAACACAGCTAAGCAGAATTTCTTTTTAAAGCAAAGTGTTTAAAATGTAGATAAGGTAATCTGCTAAATTTATTTTTTTTGTTTCATCTATGAGAAATAAATAATATTATACTTAATTCATTTACCATCATTTGGTTTCATAACAAATAATACACTTTTGTGTTTGTAAAAAAAAAAATTTTTGAACAGAAAGCCTTTTGGTACTCATCTTGATTTTTTAGTTTCCAGCGACAATTCATCAATGCATTTTCACAATTCATTAATCCTTATACTGTACAGAAGAAGTGTTCATGTTCAGTCCTAGAAAGCTGCCATGTCTGCAGTTTTTTATTCCAGCACAATTTCTTAATTAGAAGCCAGTTATTGCTGCTGAAACAGTTATGGCTCAAGCAACATTTTTGTGCTTTACTTCATTTAACTTGCTTGTTAAGATTCCAAGCCCTTAATTGACTCTTTTAGACTTAAACAGCTGCATATACTGTTTTTATATGCTTTGTGTTTTCTTAACCAGCGGCCAATTAACAATTTGAAGCAAACTAGCTATAACGGCACAGCCTGCATCCATGGGAAGAAGGCAATAACGTTGGACGGGTGCACAACATTTACGGCTGTAAGTGCAAAAGAAGGATGAGAAAATGGTTAAATAGCTCGTACGCTTAAATACTTCTATGTATACATTTAACTTTATGCTAAAATGCTTGTTATATATACTTGTATGCTTACATAACCTCTTATTAAATTAAATAATATTTAAGCAGAAAATACTTCCTTAAACACAATATCTTGAGTAAACACTCTGTCTTCATTGGGAATTACTTTTTCTTGCTTTTCTGTAGAACTTTAACATTTGCTCTCAAACTAGCTCTAGATCAAGTAAAATACATTTGACTATGTGTAACAACTGGTGATGATAAATAAATACAAAAATATTTGTTAAGTTTCCTTTAAGCAATGAGGTTGGAGGTAATGACACAAGTGCTTGCAATCCAAAAAGTAGTATGTGGCGGATGGCTGGGGGTTATGCCCAGCTGGGATGCCTAGAAGGACCTGGAGAGGGACTATACCTCCCCTGGACAACGAAAGGGCAGCTGCCCTGGTCTGTATGGGGGCCACGGGAACCGAGCATCGAAGCTCAACCCTATTGGGGTCCGTGGCCATCACAGGGGAGCATATGGAGGATTGTGGAGCCCTGGATGTCAGCACTTCCACCACACCCAGAAGTGCTGTAGGAAGGAATTCCAGGGACACCCGGAGTGTTTCTGGGTGCTCATGTGGCACTTCTGCCACACCAGGAAGTGCCGCCGGAAGATCGTCACAGAGCACCTGGAGCACATCTGGGTGATTATAAAAGGGGCCACCTCCCTCCAGTCAGGGAGCCGGAGTTAAGAGGAAGAAGACAAAGCTTGGGATGAGAGGAGTAAAGGCGGCAGAAGGAGAAGTCCAGACTGGAGAGACGGACTTATTAAGGGTGTTTGGTGCACTGTCACTATGTGGTGTGCAGAACTGTAAATAAAACGTGTGTGACTTTTGGAACATTCTGTGTCCGCCTGTCCAGGCTGGTCTACCACATAGTACAAAAATAAATACATTATAAAGACACACATCAGCATCATCTGTAAAATCTGCATTATGTATGGGGATTGTCCACATTTGAGTTTCTGGTGTTTATAACTATTCACTGCATTCATTTCTGCTTATTGTGCACTGAATTAATATCCGGATACTGCATAGCTTTATGCTATACACTGCTTGGGATTACAGTACATATGTGAGACTCAAACTTGTAAAATTTCATCCATGAGTCATACATACTTATAAGGATGACAAAGAAACCAGCATTCTACCATATACTGTAATTTGCTCCAGTTTACATCTGTGTGTTTTCATCATCAAGTACCCGTTTTAATAAAATATATGGAATACAGAAAGAAAGAAAGATAATGTGGATAATGTCTCAGAAAAGAAAAATCTGCAATATATGACTGACCTAGTGTGGCAGAATGAAAACACTTAGAAGCCATAAAATTATCCATGGGCAGAATTTAAGGGGTGACTAGGGGGGCTGGTCCCCCAACAGGTGTGTTATGTTACAAAAATAAATCTCCACTAAAAGGTCATTTCTTTTTAATGTTAATATCATTCAATGACAAATTAGTTGACTGTTTCAAATGTGTATAGAGGTAGAGAGGTCACTTCATCTTGTATATTTTGTATACACTATTTTCCTCTTTTTCATCTCAGATAGCCCCTCCTGATCCTCAGTAATCAGTCCAAGATATTGAAATGGCCGCATAATTGTGTGTCCACAGTTTATGTCTGATCAAACCTCTACTACACATCACACACACCATTGTGACAAAATATTTAATAAACAAGAGATGAAGTAAATAAAAAATTTTAAATGCTTTGAAAACAGTTAACCCAATCCCAGGACACACCTGTAGATTTTCTAACTTTATTAAAAAATAAGAAAGTACTTATTTTACCACAAGTACAATAAACAAACAAACAAAACAAAATCCATCATTTAAATATTGTTAACAGTATCTATGTAACTTTTTGCAATTTAAAAGTTTTAAATGTATTATTAATATAAGTGATGCATATTTAGTTTAGACTGTAACTTTATAAGGGCGACATAGTGAAGTTTGCATGTTCTTCCAGTGTCTGTGTAGGTTTCCTCTGGGTGCTCCGGTTTCCAGGAGCTGGTTAGGTAGATTGATGACACTAAATTGGTCTTATTGTGGTTATACGGCAGTGGGTTCCAGCCCCACCGCCGTGACCCTGGTTTAGATTAAGCGGGTTAGAAAATGACATGACATGTGTCCTAATATTAAGAGCAATTTCTTATATCACTTGTGATATGATATAAATTTGTTGCATTATGGTTGTGAATTTAAAAAGATTAAATTATTTTTTATGTATTGTTCTGTGTACTGGTCTCCTGGGGAAGCCACTTGAGTTCAAAAGATGCGCAATGCCTGAACAAGCTTAACAGGAAAGCCTGCTCATTCACAGGGCGTACCACAGGCACACCAGAGGCTGTTGTGGAAAAGAAAATGGTGGCAAAACTGGGTGCCATCATGAAAATCTTCTCCAGCTCCTCCAGAAGGCAGTTTCTTGATGCACTTTTAGCCACAGGCTCATTCCACAACAGTGTGTTACTAAGTGCCTCTGGGAGTGTTTTTTGCTCACTGCTATCAGGCAATTCAATGTTTCCTCCCAACGTCACAGACTGAATGCTTATATTCTGAGTTCATTTTGAGATTTCTGTCCAATATACATCGATCGATCGATTGTCTTATTAGTCCTTTGAGGCTGTTTCTTTGTTTTTTATGTTTTATGTACACTGGTGGGGAGCAGGTTCCATCCCAGCAGCGCTGGACATAGGGTAGGAATCAGGTACATTGAGAAAGGGTACTAGAAATCACTACAAAAAATATTTTGTAATCCTCTCCTCATGACTACATGCATCTTCCTTATTTATTTAACTGACACAAGAATCTGACAGTGACAAAGTGCTTCCTTTGTTAAAAGTGAAGAATGATGCAATTTAACATACAAATTCCAATATTACATTTAAAAACAACAGACTGTACAATTATGATGTTTATAAAATAGAAACTAAAAATACTCACCTTTTTCCTTTCCAGGATCTGCCTAAATAGCTTGTAAATAATGTACATGTTTACCCTTCAGCTTCACCGACAACTATCATGACTTCTCTGCACGGATACCTAGTTGAAGTAGATGACTTGGTTTTGTCTTCAATCTACAGAGTGTGATTCATGTTTAGTAATTCCCTCAGTATTACGAATTAGGCACATACGTGAACTCTGCTCTCTTTATGTTTTAGTTTCAATTATCAGCTTGTCCTTTAAACACAGATTCCACTTGTCGGTGCATTGACCTTGCTTATTATGACCATGTCACTGTCTTCACCTGTTTCATCTTCTGATCTGATCCTGCTGTACCGACTAGCTCATCACCACACACCAGCTGAGACGTGACAGATGCTTAACCCCAGGTACTGAAGGAGCAGATTACTGCTATAAGCCAAAGATCACACATGTTAGAGTGGTGAATTAATTGTCAGCTATATAGTGGTTAATATAATAATATTACCTATATAAAACATAATTCTATCTCCTGACTCATATTTTGTATATCTGCAGTAGCATAATGGTGCAAGGGTTAGCATTACTGCCTCATTTATCCAGCATCCTTGGACTGAACTGCACAATTGTGTGCCACTTGCATGTGCTCCTTACATCTGCATGACAGTTTCTCAGGGTACATCAGGCTTTCTCCTCCATTCCAAAGAGGTGAGTGATAGGTGAATTGGCGATTTTAAATTACCTATGTGGATTGACTATCCACGGTGCTCCTGTCTTGCACCTGGCACTGACACTTTAGATTGTTATGTTCATATGCCATTTATGAACTGGACCAACGTCTTTTAATGCAGGGCTGTGGATTGATAAAATACAATTGAGTATTTTAATTATATTATATTATTGCATATCTTTTTAATTAGTTGGTAATGCCAAACATCTGATCATAACTTCAAAAAGGATAAGTTGTTAGTTTATATCTTCTTTACATTCCTGGCTAATATACAGGGTGGTCCAGATCTAATTATGCAGATCCAGATAGTCTGGATGACTTTGGTTTATACGGGGATGATTCCAGTTCGGAGCGAAGACGATTCTTCATGTCGTCAGTTCACACACTCGATGGTCCAGGATTTTTCGGGTAATTTTCTATGTAATAAACTTAATAAGTTATAACGTAATGAAAACTGCATAATTAGATCTGGACCACCCTATACTGTTCACACTGTTATAGAGTCAGTGTTGTGGATGGTTGGAGTTGAACCTGGCAGCATGATTCACATGGCCATTACAGGCCCTAACAAATTGTATATTAATATATTAGATTATCAAATAATGCAACAATTAGGCTCCTGGTACCAATGTATAATTTACGATTTCTGTAAACCTCCATGAATGCATCGTGAACCAAACTTTTGTATTCACCACTCAAAAAAGTTATAGAATTTAGATAATGTATCCTAATGAAATGTATACCTTAAGACTATTAGAGAGTTTCGTTGTTTTCACAGGGATAAAAACGTATATTACAACAAAAAACAGTTTCTCCTTACCACATCCAGAATTATGTCATACTAGCAAAATACCCATGCTTTGCAGCGTAGAAGTAGTGTGTTAAAGAAGTAATGAAAAAGAAAAGGAAACATTTTAAAAATAACGTAACATGATTGTCAATGTAATTGTTTTGTCACTGTTATGAGTGTTGCTGTCATATATATATATACACACACACACACACACACACACACATATAAACATATATATACATATACATACATATCTACATATATACATATACACACATATATACATATATATATATACACATACATCCACATATATACATATATACATATCTACATATATACACACATACATATACACAGATACATACATACACACACACATATATATACACATACATACATATATATATATACATACACACACATATATAAACGTATATATACATATACACATATACATATACATACATATCTGGGTGGCAGGTGGCGCAGTGGTAGTGCTGCTGCCTCGCAGTTAGGAGACCCGGGTTCGCTTCCCGGGTCCTCCCTGCGTGGAGTTTGCATGTTCTCCCCGTGTCTGTGTGGGTTTCCTCCCACAGTCCAAAGACATGCAGGTTAGGTGGATTGGCGATTCTAAATTGGCCCTAGTTTGTGTGTGTCCTGTGGTGGGTTGACACCCTGCCCGGGATTGGTTTGTGCCCTGTGTTGGCTGGGATTGGCTCCAGCAGACCCCCGTGACTCTGTGTTCGGATTCAGCGGGTTGGATAATGGATGGATGGACATACATATCTACATATACAGGTGTATCTATATCTACATATATATGTGTGTGTGTGTATATATATTAAAAAAGTTTTACTGTCAAATAATGCAAAGAGTATGTGAGATTAAATTATCATATATTTATGATGACAAACACTACCAGCAAATTATCATATTTTCATCACAAAATAATAACAAAACCATTAATGTGAATGACAGAATTGTTTTTGTGTTTTTAAACTCTTATTAAACTAAGGTTCAAATTTTGAAACACTAATTACAAGTAGCGACTTCAAATGTTCATCTGATAAATGTGCCCTGTATTTTGACTTGATATATTTAATTCAGGAAAAAGTTTGTTCGCAAAGATACGTTGTCCCAAAAATGGAGATACATTTACAAGCAAATTTCTTCAAATTTAGAAACTGTTCAGAGTTTAAAAATGTAGAAATATCGATCAAGTTTTCTTCCTTGTATTTATCTTTAATATGTTCATTTGCCTGAAGTTCAATAATTTCCATTTGAATTTGACTTGGGATATCAGCAACATCACAGTCAAATGGATTTTGAAACAATCTAATTTCCCTAGCATTGGCATCCAAAGCAGTAAATCACTTCTGAAACTGTTGTTTAAGATCTGAAATAACTAAATTTGCGAACGAGAAAGAAAATTCTGCTTCACCCTTTTTATGTAATTCTGCACAGTATGGCATATAAGCAAAGTTATAATCTTTCAACAGGCCTTCCAGAAGTATCACCTTTGCTCTGTATGGCTTGATTATGAGTTAATAAATCACAAACTAAGTTATTTTCACCCTGCAACTTTAAATTCAAATTGTTCATGTGGTACATCAGATCTGCAAAAAATGCCAATTTCCCAAGCCACTCGGTATCTGATAAAAGTGGTTCATAATGGTTTTTCTTGGTAAGAAATATATCAATTTCATTCCTGAGATAAAAGAAGCGTGAAAGAACCTTTCCACAGCTAAGCCATTGAACTGCAGTATAATATGTCAAGTTAACAAATTCGTAATCACATTCCTCGAGAAAAGACCGAAAGTGGTGATGATTAAGTGTATGAGAGCAAATGAAATTTAGCATAGAAATAACAGGTTTCAAGACACAGCTCATATCAACATATTTTCCCACAAAGTGACTGTTGGTGGATAACACAGTGAAGAAACATGGGTTTTGACATTCCTGCAACCTCTACAAGCTTTTGTGATTTGTCCATCTTTATACCAGACATGTTTTTTCCTCCATCAACTGTCATGCACTGCAGACGATTCCAGTCCAAATTATATTCTGTTAGTGTTTTTTGAATTTCTTTGAAGATATCCTGTCCTCCGGTGGGCTGGCGCCCTGCCCAGGATTTGTTCCTGCCTTGCGCTCTGTGTTGCCTGGGATTGGCTCCAGCAGACCCCTGTGACCCTGTTATAGGATATAACGGGTTTGGAAAATGACTGACTGATATCCTCTCCTGTTGTAGTGCCATGCATGCTGTGAAGTAACGCTAATTCCTGTGTGACATTAAGTTTGTCGTTGACACCACGAAAAAATACTACAGAGTTGCAAGGTATTACAAACAGCAGTTGATTCATCTAGCATGAGAGAATGCCTACTAAAATATTATGCCTTGCCTACAGCTTGCTGGATAATGCTATTTCTCATATTTTCGACCCGACAAGCAATAGTATTTGGCGCAAGACTTATTATTTCAAAAAGAAGATGTTTTTCTGGGCATAACTCAGCCACTGCTTCTATCGTATATTCTTTGTTGATATTACCATCGATTGAATGGTTTTCCTCTTTTAGCCAAAACATAAGCAACCTTGTAGCTTACCAAGGTTAAGGCTTCATTTTCTGAGTTTGCTTTCGTAAATAAGTCCTGCTGAGAACGTCGACAATGGCATAATGATTCAAACTTATCTGAACACTCCTTTTCTTTAAATTGCAAAAACGCTGAAGCATGTTTTATTTCATAGTGGTGGCGTATATTGTATTCTTTCAACACAGCAACAGTGTCTTTAGAATTGAGACATACAGCTTTATCCTTTGACTTCGATTGTATGAAGAAGTATTTTACGCCCCATTCTTCATTAAACACGTGACATTCATGATCAACTTTTTTCTTTTTCCTATCCATGTTAAAACTATAAAAGAGAGTAAGTTTATAAATAATTATGAAATTATTAAAATCATGAGAACTCCGTACAAGCAAATAAGTGAATAAGTGAATACGTACCTTTAAATATAAATTTATGCAATTACAAATTGAGTATTACACTGCACTTCTACAAATATTCTTATGGACAATTAACTGTAACGACCTTCCAGATTCAATTTAAAGATTAGTCACAGTGCCAGTGCCACAATGCCACAAATTGACACTGTCAATCGAGGCCGAACAAGTATGAAGAAACACCGTGAAGTATACAATTATGATTCCGTATTAAATAAAGTTGAGAATAATATTAATATTAAAATAATATGGAATATCAATCTATTTTGAACACAATTTTAATGAATGCATTTGAAATCTATCAACACCCCATGTTTTTTTTGTGGATTCTCATTGTAAATTTAGTCCAATTGGCACATTTCCGCACAATTCTTCCGCGGGTCGGATGTGGCCCACAGGCCATACTTTAGAGACCCCTGCTCTAGAGGTATGACGATTTTCAGGCATTCTAATGATACTTGATGGCCTGTGCTCTCCTCCTCTCACCCCTTAGGAGGCAATTATGCTACCATCTGGTGTTGAGGATGTCTAACAAACTATTGCCATTCTCCATGGATTCTTTCTAAGTCTAATTAGAGTCATCTGCCGGATGTCCTGACAATGTAATGTGCATGTTCATTTCCTGGGCATAACTCCCACTGGTTCACCTGCCTGTTTCCCTTCTAGGCACCATAAATGACTGGATCTTCCACTCTCAAGTTGTTTCTGCCTTTCAACACTGCTATGTTCAGAACCACTTCTTGGGCCAGAGTAGTGTCATGTGTTTCCTAGTGACTTTTTATGGGACTTCTCCCCAGCCATGTACTGTATTGCTATTAGAAACCCCTTGATTCTGGCAACCTCTGTCAGTCATGCTCTTACAGTACGCATACTTAAAAGGACATTCAAGGAGTGTGTTTGATGTAGTGAACACAATTATGCAGCCAGGGAGAACGAACTCTTTCTGGCAGCAAATATGAACTTTAATAGATAACAATTTGTGAATTGTACACTGCATTCTTTCATCAATCAATCTATTTTACTGTTTATCCTGACCAGGGGTGGCTGGAGTCTATCACTGTAATTACAGGGCAGAAGGCAGGAACAAGGTTTCAGGTAACCCTATTTCTTTACATGTGGTACAAATACTGGCTTAAATGAGGCTTTTTTTACTCATAACAATAAGAGTAGGAAAGACAGATTGATTTCCTAGCAATGGTATGGAATAGTGGGTTTTGTCACTGAACTATGAGTGAGGTTGAGTGCTGTGAGATTCTGCTGTTTATTAGGAGAAACAGCACCTCAATATAGACTAAAGTAACTGACTCAAGGATAAGACTCTGAAAACACAAATAAAATAATTGTTTCTCTCATTTAAAATATAAAAAAACACACACACAGCCATGAAATTATGTTTGCTTTTAATGATACTCCTTCCAGGTATGTAAATAAATTAGAAGTCAAGTTATGCATGTTTACAGAATTGGCAAAAATTTCACACACTACCTGAAATTTCGGTTTTCAGGATTTACATAATTTCCTCTGTTCCCTATTTACCTCACAATTAGCTACAAATCTTATAGCAAAAACCTTTTAATATACACTTTCATCTCTATATTACATGTTTTATAATGTAAATACTACAATACATACAGTTATACTCAAGGCAAAAAGACCCACTTATACTTTGTGATAAGTAGGGTGCCATGTTGTATGTACTCTCCTTTCCAGATTAACACCAGGGAGGTCAAAACATTTTGTTGTTGTGTTACCAACATTTTCATTGTACTTTAAAAATGTTCATCCAATATGTGCATTGAGAGTACAGGAAGTTCTATGAAGAAGCAAAAAAGATACGATCAGAGATTTGCATATTATATTATTTATATTGAATTTCAGTAGTCACGCACTTGCACATGGGAGGCAGCTAAAAGGACCAAAAGAAGGCCATTCTGTGCCAAGCCAGCGGGTGGCGTGGTTCAGTAAACCACTCTCTTTTCTTCCTGCAGACCAAACACGGGAAATTCTGCTTAGACCCGATGATGTTGGTTCCAGTTCCGGCCCTGATGACGTCACTCCCTGTTCTTGCCATGATGACATCACTTCCTGTTCTGGCCCCTCTGACATCACTTCTGCCAACCTGCCTTAAGTACCAGTCAACTTCTGCTTGTGAACTCAGTTCTGTTTTGGACTCAACCTGTACACAACTGTACTACCAATTTTCATTTCTTTGCAGCCTTATTCAAGTATACGGGTGGCTGCCCCAAACCTTTTTTCTGTGTCAAGGCATTTCCTTTCACAGTAGGTATTTGATAAGGTACCACATGAGAGGCTTGCAATTAAAGCAAACTGGATGAGTGCAAAATTGGTTAAAATGTAGAAAGCAAAGAGTTATGGTGTGAGAAACCTTATCAGAATTGGGTGATGTTAAAAGCTGTGTTTATCAAGGGTCAGTTCTCAGTCTGATGCTGTTTTTAATATATAAAAATAATTTTGACAAGAATATAAGCAACAAGTTGGTTAAGTTTGCAGATGATACCAAGCTAAGTGGGGCGGCAGATAATCTAGAATCAGTCAAATCATTTCAGAGGGTCTTGGACAGCATATAGGCTAGGGCAGATTTGTAGCTGTTGAAATTTAATGTAAATAAATGTAAAGTATTACATGTTGGAAACAGTAGCGTACTGGATCTCCCCACAGCCCCTGTGAAACCAGGGTGCCTTCAGATCAAAAGGGCCCTGTCATCAGAACTACACAGTCTGTCACGAAAATATATATTTAATATTTGAAAACAGAAAACATATTTGTGCATTTTAGATTAAACAAAACAGAAGCTGCTATGTTACGTCACTTGACATAACAGGCAACAGACATGTTGATGGGTGGGTACGGTAATACTTGAAATCTCAAAAACTTAGTGTACAGATAATGAAGGGTTACATGATGATAAGAACAAATAACTAAGCGCTGCTCAAAGCACGCAATTGGCACAACAAGCAATTGCCAAACTATACCTAAGAGAGCACCTGTCCTTAAGTCATCAGTGGAAGATGGAACTGGCAAAATGCTACCACCAAGTGTACATTACTGTAAGTCAGGCTATTCGAGCATGACAGTGAGCTCAACAGAAGAGGCTTCTTCTCCTTGTCCTCTTTGCCCGTTTCTTCCCATTGTAAATGACTATGAGTCTATTAATAAAGATGTGAGAGCAACCTGACATTCCATTGTAAAAGCTTTTTTTTCAGGGAGAGGTCTCCACCTGTGCTATTGTGGGCCCCCTGAATTATGTACTATGCCAGTGGTAGGAAGTAGAAATGTTAGATTTGATGACACAATGAGAGGTCTGAAACTTGAAAGTACCCCTTATGAGGAAGACCTAGGTATTGTAGTGGACTCTAAACAGTGAACAGAAGCCATTACGAAAGCTAACAGATTTTTAGATTTTATAGCACGAACCGTAGAGTAAAATTCTAATTCATAAACTATATACAGTAACACACCAATGAGGACTCACAAAATATACAAGTTCTGGGAGGTGAAAATGAAACAGTAAACTAATTCCTAGTTAAATCCACACTGAACATTTCTCCATTTTAAGATGAACGAGCGTGCAAAATGCTAATGCTTTTCAATGGGAAATTTTAGAAGTTAAAAATGTTGTACAGCACCATCTGTTTGAGATATCTAAATTAAATGAGGTTGGAGCTGTTTCATGCACAGAGGAAGATGGATAGACATGTACCTTCACAATATACGAATGCAACTAAAAAAATGTAGCAACATTAGAGAACGTCTAGAGAAGAGAAGCTAGGCTGATTCTGAGGCTGAGGGGTATGAGTTATGAGGAAAGATTAAAGGAGTTGAACCTTTTCAGTTTAAGACAATGGAGAAGAAGAGGTGATGTAACTAAAGTTTTTAAAGTTATGTAAGTGATTAGTATAGTATATACAGGCCATGACTTTAAAATGAGTTCAATAAGATGAATGGGGGCACAGTTGGAAACCTGTTAAGGATAAATTTTACACAAACATTGGATTTTTTTTTACACAAATAAATACGTGGAATAATTTACAAAGTAGTGTGATAGACAATAGGACTTTATAAACATTTAAACACACAGTATACAACTTGATGTTATTTTGGAGAAAATATGTGGATATGACTAGAGAGCTTTGTTGAGTTGTATTTTTGGATTTTCAAAAAATACCATCAGAAACACAAAGCAAAAAGCTGATCACTCTGACAACTTCTGTAATTCACTTTTGTTAAATGTCAACCACTGCTGACTGAGCAACATGCTTGCCTCACTGCAGACAAAATCCTAAACAATTGTGGTGACTCAATCAAATGGGGGCTAACAGGCAATTGTACAGTGTAAAGAATACACAGAGGCAGAGTACAGTGATTGATAATAAATAAATAACTCAAATGAAACGCTCAGCTAATGCTGCTAACAGTGAAACCTCACACTGTCATTTTGGATGTTTAGAAGCTGATAACTGGCTGATCATCTCTATATATATAAAATCCAACGTCTGTCTGTCTGCTTTTCATGAGAGAACTACTTAACAGATTTAGATTGGGATTTTTTCTATAATTTGCTTGAACATTCCGGTTGATCTTGTGACTTCTCTCATTGCGCTATGTATCATAGTTCGCTTGTGGTACCAATTTATTTGCACGAATCTGAGGGACATGCAGCGGGCCGAGCTCCACATTCACGCACCAGCCTCGGGGCATGTCCCTTACCTCCATCTAGCTAGCGAACGAGAGAACTACTTAACAGACTTAGATCGGGTTTTTTCTATATAATTTGCTTGAATATCCTGGTTGACTTTGCAACTTCTCTCATCGCACCAAGAATCATAGTTTGCTTGCAGGAGCGATATATTCGCGCTAATCCATGACAGAGGCTGTGGGCCGAGGGGAGGAGGAAGCGTGACATCAGGAGTAGGGAGCCGGCTGGGCCCCTCCTCACTGTCCTATTTCACTACTACGTGGGCGGAGCCATGGGGGACAACTAGCACAGTACAGTATATATAGTGTTCATGTACTAAAAGAGAAGTGGTGTTTTTGAAAATTCTGAAATGATGGTGTACAGCTTAATATGCTGGAAATAAGGATATGTTGTGATTTTCTAACAGATGCATGGGACTCTTGATCGACAGTCTTTCTAGACAAGTGGTTCTAAAAATTTGTATATGTTTCTTTATCACATGTCTCAAAATGAAAATAAAATCAGCAGTAAGCACTTGTACTGAAATGTTGAGAAATTACCACAAAAGATGGTTCCAAAATTGCGGGAATCATTGTTTTTACTCATTCCTGCAGTGTTGAAATAACACATGAACTCAGTAATCCTGAACTGAATTTACATGCCACAAGTTAAGTAAGAGAAAGATCCTTCAAAAATCATTTTGACCCTTTTGACCCTCCCCTCATTATTCTAGGTCTAACTTAGGACCAGTGTAAATTAGTACACAGGCTGAATGTGGCCAATAGGGCACCTGTTAACGATCCTAGTCTTAAAGGTTGCTCCATGGTCTAGTGTCAGCAGTAGTATTACATGACACTAGGAGTTAGCAGGTTTGGAGTCATCTGTTATCGAGTAATGTTAATACAGTCTTGACCTTACTATTGAAGTAGTCCCTTAAGTAGCTATAAAGGTTGGTACTTGCCAGTAGAACAGTGACTTTATTATTAAAGATGATATTTTAGGTAAAACTCATTTATGAGAGGAGGAGATACTAGAACATAGTGAGGGGAAATGTTACAGAGAGAACGAGAAATTTCACTGGAGGTGAGGGATATGACATGTGTAAAGTATATCTGCAGTTATCATTTGTGGTAAAAATGACAAACGTCCATCAATTTGTGTCATGTTCCACTTAAGGGAATACCAAGCTGCTCCTTCTCTATTCAAATGTTAAAGATGCCTTTAAATGTAAACTTCCGGAACCTTTTGGGAAAATCTGACCACAATCTGATTCACCTTACTCCCAGCTACAAGCCTGTTATTAAGCAGCAACCTGTTACCACCATGATAGTGAGGAAGCGGAGCCTGGGGGCTGAAATGACTCTGACTGCATCCAAGTGACAGACTGAGAAATAATGTGCAAGTCACATGGGGATGCTACTGAGGGACCCTGTGACTGCATCCCAGACTATATAAACTTCTATGTTGACATTGTGATACCCTCAATGACAATCTGTTTTTTTCCAAAAAACAAGCCCTGGATTACTTAGGAACTAAAAAGTCTCCTGAATGTCAAAAAGACAGCATGCAAATCTGGTGAACAAAGAGGCTTTGAAGGATGCCCAGTAAATGCTGAAGAAAAGGATGTTTACAAAGTTAAAACAGAAAACAAACTCACTCAGAATAACATGAAGGATGTCTGGAAAGGACTGGGCATAATTACTGGACCTGAGCAATCCAGGACTCAGGAGCTTGAAAGGGACATAAATAAAGCTAACACTATTTTTTAATAGGTTTTCCCTTCCACTGCCACCTTCCAATGACCAGTCCACCATTAACAAGTCCTACCACTTCAACTGGAATGGCCAGTGGTGAGTCCACCTCTAAACATCAGTATGGGCTATCCATAACTGAAGATCAAGTGAGAAGACATCTGACGAAGCTACACACCAGATGCAGTCAACCCTTGAGTTTTTAATGCCTGCATTGACCACCTTTTTGGTATTACTGTTCAGTCTGTCTTTAAGGCTTCAGAAAGTGCTTTTGCTGTGGAAAGATGCATTGTTTCTTTTCCAATGAAGGCAGGTGCCTCTTCACCTAATGACTACAAACAAATTGCACTTATGTCTCACGTTATGAAGACCTTTGACAGATTGGCCCTGAACTATATTATTGGGGTAGACCACTAGGACCTGCTGCAGTTTGACTATTGAACAAAGAATGGAGTGGAGGGTGCAATTATCTATCTACTCCACAAAGCTTATTCTCACCTGGAGAAAGCTGGCAGATCTGTGAGGATTATGTTTTTTTTATTTCTCCAGCACCTTCAATACCATCCAGCCATCCTTGTTAGAAATATGCAATTGGATGAGCCTGAAGTGTCCTGGATAATGGCCTACTGTCGGGCAGATCACAGTTTGTGAGACTCAAGGACTGTGTTTCTGATGTGGATGTGAGCAACACTGGAGCACCACAAGAAACAGTCTTGTTTCCTTTTCTCTTCACTCTGTACACCTCAGACTAGAAGTATGACACCAGGTCATGTCACTTGGAGAAATTGTCATATGGTTCTGCAATTATGGGGTTTATTGATAAGAAGAATGAGACAGAGTATAGCAGTCAGATGGAGAAATTTGTTTCTTGATGTGCAAAGAGAATTGTCTGGTATTTAACATCAGAAAACAAAGGAATTGGTTATTGACTTTTGCAGCACTAATGAGCCTCTATGTCTGGTCACTATTTATAGTGTGGATGTAGATGCAGTGCACCCTTGCAAGCACTTGAGGGTCCACATTAATGACAGGCTGGACTAGAATAATATAAGAAAGGGGACAGCAGTTTCTCGTTTTTTGTGCTCATTTACATAGGTAACGGCATCCCTCACATATTCTACAACTCTGTGATGGCTAGTACAATTTTCTACACTGTGGTGTGCTGGGATGATAAAATCACTTCAAGAAAGGCTCATCGAATCAACAAACTAATTAAAAGGGCAAGCTCAGTTATGAGACACACTCTGGACCCCAAAGAGGTAGGAATGGAGAAGAGATTGAAAATGAAACTGAGTGTCGTTATGATAGATAGATAGATAGATAGATAGATAGATAGATAGATAGATAGATAGATAGATA
>JANRMT010062813.1:60677995-60783629 GCA_026402145.1 Polypterus bichir lapradei
ATAGATAGATAGATAGATAGATAGATAGATAGATAGATAGATAGATACTTTATTAATCCCAAGGGGAAATTCATATAATGTTATGAACAATGCTGCACATCCTCTCTCTGACACACTAAAACTGAGGACTTTCAGCCAAAGAGTAATTCAGCAGAAGGGTGTCAAGAAACGCTACTGGTGCTCCTTTATACCAAAAGCAATATGTCTGTATATTGCCTCACTGGGACTGTGACAGCAAAGTCAGAAATTTTCTTTCTTTTAAGTCATTCTGGTGTGTGTTTGGACCATAGTGTATATGTCTTTATTTATTTATTTATTGTATGTGCTTCTGTAAAAAGCCAAATTTCCCCCTGGGGACAAATAACGTTAATCTATCTAGAAAGTTCTATCTACTGTGCAAATAGACAAGACATTATCTCAGATATTGATTTTTTAAAGGTGCACATATAAAGGTAGTGAGGCCATGCCTCCAGTGTAAGCTGAGCCTATGAATACTGTTATATAAAAAATAGTCAGGTTTCATAAATAACTTTAAGCTGATGCATACTCCTTTTTAGCATCCATAACACTGCTTTTGGTCTGTGCATATGTAGTTAACACCAGCCCACTGAACTGTGTAATAAGTGTTGTAAACGTTCTTTGATGTTAAAAGCAACAGGGCTTCATCCAAAGCACAGGACCTGCATCTTAAATAGTGCAGATTAGTATTTACAAAACCATCACTGAACTCAATCAGCATCCTGAACAAACAAATGAACTATCAAGTAGAATAAGTATGAATAAAAATCCATACTCTAAAAGCACATACATTTATTGAGTAAAGAAAGGATTATTTCTGGCTTGAACAAAAGTATTGATTTGTCTCTAGGGTTACATCTGATTATTTTTATAGCTGTGAGAGCTGGAAGATCATATTACATCTTTTTGCTCTGTCCATTAAAACACAGTTAATTCTTGTTGAAGCATGATTAACAATAACATTTGTGATTACTATTGCTATTACTAATTTGTTAATGGGCTGTGATAACAGCCTATGAAAGTAAATACATATCATATGTTTCTGGAAGCATTCAGTGAAAATAAAAGTGGAAAATAGAAAATGAAGCATTTGAAAATATGAAATTATGTAATATGGTCTAAGATCCTAAGGTATGTGTTTTTTAAGTACTATTCCTCAAACTAGAAGAAATGAACTGAATTAACTGTGAAACAACGTGAGTATAATTAAAGTGTATCGCAGTACTTAAAGGTTGGAAATGAGGAAATAACAGCAATTGCTGGAAGAGATTCCTACATTTATTACTTAAAGATAGAGTGTGTGAAATTAGCACAAGTTGATAGAAGAGATTCCTTAAGTGTTCAAAATTGTAATTTATCCCATTGTTCATTTGTTGCTCTCTCTCTCTATTTTTCCTCTAGCTTTGATAAATCCACTGCTGCAGACTGGATTCCCTGAGGAGGTGCGTATGAAGTGTGAAATTGTTCTTTTACTTACAAAACAATCCACCATAGTTCAAACCAACCAAGAAGGCAACTTATAAATTAATTCCACCACTGTTTTCCAAGATCATGCACTGGTGTACTGTATTGTTCTACCGGTGACACTATACTTAAGTGTGTCATTTTTCAACCTCACTCCCTCCAAAGTTATAAGTGACAGGGCATTGTATGTAGCCCATTACAAACACTCATAAAAAGCACACACTCTAGGGAAACTGAGAGTGCCCAGCTTGTTATTAGCGGCAGGTCGAGGAAGCTTCCCAAGTGCCCACTAAAATCCATTCAATTTAATTATACTCAGAATGCTGCAAGCAAACTGATACACTAAACGTTTCATATAACGTATATTCTGGGTGCACATATGCATGTGGATCACTTCTAAGTAATGCCACATGTTCGTTACAGTAATGTTGTTAGCCACTATATTATCCTTTGGACCTTTCTCTGTTAGTCTAATATCACTGCAAGTCTTCATAGTCTTAAAGAAAATTGGGGATGTTAAAAAAATGGGAATTAGCCTCCTTTCAGCTTTGTAATTTCACTTTATTTCTGAAATTCTTCCCCATCAGAAATCTCACTTGAATAAACAGAGAAATAATATAGCATCAAGGGTTTATTTTTAACCTTGTCACTGGCTGAAAAGCTGAAAGGAAATGTTTATTAAAGATGTCGTAAATTGTCATTTTTAAAGTACCAAAGGCAGTTAATGGATGATCCAGGAAATGAAGCAGAAAATAAATCATTTACTTCTCTTTATGCATAGATAATTATATACACTGCAAGTAAACTTCACAATAACTTTGAAAATAGCACATATTTATTATAATGAAAGTGAATTCCATAAGACCAACTAACATCAATTTCAAAACAAAGTAACACATCAAAAACTAAACATAAGCAACTACCCATGCTTTGAATTTGTGAACTTGAATCTTCAATGAAAAAAAACAATAGCAGCATATGAAAGACAAAGCAAAGATAAGCAAAGATGTGCAAGTGATATTAACTTTGTTGTAAATTTTAGAAAAGAAACAAAATGCATCTTACATAGAAGTTTTCCAAATGGATACCATCTAAAACTATAGAACACTAGAAATTAAGCCTGTTACAATAACGGGCGCTAGAACAGTAGTGCATAAACATTAGTAGGAACAGTCTATATTAAATGGCAAGGGACCTTGTATGTGGCTGTAATATGCGTCACTGTATTGTGTGCCTTTAATTTTCTCTCTCAGTAATATTGGTTTGTATTTCCGTAAAATGCCTGTAATTTTGTCAGTTGTCTTCAGTAATACAGTGGAACCTCGGTTCACGACCATAATTCGTTCCAAAACTCTGGTTGTACCCCGATTTGGTCGTGAACCAAAGTAATTTCACCCATAGGATTGTATGTAAATACAATTAATCCGTTCCAGACCGTATGAACTGTATGTAAATATATATTTTTTTAAGTTTTTAAGCACAAATATAGTTAATTATACCATTGAATGCACAGTGTAATAGTAAACTAAATGTAAAAATATTGAATAACACTAAGAAAACCTTGAACAACAGAGAAAACTAATACTGCAATAGTTCGCGCTATAGCCTTACGACCCGCTGGCTAAAAACACTTTTTTAATGAGTTTTAAGCACAGGGAAAAAAATAAACGTTTGAAAAATCCGTAATTTAATAAACAACCAAGAAAAGTAACATTGCAACAATGCACGCGCGCGCCTGTGTGTGTGTGTGTGTCTCTCTCTCTTGCGGGCCTGCGTGTGTGTGTCTGTCTCTCGCGTGTGTGTGTGTCTCTCTCTTAAGCGCGCGCCTCTGTGTCTGTGTGTGTCTCTCACCTGTGTGTGTGTGTGTGTCTGTCTGTCTCTCTCTCTCTCACGCGCGCCTGTGTGTGTGTGTCTCTCTCGCGCCTGTGTGTGTGTCTGTCTGTCTCACGCACGCCTGTGTGTGTGTCTGTCTCGTGCGTGCCTGTGTGTGTCTGTCTGTCTGTCTCGCGTGCGCCTGTGTGTGTGTGTGTGTGTCTTGCGTGTGCCTGTGTGTGTGTGTGTTTCTCGCGCACACCTGTGTGTGTGTGTCTGTCTCGCGCGAGCCTGTGTGTGTGTCTGTCTCTCTCTCTGCACAGGGAATGCACAGGAAAAGACTGAACACGTGCCGTGTGGCCCCGCACATGCGCACTTCACCAGAAGACACACACACACACGGACACCTGGACGCACACAGGGGTTTTATTAAAGAGGATATGCTGACAAATTTCAGTGTATCAGGTTGAATGACTTCCCATAGATTGTATGTAGTGTCGACAGTGGAGAATGTACTTTTATCTTTCTGCTTTACAGTTTACATTATTGCCAACTAGTTTGTTTATTCAGGATTTGAAATTGACCATCAGCCATTAGTCAGTGGTTGTCCATGCAGCCAGGAAGCTTTAGATTTTCCAAGACTTTTCTGTTGAGTATTGATGAACTATGCAGCAGTTCCTTGTCAATGGAGAGTAGCATCTGTAAGAGTAAATGCCACCAAGAGTTCAAAAATGTGAAAACCATAGTTTATTCAAAACCAAAAGATGAAAGGCTAATTACAGGGAGATGATATTACCAAAAAAAGTACTCAAAAAAAGGAAAAATTAAACCATGCTTTATCACAAGATTGGCCTTCACAGACTATGCATCATTATATACCAAGTGGGATTGACTCCCCATTTTATCACCGCCTCATACCAGCATTTTCCCCAATCTCTCATCCTCTCTGCCACTGAGCCTTTAAACCAATGTTGCTCAACTTGTGGGTCGCTGGATACCCTGAATGGCTTGTCAGCTTAAGTTTAAAAGAAAAAAAATGTTTTAAGGGGCTACTGATAGCAGATTTCAGTTCGGCACTCAGTCAAAGGGACATTTTGCTCCTGCACAGTGAGAACTTTTGTTGTATGTAAACCCATGTAAGGCTTAAGGAGTGCTTAAGGAATGTGCAAACCAACTAATGGATATCTTTACAAACATCTTCAACATTTCTCTGAGGCAGGCAGTCGTCAATAAGTGCTTCAAAACTGACCCATCATACCCATCCCAAAGAATTCTTCTGCTTCTTGCCTCAATCACTATTGTCCTACAGCTCTCACAGCAGTCATGATGAAATGTTTTGACAGGCTAGTCTTGGGTTACTTGAAAGCCAGACTTTGCACATGACAAGACTCTCTTTAGCTGATCTAGCACCTGAACCATTCCACCAAGGGTGCCATATTATCTGCTCTTCATTTGTCCCTGTCCTTTCTAGACAAAACAGACACATAGACCATAATGCTGTTCAAAGACTTCAGTTCAGTATTCAATACCATCCTCCTTCAGTAGCTCATACAGAAGTCAAGTCTGCTAGACTACAACACTTAACTATGCAACTGAATATTGGACTTCCTGACAGAGACCCCATACAGTCTGCATTGGAAACACCATCTCCAGCACCATTATGCTGAGCACAGGCGCCTGCGTACTCGGTGCCCTTTTGTTCACTTTGCTGACTTACAACTGTACAGCTGCATCCAGCTCATTAAGTTTCCTGACAAAACTATGGTGGTTGGTTTCATCAGCAATGGAGATAAGTCAGCTTGTAGAACGGAGATACAATGATACAATTGGCACTTATGATGATCAAGTGAAATGTTTTTTAGGGTTGTGTGCCCAATGAACAAGTGCAAGTATAAATAAACTTCATTCAGCAAGAAAAGACATTTGGGGTAGGAACCAAATTCCATCCAAACTATTCTTTTATCAATAGCCTCTTCCATAATATGTTTTATATTCTATTATCAATAGGCTCTTCCATAATATGTTTTATATTCTATTAACAATAGGCTCTTCCATAATATATTTTTTATTACAAATACTTAAATAGCAGATTTAAGGCCAGTAGTCATGACTAGTACAAGGTCTGATGCCCTGGTATTCACTCCACCCAAATGGTGATAAGTCAAATTACTGACTCTGTGCTGGCTGTTTGCCACCAGTAGGCACTCAAGAATAAACATTACAGACCTCCAGGTCTGAACCCCTGGAGTGGGCCCTGTGGTAGAGAACCATAATGGGAGCCATTTTTATATTGCATTATCTGACCCCTGCCACGAGACGCCCCTTCACCATAGCAAAGTGACTGTCTTAGGAGGAGATATGAAGACCTGTTAGGTGTCATTTCTTTCATTATTTAGCCCACATAACTGTATTGTCTGATAATATTCAACATACCTTTGAAACAATAACATAATCCTATTTCAAACTTGCACTAATCATTCTATTACTTTTTACTGCAAGATGTCTATTAATAGGATCTTTCTACTAAATTCACCAGAGCATTACTCTTCACAAGTGGAGGGAATGCTAGGCCTATAAACTAATTAATGGAAATGGAAAGAGCTCTGAAGGATTCTGACGCAAATTAGCTTCAACTAAAGCTGTTTCTATTGATTTCTAAGCTTTAGTTGGATAAACTAAGCCTAAAATTCAACAATATATGCAATATCAAGATAGTGTTATTTCCACTAGTGGCTAAAACCAAGAAAAGGAAACAAAATAAAGTGAAGTCTCTAGTGACAATATGCCAATTAGAAGAAATAAAAGGACTGTGCAAAAACTGGGCCTAATGTAGTAATAGTTTCTGCATCGAAATACTGTCCTTTCTTGCAAAAATGCTACTATTCTCTTTGGTTTCATACAATTTACTTTGTTGAATTAGCAAGTGTGTTTACTTGATATGCATAGATAACCTTGTGGCTTTTTTTCAGTATTTTTGAGAAAGCTTTCATAGGACTTCACTTAATAGAGCAGCATGTAGCTGTGCTTTAAAAAAAGTGTCAACAATCAGAGTAACTCGATAATCTTTGAGGCAAACATACAAGCTTCAAAGCCAGTCTCCTGGAACTGTGATGTACTGTATCAACACTAACCAATAATCACTCTAACGCCATCCCACCCTATACAGTATATACGGTATACACTGAGTTGCCAGTTTATTAGGTACACAACCCAACCTTCACAAAAATTCAAATGATAGAAGTATGGAATAAATTAGGAAAAATCAGTGTTTCCAGCATCACTTAGTGTTCAACTGAACATTAGAATAGACAAAATGAGTGACCTTAGTGTCTTTTAACATGACGGGTTTGTTGCTTCTAGAATCTCATCATTGGCCATTTGAAGGGTTCACCCAGAATGATGCAAACAGAAATTACAGCCAGTGACTACTGACTCTGTGGATGAAAACAGCTTATGGATCAGTGGGGTCAAAGGAGAATGGCTAGAATTGTACAAATAGATGAGTCACAACCAAGCAAACTCAACACTGGTGTGCAGAATATCATCTCAGAATGTATCACTTGCCAGACTTGGTCTCAAATGGACTAAAAAATCAGATGATGTAAGATGTCTGTGGTGTGAGCTTGGTCAGAAAAATTTAATTTATTGCAAGCAATATTAGTCCAAGGACCCATCCTGTTTGATCTCAATAGTACAGGCTGGAAGTGGCAGTGTGATGGCGCAGTGAATATTTTTCAGGCACACATTAAGGCACCTGACATCCACCAAAAAATACACCTAAATTGTAAGGCATACCTGAACCTGCCCAAGTTCATCTTTCTTGACACCATTCATACCTAGATGGCCAGCATGTCACAAGTCATGTATTGTCACCAAATAGTTCTAGGGACATGTCAGTGAGTTTTCATTCATCTGTGGCCTGCACAGTCTCCAGATCTCCACCCTATCAACCATCTTAGACATTCCTGAACAGCATTCCTGAACAACACATCCACGCTACTCTGTTTGTGTGTGTTTATAGACGTTTGTGTGTGTCATTTTCAGAATAATAAAATATATTTATAATACAGTGACATATCCCTCGAAATTATCTGCAGTCAGTTTTGCTAACTTTTCCAAGTTAAGTTTTGGTATTTTTTTAATTGGATCATTATTTTTTTATTTCACTTTGAAGGTCTTATGTTTAACATCATCTTCTTGTAGTTCAAGCAGACATGTTTATCTCATATTAGTGTTGAAGTTTCAAGACCTAAGGCAGTGATATTCATACACAAGATGAGCTATTAATGTTACTTGTGGATGATGGTGTTATGAAGCTCAGTTGCTATGCATTTAAGTGAAACGTCAATAGTCTAGCAACAGATTTTCCCAGTGCTTTTATTTTCAAAGATGCTTTATCTTATTATCCTAGTACAATGAGATGCATGGCTACTCTAAATTGAATCCTATGGTTGCTACAGTAGTTTCCATGTGAAGGAAAGCATCTCATCAATGCTATAACAGTAACACTCATCTTTTACATTTGAACAATATACAAATAGGGTTTGGGAAATGGGCAGTCCATTTACTTAAAGAGCAATTACTCATTTAATTGCTTAACCACGAATAACTGATGACATGAATAGTCTCATTTCATAATTTTGCAGGGCTATTTTAATGAATCCAATGCCAAGGATACCCTGTCAGCGGGTATGTTATGCTTTATACATGACAGCTTTATGTCTGGGTAACTCTTCCAGCATTCACTGCACAGCCAGATAATTTAAAGTCTGCCAACATAAAATTAATTTCATCTTTCTTTTTCACCATAGTCAAGTAGATAGTCTCCAGTTGATGATAAAAGAAAGAAAATTTGTCAGATAAACAGATGACTCATGGCAACAATAATTTAATTGTCTAAATTCTCATAAGATGAGAAAAAGGTTTTCTGTAATGTACGGTAGTTTATTACTGCAATGGCATCACACGATGACAATGTATTTTGATAGTGTTTTATCTTGACATACAGCATATTCCGTCCTTTTGTGATATAGTGCTATTTTTTCCCTAGATGCATAACTTTTTTTAAACATAGTTTCATTAATTCCATTTCTTACCAGTGGTATTATGAGGCCTGTTTATTTAGCAAGACATAATGCATCGTCCACATTTTATATGTATTACTCATACACACACACATATATCATGTACTTGTGTCATGCATTTGTGGACATCTTAAGAGCTCTGGTGATTATAATTCCTTGCTGATCCAGGTTGCTGTTGTGTTCAAATGCCTTTTCTTCTCCTCCTCCCTTTGCAGACTGGAAGACTAACAACTGTAACACCACTGACATCACTTCTGGTGTCGGTCTGCCTTGACCCGCCTCAAGACAGGAAGATCCACCATCCTTAGTACAATTGGGAACTTACATCTGGAGAGACATTTTCACAATTATTGCGTGTGTATTTTATATTTATTTCACTTCAGTTATACAGGGTCACCACGGTGGTGCCCGAACTGTTTATTGTGACCACTGTTTATTGTGGTCTGTCTGTTCTATATTATTTATTATTTATTGTTTATTATTCTGACCATTGTTTATAGTGGTCTGTCTATTCTATATATATATTTTTTAGGGGTCCTTTCATCGGATTGGCTGGCCGAGCAATGTTTCAGTCGTGGAATGGCCAAATGGGGAGGCAGCTTGATGTTTGCGGTCTCCAGGACTCTAAAAATATCTAAATCTTATTATGTGATATCATCTACTGTTAAATTCTGCTCCGTACTTCTAAAATTTTTATTATTATGCTGTATTAAGGATTTGTTCTGTTCTGTGTATTGTATTGTATTGACCCCCTTCTTTTGACACCCACTGCACGCCCAACCTACCTGGAAAAGGGTCTCTCTTTGAACTGCCTTTCCCAAAGTTTCTTCCATTTTTCCCAACCAGGTTTTTTTTGGGAGTTTTTCCTTGTCTTCTCAGAGAGTCAAGGCTGGGGGGCTGTCAAGAGGCAGGGCCTGTTAAAGCCCATTGCGGCACTTCCTGTGTGATTTTGGGCTATACAAAAATAAACTGTATTGTATTGTGTATTGTATATGCTAGAAAATGCCTTGCATTGTTTCTAGGAAAGTTTATAATAAACAAAACACGAAAGGGTACAATCAATTTGTTGAAACTAGCTTTTCTGTTTTCGGAGCAATCAGTTGTATAGTGTACTGTAGTGTAGTGTGGTCCTTTGGGATAGGTCAATGCAGATGAGTGTCTGAATGAGTGTCATTTCCTATGGAATTTTCTGAACACCATGTTGCTGCTTGCCCTGCTAAGTATGTACAGGACACAGTAAAGAGGCAAAGTATTCTGTCCATGTTAATTCAATGCAATTGTGCGCTTTTTCATCCTTTATATATTGCAACCTCCTGCTGTATTAAAATACTAAGTATGGGGGCTGCTTGTAGACACGTGTTATTTTCAATTCATTCTGTTTATGCAGAGTTTTTTTTATTTGCTGTCACTGGATTTGCATGTGAATGCTGGATTGACTTGCTTGATCTGAACCTAACATGCAGACTCATCCACTCTGACCAGTTCAGCTGTTTTGTGTGAATGTTTGTAGTGTGGGTGATGCTACTGATCTGTCTCTCCTGCTATAGTGACCTATTCTGTTTGCGCCTCACTCTAGGATATTATTCACTTAAGATGTGTCTTTATTGAAATATTTTAACTAACCTAATTTATTTCTGTTCAAACAATAAATGCACATGTGATTCTAGAGATTTCTCATTAAATCGGAATAAGAATGCAATGGCTGTGTGTTATATTCCATCCATCCATCCATTGTCCAACCTGCTGAATCTGAACACAGGGTCACACGGGGTCTGCTGGAGCCAATCCCAGCCAACACAGGGCACAAGCCAGGGTCTTATCTCTGGCTCAAGTATGTTTTTTATTTATTTAATCTTTTTTATTTTAAGATATTATTTTGCATATTGTGTTATTAATTGTTTTTCTTTATGTCCTTTTCATTTTTACCTATTAATTATTGCATTGTTTATTATTTCTGGAAAAATAGTGTTATGTCTATATTATACAGGTATGTATTAGTTTGCTTTCTACCCTTTCCACTTTATGTAGAGCTTAAGTGTTATGATCAGCTGGACTATTGAAGTTTTTCTCAGTTTTCCTTTTCGCTTTAAATAATAAAATATACACATTTAAAGTAAAGTTTTGAAACCTGAGTAACTCATATTTATCATTTACCTTTCATTCTGAATTAATTTTAACAATGTTAAAAATTAAAAAACGCTATAGTTTTTTTAAAAGGAGCTGCCATTTTGTGATTATTTGCTTATTGTTACTATGCTGTTGCTATGTAGGGTTAACAGGAAGTGTGTGGAGCATGACATCACTGGGTCAAAGTTATAATAGGTTAGATTCTGAATATTAAAAAGACTACCAGAGCAGTATATTTGTAGATTCTGCATTTTCCACTGCATCACTGGCATTGCGATTTGGTTCCTGTCGTTTGGTTTGTCCTTCTTTCTAGTTTTGGATATCCTGGATTAGCCCCTTGGCATCATTTAAATTAATTTTAAATAAAACTTTAATAATTTTAATAAAACTTTTAAAGGTTTTCATCTCTGCTTTTGTCTAGAAATTTCAATGAAGGTAGTACAGAGTATTACTCGAATGCAGTTGTTCAGGATATATACAGTATAACAAACAATGACTTAGAAAGTGAAACAGTTTTATTACGTGTACTCACCTCACTTGTGTAAATCTCATGTTGTTAATGTGTGAGGTTGTATTGATTGTCAGGGTTTATATTCATTGTCTCTTGATGTTGTTGCACCCTTATCACTAGGTAGGAGACATGCAGTATACTGTGTACACATGACGATAAATATGAAGTTGAATTTAACTTCAGTATTGTGTTCCTTTATTAAATGTAATTTTTAAAAAAAATTTAGCATTTAGTCTGTCTGGTAGAAAGCCTGTACGCATTTTATTGAGTCTTTACACTCCATCTAATACAAAATTCTCTGTTTCTTAATTTATTAAGTTTATGGCACCTTATCTGTTCTTTGTGGCCTGCTTGATATTAATTTCCATATTGTTACCCTTAATTGCACACTTGATGCTTATTTTATGCATTTATTTAGTATTTTATTCTTAGAGAGAAAATAAATTTTCTAACGGCACTGCAAAAGCCTTCTGCAAAGTGGATCATTACATTTAAACACTTAGAGCAAGGTAATGTTTCTTCTCTCCTGGACTTGATAGATGTGTATTGTTTTCCTGACTCATAATTGTTCTCTTTTGATGGATGGGAGATATTGTAACCTTTTCAACTGAAAGATCTCAAGTAATATGACTTAAACCTGGAAGTCTTGTTAAGGTGAACAGAAATGCAGTGTATTGTGGGAAAACAGAAAAGTAAGGCAAGTGTCATAATATTTTGCTTACTTAGAAAGTACAACCTTTGATTCCCTTTGGAATATAACATTGAGCTTATGATAATGATTTGATAACATTTTTGTAGTTCTGAGAAACTGTAAAATGCGAATGCAGATGTACGCCTGGTGTTCTTTTTGGGCAAAAAAGGTGGATTACAGTGGTTGCCTTTTAATAAGACCTTTTTTCAAAAAGAGTTGACTCTTTCAGTTCAGTTGCTGTTAATTTTTTCATACTTTTGTAAAGAGCTCAGCTCAGTAACTGTTTGGGGAAGTAATATGAGCACTTTAATAGAGCTTGCTATTTGTAGTTGTTTAGTTGCTGGACATTTTCCATGCAGCTCTATCTCTAACAAAAAATCTTTCTATTTGGATTTCTTTTAATTAAGAAGATATACTTTGCACCTAAAGTAAAGAAGCCATCTGGGAATTGTCATCTATGGCTGAATAAAGGCTGCTTGAATCAACCCAGGATGAATAAATTATTTATATTTTTGTTGTATTACTTATATTTTCTGTAAAAGGTTTTGATGCATATAAAAATAATTTTTATATGAAAGCCTAAATCAACATTTTTTGTCTGATTCCTGGGTTAAGGTAAAGGTTTAAAAATAAAGACAGTCCCAGTCAGCAGGCAGAGTGCCATTAGAGGTCCCTATGGTTGAAAATGTTTGGTACAACACAGACAGAGAGACTGATAAAAGGCAAAAGGTAAGAGATATATAGCTGGTTTTGATATTTCTTCCTAACCAAAGTACCTAGGAGGTTAGGTGGTACATTTTGTTTTATGTGAATCTGATAACAGCTGACAATTTAAAGTTCAATTAGAATTTTTTTCTTTCTTCAAAAATTTACCTTGATTCCCTTTGAAAACACCTAATTTCTCCTCTACATATTTTGTATCTTGGTACCAGCAAACTGTTGGATTCCAAAACGCTGAATTTGATCCCTGAGGTGCCTGATAAAGCACATAAAGAGTTATATTGCCAAATGATAATAGAAATCCAAACATAATATTCCCTACAATAAATAAACTCTTGCAGTCTTTAAATATATTTTTGGTTTATGTTCTTCTAAAATCTCCAAACATTTCTTTCATAATACAATTCAATCTTAATACAGAACAGCACAGCACAGGGTGTCTCCAACCTCAGTTATATGTTTTCCCTTCAACATGTGCTGGTACCTATGACTGTTCCATATAGCAAACATTGTAGTAATTCACAAGCTTAGTAGTAGAATTAGATCTGCTTCTTGCTTGTTCAATTTTAAGTCTATTTATCTAGTCAACACCTGTCTTGTGCATTTATTTAGCAGACATCTGGTGTATCTTCTGAGTATGACATTGTACCACTTAGCTATAAAGGTTTTTATACCAGTTTAAAAAATAATAATAATAACTTAATCTGGACAGTTTTTTAAATTATCTTCCATTTCAGGCTAAAGCCCTTGAGCATGCAATAGCCTCACAACTCATCACGGAAAGCACAGGATATTTGTATCCTTCAAGTCAGGTGTGAGAGATAAGACCAGCACTTACAGTTCAATGCTGTCAGGTAAGGATGGTACATTCTCTTCATGGTAATCATTCAGTTCTTATACTACTGGAGTTTTCAGTTTCATTTGCAACAATGCGCATGTCTACCCTTCAATCTAAGTACGAATGGCATAGTTTCAGTCCTCTCTGTCTGACAGACAATGTTTTCTTTCTATTGACAGCTGTAAACCCATGCTTGCTGATGTTACCTAAGGTGTTCTTCAGGACTTAGGCTTTGGGCCTGTCTTATTTATTACTGAGTTTCTCCAACAGAGTGAAATCATTCATAATGTAATGATTTGTTGAGAAAAATGCCTTGCCTTTTCAAACACTATTTGTTAAAAAAGAAACGAGTAACTGCCTTGGTTTCAACAACCATTCCATTGTAAGATAATGTTCTACTATCATAAACAGGAGATTAGTCCTGCAAGAGTAATCACTAGTAAAAATAGTCTTTAATTCCTAACCAAACCATTTACAAACAAATACAACACACAATAATTCAAAGCCATGATGAAACTTCAATAAGCTTAAGATTAAGAATCAAGCACAAATCTCTGGAACCTGTATGCTTAAATGCTTATAGTTGCCAAAATGGCAATGGCATGATGTCACTCTCAGGGCATGAACGTAATTTCTGCATCACACACATACCTGCACAAGTGATGCTGATAGTGCCATGCGGTATACAACAATGATGTCATCAAAATATAACTAACATAGTGAAAGATGTGAATAAATATGAACAAAATAAATCATTTTTATGTTGCATTATTAGCTGTCATTCAGACCTCCACCAAATCCTGACAGTAGCATGGAAAGTAACAATCTAGGAAGACCATGATGCTGTTTTAAAGCACATTTAGTTTTATTCATTAAAATATCTCTCTATTATATAAAAAAAATCTTGGGTCGAGACGTGATTTTCTCGGAGACACTTTAACGTCCTGCGAAACAAGGAGGACAGCTGCTGTACAGGCTTTTAAATGTTCAAAGTGCTGTACGACAAACAGATCACGCAGCACGGCACAAGCAGCAAGCTAGCTGATCGAGCATAGAGGAGATAAAAAAAGACAAACTGTATTTGTTTCCCATTGTATCACTGTTTAAGAAAGGGTTTCTGAGGAGCGACCACGTCTCTCCTTGGGGTGCATTCAGCCCCCCTCTTCACAACGCGACTGTGCCCCTGGGGAAGGGGGTAGGTAAGCAAAGCCCCTTGGTACTAAACATTAATATACAGGGTGGTCCAGATCTAATTATGCAGATCCAGATCGTCTGGATGACTTTGATTGATGTGGGGACAATTCCAGTTCGGCACGAAGACGATTCTTCATGTTGTCAGTTCGCACACTTCTCGATGGTCTGGGTGATTTTCTATGTAATAAACTTAATAAGTTATAGCGTAATGAAAATTGCATAATTAGATCTGGATCACCCTTTACTGAACTTGTAAAAGTGGCATTGCGCTGTAACCTGAAGTTCTCATTTAAGTCTCTTTTTTAAAGGTAAGGTTAACCAAACACTTTGTGATCACTAATTTATTACAAAGGGTGTCATAGTTAGTGGTTCCCCTACTGGAAAAAGTGAGGTTCAAATGATTAAAAGGGGCAAACCAAAAATTGTAGTTTAGAAAACTTTATTGAAATACCTAAATGAAATGGTCTGTCTTTTTAAGTGTTTTGAAAGAAAGTTTTTCTTTATTTTTATGTAAAGTAGAGAAAAAAATTGACTGACCTATTGGCTCTTAAGTAAGCCAACATTTGATATATCATTGACTGATTCTTGCGCAGCAAGAAACTGCAACAAGAAAGCACCCTTAGATGTGAAAGACAACATTAAACACAGCATGTGTCTTCAACACTCTTACAACAAAAGCATAAAAACAATAAATAAAATTGATTTTCAAAGAATAAATATGGAAAAAAAATCCCCAAAAAGCAAAAAAGTACTTTTATCTTGCTGAGGACTGTAATAATTCTGTACTGTATGTGGATTTTGTAATTCCTGGTTCTTTTCCAGATACTCCAGTTTTGTTGTGCAGGTTAGACTGACTGCCAGTTCTAAACTGGCCCTGAGTGAGTGTGAGTGAGTGGGAGCTGCAATAGACTGGCACCCCACCCAAAGTTACTTCTGACTTTGTGGCCTCCATGACCCTGGACTGGGTTAGGATGGATTGAGAATGTTGAGTCATAAATTAATAATGACTTTTCTTTTCAAAAATTGATAGATATGTTATTATTTTCTTATGTTTTATTATTTAATGTGGCTTGCTTTTGTGTTTCTGGCTTCTAAGTAGTAGGTTAGAGATACAGATAATTAAGCAGTTGAAGTAATGATGAAGGCTTGAATGAGTCAACGTGTGAGTGTGAAGATGTTGGTTTCTGACTTGCACCATATGCTGCCTGCTAGAATATGCTTTTTATTACTTGCAATCCAGTACCAGAGAAGTTAAAACAAAATTCATTATATGGATTGATAATAAAATGTTTTAGTTACCTATTTGTGGTGAGTTATAAATTCCACATTGTGTATATTACAATGGTACAAATTGTAGCATACTTGCAGCCCAAGAGACAAATCTTCCTGCCTTCTGGTTAAAGACTGTGGGGACGCCTGTATTTACTTCACCACTAGGCATGACAAGTGAAGAGTGGCAAAACTCCTGGCAATCCTTCATTTATGAAACACTTCGCTGTAATGAATATTGATGAAGTCAACACCACAGCACATGAATGACCGTATGGCAAAGCAGCACAGTGTAAGAAGAATATAACATTCCACAGGGAATGGTACAGTATGTTCCTGCTCTCCCTGGACTTCAGCCATTTCACCATTAGGTTAGAATAACTATCTTTTTTTAATGATATCATTATCATTTTGATATGATTGATACACGTTTTTATGTCTTCTGCAAGTCATTCTTTCTGTTTGAACTCTCTGAACTGTCAGGGAGGACCCTGTCATTGCACATATCCATACAGCTGTACTAGAAATTGGCAGATTATTAAAGCTCAGCAAAAGCACCGATTGCTTTTATCGTATAAGTGAATCGGTCATTTATTTCACATGTGCCTGGTGCAGGCTTTTCAGATAGGATGTTCTGCTGACTGTTACAGTTATTTGTGTTTAAGTTACGATTGTGCCTGCAGATCTATAATGTAATGCTACATAATTATTTAATAATGTGGAGGTTATTTTTGAGTCTAGTTTTTAGCTATAGCACACTGCCTCCAAAAAAACAGACTGGCATGTAAAACAAACAGAATAAACTACAGCAATATGGAGTAAATTATCATTTTTTTACTCATGTGCTTTGTGTGGGGTGGGTCATTTAAACATTTGTCGATAAACTTACAATGAATACAGACATTGCCAAAATGCTTAATTTTGTGAACACTTATTTTCCAAATGTCTGAATTATACTGCTTCATCCAAAAGTAAATACCCTAGCTGTTTGCATATTAAACTATGCAGATGGCTTTTCAAGTGTGAAAGGGTTACATTCCTAGTACCCTTGCGTAGGTGTAAATTCAAATTAAAGGGATAGATATTGCATATTATACTTTGGTTTAAAGTGCAGAGTGTGAAAAAGATTTCGTGCGGCCTCCTAAACTTTTACCATGTTAACGTTTTAGATTTAAAAATAAATAAACCATACAGGCAATGTATCTTAAATCAGTTTACACTATTGTAAATAAAATGAAGTACCTAAATAACCAGTATCAAATTCATACTTAATGAGATATGGAAAGAGATGGCACAGGCCTAAAATGCACATATAAACTCCCAGACTTGCTCATTTTTACTATAGAAAACAAAATCAAATGTGAAAACATATAGCCAAACTTTGATCTTACATATAATTGTTGGGAATGAATTTGCTTTGACCAATCAAATCTGGATTCTGCTAGAAGAAGAAACAGGAGGCTCATTGCATGAACAAAAAATCCCAACAGGCTCTTTTAGTGTGTTGTCATGTTAAATGATGGAAGTATTAGCAATAGGACCATTTGAGTGGACCACTACTTGCTTGAAGAAAATCACATATGCATATGGTGAACACTGGGGGGCATTGCGGCACCCCAACCCCAGACACAACTGTACAGATTCAAGTCCCGGTTTAGTAAAAAAGGTTTATTTTTATAAAAAACTTACAAAAAGGCTTCTTTAATAAACATAATCATTATATACTGTATCTCTTTTCCTCTCTCCTTCCACTCCTCCAGTTGAGTTTTATCCTTCTTCCACCCAACTCCAACTCGCCTGGAGGAGGTCAAGCAGCTTCTTTTATGTTAGACCTGGTAGTACTTCCAGTGCTAGGGCATAGACCGATGGAAGTACTTCCAGATCAATTGGAAGTCCCATAAATTAGGGATCATTAATCCCATCAGCTTCGCCTGGCAGCCCCCCACAGAACCTAACAGGGCTGTCCCACAGAACTACAGGTCCCAGTATGCCCTGTGGCTGTCCGTGTGGGAATCCTGACCCAGTGTATCAGGGGAACCTGTTGGGACTACAGGCTATCTCCCCCTGTCCATCCATCACACTGACCTCCCGGCTAGGGATTGTTCTTTGGTTCAACCGTGCTAGGATGCAAGCATACCTATTTCTGTACTGGCAGCTTCCACCACCCTCCTGGCTTAGGCAGGGAACGCCCTGCCACTCTTTTTGCCCATTTGCTACCTGGGCCTTCCAGCCAGGTGAGGGAATGGCGTCCATCCTGGCAGGGGTGCTAATCCCTGCATGCCGTCCATTACAACACATAGTGGAGAGATTGATTCTGAAGAATCAACAGAGAAAGAATATGTGTGATTTATTGCTGTGAGACAGCTTTCATGTGGTCTTTCGCCTTAAAGATTTCACCTTTCTATGTTTTGTGTTCCCACACTTTGTCTAAGCATAGATCAGGGAGTCAGATGCATATAAGTCAAGGTCACATCCTCCACATTTGTGTACTTTGGAGGTTTACTGTAGTTTTACTATTCAAAGAAAAAGGAATAAACTCTGAAACAAACACCTATACTGCACCTTTTATGACTCCTAGTGGCAAAGTAGTGATCTGTGAAGCGTATTAAAATTATTACTGTAATGTGCAGAATACATGCTAGAGAAAGTCTTGTTTGGTCTAACGTTTTCTGGATCTAAACACAAAAGTACACAAGGCAATTGCTTCACAAATTTGAATTTTTATATGCATGTTGTGATACACAGTACCATCTAAAAAATAAAGTTCCATAATATATGAAAGTCAGGGCAGCTTATGGAATGTAGAGGACAAAGAGAAATCAGGTATCAAAGTAAAAGACAAAGACAATGGTTGTTGTTCCACAGGTCTTTACTCAAGAATGGTATCTCAACAACTCAGCTCCACATCAAACAATCATTTCGCATTCCTCGTCTTTCTTGCTCTCTCCCTCTCTTTGTATGACCTCTCCAGCTTTCTTCTTGTAAGCCTTTGCACCAACTAAAATCCACTGTCACAGAGCAGACTTTAAACACCTTTTGAATTGCTTCCAGAGTCAGAGAGAAGCGTATGAATTTGAAAAGCTTATTGTGAATGAAAAAGCAGAATTTCTGCAATTTGTAATATTAATTTACTTTTATCTGTTATTAGCTCTAGTGGAGAACCAGATTAAATAGGTCCCTATATGTGACAACATAACATGTTAAGGAGGAAACATACTCTATTTCTCATGATACTGTATTAAACACACTTGAGTTTAGTGCATTCTAGGGCTGGAATTACTGACTTTACATGAGCACATTTTGTAGGTGAGCCAGTCTGTCTCTTAGAAGACTCCACAGTTTACAATAACAGCTAATCAAGAATTAATAAAGGGTAATCATAATAAAAAAGAGTTATGAATGCATATACTGATCATGCTAAGACAATTCCAAAGCAGACAGTGCTAAACCACAACAACAGCAGCTCCCAAGCCGCTGGAAGAGAACGACTAAACAGCAGACATATTGCCTGTCTGTCTGAAATTCTTTGATGAAGAGCCTATAAGATCAACGTAACATTGATACTCTATCTTGTGTTTATGAAGCATGTGCATAACATATATATGCAGCAGTGTCATACAGTGGTTGTGGCATTAGACCACATGTTTGCAAGTGCAATTCTTGACTGTATAACAAGCCTGTTAACCTGTGTTCCAGTTGTTATGATGTATACTAATCTTTAACATATCTTGCTTACACAGGGAGACTGCAATTTCTGAAGGAGAGAATGGAATTTGGAGATGGCACTGAAAGATCCAAATTCAAGCAGGGGATATAACTGAGAATACTTAAATAAAATTAAGATCAGGAAGTTTTGAAAGAATCATGGTCAATGAACAGAGCAGATAGTTTTGAGCCAATATGCATACACATAACCAAAGTCAAATTGTAGTCAGAAGAAAGAAAACAGTAACCAGTAACTCAGAAACTAATAATAAGAAAGATGCAAAAGGTTTTTTATTCAGTAATTCAAATCTTGGATGATCAGGAAGTGTAAGATAATGTCCTTTATGACATCAGGCATATCTAACTCCCTGCTAAGCCAGTGAATGGCATAGCAAATGTCAACAAAACTATCTGAGAATGGTGGTGTACAAAAGGAAAGCAAAATAGCATGATTGGAGGATGTGAATCATATTTAACACTGGTAAAAAACACATGGGATATATAAAATAAATGTTAACCAAAAGATTACATGACCTTCATGACCCCAGGAACTACAGTTTACTTAAATACATTTTAAAGGTCAAGGAACAGCTGTATGCTTGATCATGACAGTAACCTTTGGGAAATGAGTTTGCCAAATATCAAACATATATAGTATAAAATAGGAATGTAAGAGGTCATCACTAGACATTGAGAAAAAACGTTATAACTAACTAGAGTAGTTTAGTTTTAATATAGTTTAGTTATAGAAAAACAGCACTTACCTGAAGGGGTGGTGAGAAGGCCTTGGGAGCAAACGGCTGTGGTAGTGGTATTGATGGCTGTGGTGGTGGTATTGAGGCACCCCATGGGTGGAAACGTTGTTGGCAAGTTTGACGTGATTGAGGAAGCCTGTCATTCACATTAATACACAAGCGCCAGCATGATGACATCCCAGTGTTGCTTCTTGCCGTACTGGGAAAGGACATCCATGTGGCCATATGAGTCATGGCAGAGTAACCGGCTGAAAAGGGAGGCAATGTAAGCTGGGCGTGCAGAGAAACCGTAAAATTGGAAGTCCCAAAGAACAAGGAAAAACGATAAAAGCAACTTTAGGAAACTGCCTGAAGATGGCCGCATGTGCACGTGAGTGTGTGTGTGTGTGTGCCAGCAGCCATGCATGTTTGTGCATGCAAATGAAGTGGCCAAAATATACAGAGGCTTCTGCCAAGATTGTGGCTATGGGGTGGAAGGTCACATGCGGCGTCGCTGACAGGTTGTTGTTGGGCAGGAGTTAATTATTGGGCAGGTAGTTCGGCATATATATATTTTACCTGTACTTTATATTCCTTATTACAGTACCACTTGTCCTGGATGACATTGAGGTTTTTTTCTCATTTAGATTCAGCAGACATTAATACATTTCGGATCAGAAATAGCTGATTGTTTTGCTTTTTTGCTTTGCTGTATATTCTGAAACTGGATTTTGATATACAGAGAATTATTGAGTTTCTGGGTTTGTATTGCCTGTTATGTTTTATATAAGTGACATTCAATAAATAAAAATTGTTATGTGCATTGTAAAACATATTGTTTGGAATTTTTAGTTAGAAGCTGGTGTTTTTTGTGAGTTTTGTGTAAAAGTTAACTGTGTTATGTACGTGATTGTATATATTTCATTTGGGGGGGTTGAATTAATTGGAGTTGCTTTATTATATTTGGAAGTTTTTTTGCGTCCTTTCTGTAATATATGTTCTTTAAGTATTCCTGTAGGGTGATGTTTTTTTCCTCTTATCACCGAGAAAGAAAAAAATTCCAGTGTTTATTTGCTTTTATGTTATGCTTTGGTGTCTTTGTTGTGAATAACAGGACTAACACAGGGTGTCAATAGTGAAGTCATCCCTAGACCAAGAATTGGTACGTGTAGTCTTGGTGCTTTTAAAGTATTTTCTGAGCAGGTGTTACAAGTGGCATAAACCAGCCTTGTCTTCCTGTCTGTATTCCAGTGGCAATAAGTATGTTCCACTCTTTGCAGCAAAGGCATTTGTCCTCAGTAGACATCGTTTTACTTTTTCCACATATCACCACCAATCACCAGGGGCCTCATGCATACACGGTGCGTACGCACAGAAATGTTGCATAAGATGGTTTCCACGTTCAAATCACGATGTATAAAACCTACACTTGGCGTAAAGCCATGCACATTTCCACGGTACCTCATACCCTGTCGTATGTAAGTTCTCCGCTTTGTTTTGCAGACTGGCAGCATCCAGCGTCAAAGCAGTGCTACTGTTTCTGTGTGGTTACTCTTTATTTCTTAGAACCACATTCCTGCCGTGGCTTTATAAATACTGTACAATGAAATTAACCGCATATTGTTTATTAGTGTAATGCATCTGATTGTAATTAACTTGTAACAAAATAATGGTCCAGGGAATAGCCATAGTATTCCAAATACCATAACTGCTTTAGCGTTGTTACTCTCACTGCACCTTTTTTTCTTCTTTCAGCTGCTCCTGTTAAGGGTTGCCACAGCGGATCATCTTTTTCCATATTACTCTCACTGCACCACTTGGAGTATTTATATCACTGTATCTGAGTGTAGAATCACAGCAGCAGCTGATCAGAAAGAGAATTATCGGGATACAGCATCAAGCACACGCTGCCTCAGCCACGGCAAAATGCTTCAGAGACTTTCCTGTACGGACCTCGCGGTTCAGAAACAGTTTCATCCCACGAACTTTAAACAGTCAATCAGTCCATCAAGTGCTCCTTGTAGAACTGTTTGTACTTATAAGTACAATCACCTCACTGTAAACTTGCACTACAGTTATAATATTGCACAGTCTACGCCACTTTATAAAGCGCGTATTTACATATGATGATGATATCATTTTTAAGATGAAATGCAGCAACATATTATGATTATATTATATAGATAAAACTTTAACTTCATTTAAATAATCTGTATTGTTAATAATTAAACATGTGAGGACATGGTTCCGCAGCGCTAGCTATTTCACGGATTGATCCTACCTTGTGCTGTATTCTTTCTGGGGCTGACGTGACACTGGAAGGATAGATGGATAGAATAATTAAACATGTACTACAAAGATATTTCAATGTTCCTTACAAGTTTTCAGGAATCGTCGTTATAAGCTTACAGATGGCTTAACGTCTGTTACAGAGCTGATTGTGTGGTGACTGGGTATGTGGAGAAAGTAGAGCAAGCACAGGAATTGGAGGTTAGTACGTTTGAAAGAGATAGTACTGCTACAATAATTTCATCGAAGGTCGCGCACAATCACGCACCGTGTTCCCCTATTTAATAACATGCTTTAACTCCTATCATCATGAAAAAGATATCACGTATACATCTCAATATTTTAATTATTCAGAGAGCTGTAATATCACAAATGTAATGGATTCTGTGTCCTGTCGGAGAAAGAGAAAGCGGAAGCACGTAGTGATTCACACACATAGAGCAAAAGATCAAATACAAAACAAAGCATTTAACGTGCTACTTTAATTACGATGTAATTTGAGAAACTGGTTAATTAAACGATTTTAAGATGAAGTTTATGATGTTCTACTTTAATGACAAAATAAACTACGTAATTAAAGTGGAAATTTCGAGATTGAAGTTGACATTTCGTGCTTTTTTCCTACTGTGTGCCTTTTTTTCTCTGTACCCTAATAAGCTTTCATATGACACTTAGATGGTGGGCTACGACTTGCCTTTTCACTGCGACTTTGATATGTGACAACTTCTTTTTTATTTTGGGCACTGTGTGACTTTGTGAACTTGAGCTTCCGAGTTTCTCCGACATACTGTGTCAGTTGATCAGCTTCCTTTTGTTGTTTATATCACTGTTTAAACCAACAAATAGTACGTTTTTCCTTTCCCCCACTTGGTATTCGCTGAAATTCTTCCATTTTCCCTCTTGCTTTTTCCATTGTCTTTTCACAGAACATTGAGCTTAAGGGCTATTTATATTGATTTGCATATTCAAAGAGGCGTAATTCTGGGAGGAGACCGGGCGGGACAGCAAGCGCGTGCACGAGCGTTACTTTTCATGCTGATCGGGAATTATGTAGCGGAAGAATGCGGAAGTGGGCGAACGCACAGATTCCTGCATCTGGATTTTTCTGTGCGTAAGCACATTTCGGCTTTTGTGCTTACGTTATGTTATAATGCGAATTCTACGCACAGCGTTATGCATGAGGCCCCAGTTGTTCTAAGCCTTTCCACGGCTTCAGGCTTTACATTTTCCCTATGTCTTTTCAATTCTGTCTTTATCCTCTCATCTTCAATCACTTGCAACTTCTCATTGGTGTATTCTAGCTTATACAGGAAAGGTTCAGCAATGAGAATACATTTTTTCTCATATTCATAGTCAGGCATATTGATACTATAAAGAGAGAACTTATTTGTCTGAAATCTTAGAAAAAAACTACTTATACTTCTATGGCTTGTTAATGTTGTCATACTGCCATGTCTGGTCAATTTTATTTTGTATATTTTTTTCCTTTCCAAAGATATTATTCAAATGATTTGTAGCCTGATGTGGATTATTAATTCTCAGTCTTTCATTTTTTTCTCTTTATTTTGTTTCCCCAGATATTTTATTAACCTGGACGGTTCACAATGAATACACGCTGGTGTAAATGGAAACAAGTCAGATGGAGATCTGTTGGTTCCTTTGTTATTTGCATCTTATTGATAAGGAAAAATTATAAACAGTGAATACAATACAATACAATACAATTTATTTTTGTATAGCTCAAAATCACACAAGAAGTGAAGCAATGTGCTTTAACAGGCCCTGCCTCTTGACAGCCCCCAGCCTTGACTCTCTAAGAAGACAAGAAAAAACTCCCAAAAAAACCCTTGTAGGTAAAAAATGGAAGAAACCTTGGGAAAGGCAGCTCAAAGAGAGATACCTTTCCAGGTAGGTTAGGTGTGCAGTGGGTGTCAAAAAGAAGGGGTCAATACAATACAATACACAGAATAGAACAAATCCTCAATACAGTATAAAAATAAAAATTTTAGAAGTACGGAGCAGAATTTAAAAGTAGATGATATCACATAATATGATTTGGATTTGTTTAGAGTCCTGGAGACCTCATCCATCAAGCTGCCTCCCCCATTTGGCCATTCCACAGCTGAAATAGCACTAATCCGATGAAAGGACCCCTCTTTCCCACGATTCCTGTGATCCTTCATCAGGGATGACTTTACCTTAGGCAGGCAAAACAACTTCGCAGGTGGGCCGTGGCACCAAGTGCCACATTTGAGTATCGAGAAGAGAAACAGAATAGGTGAGGGTTAGTATCCAATTATAACTATCATGTTACTTATGTTTTAGTGCTAATGACTAACAACAGAGATGCAGTCTGTACAGTTAATCAGCAGCTCTAGTCAGGATATGCTAAACTGAAGTAGTGAGTCTTTAGCCGGGATTTAAAAACTGAGACCAAAGGGGCATCTCTTATAGTAGCAGGCAGACCATTCCACAGTTTAGGGGCCCTGTAACTAAAAGCTTGACCTCCCACTGTTATTTTATTAATCCTTGGAATCATAAGCAGACCAGCATCTTGAGATCTTAATGTGCGCTCTGGTTTGTAAGTCATGATAAGTTCAGACAAGTAAGCCGGACCTTGGCCGTTTAATGCAACTGTTTAAGACTAAAATGAGCAATTAAGGCTGGGGAATCTTAACAAGTGAGAAAATGAAGCACAAATATGTCACTTGAGCACTTAGTGGACTTCAAAACCAATGATTGACTTCTCATTAAGTAATTAGGTTGAACAAAAACTCCCTCCAGGAGTTGGACGCCAGACCTAAATGCTTAAAACATTTTCAAAGTACAATTGGAATTCATGAAGCTTGCTACCACCAGACATGCCACTTGGGTGGAAAGGTTGCTATGTAGACAGATACATAGAATTGAAGAGGTCACCCAGACTTCTTTAAAAATGCTGGTGTCTCACAAAAACAAGTTATACTATTACCAAAACTATACATATATGAGATATGTGTACAAGCATGTACAGAAGTGAAAATATACTGGAAAGGCTGTTATAATATGTGTGTTATAATATGAAGTTTAATGTCTCTGTCTCTATGTACACTGTTATGGATCCATTCATACAGGCAGACCAAGTATGGTACACAGGGACTAGGCTGCATTTAGAAACCATTAGCCTAGCAGTTTGGAGAATGGGACAAACTGCAGTGTGAGCATTGTGCTATTCTTGTTGGAGGTGGGGTTTCAGTTTACTGTCCTTGTTTGGAGACCAGAGAGGGGCATTGTACTATTCCTGAGATGAAACTGGAATTCTTACTTTCCTTGTCTGGAGACCAGAGAGGGCCCTGCAAGTGGAGAAGACAGTATAAATACATGGAACAAGCAGTCAAACCCTTTGAAGCTGTCGGGCGGAAGAATATGTCATCCGTCCGCAAAACCCTTTCAGCGTGGTGACGAAAGATGTCAGACTGCGTAGATCAAGACTCCCACACCTTGATAGAGTCCGTCATAAGCTTTCAGTCTGTAACCGTGTAAAACTGTCAGTAAAGTAAGCTAAAGTATATCTTTGTCTCTCATGTGATGTCTGTACCGCCGTAATCACGATGGGAGGGATATTGCCTTTTCTGTCATATTTCTATATTTTTCGGTTACTTAACACGCCACAATGTCAAAAGAACACATTTCCGGAGAGCTAATGCCTCCTAAGGAAACAAAGGCTTAAGAAGAATTCTACTAAAATGGGGATATTTGGAGGCACTCTTTGTAACCCAAAAAGGAAGATAATAAACACTGCCTGTGTTTAATTGGCCTTCTAAAATGTATTTTATTCTTTAGCACTTCCTTTTTATTTAAACCCACTGAAGTACCTTATCATCATTTCAAAATATCCCACAATTAATTTCTTTAAAGATGATGTGCCTTTTCATTTGAACTTTCAATTCATTTTCTATTAATCAGGAAAATGACTTCTACATATTTTTGCATTTAAAAAATTAACAGAAAAACTTTGAGATATTTTTACATTTCTTGCAGATACATGAGCATGTGTCAAATTTTCTGAAGGTTATTTTAAAAGATCTTTTAGATACTGCATAGTTAAATGATTATTGGGCCTGTTATAACAGCAACACATTCCCTTGCCACATGTTTAATTGCAGAAATTAAGACTTTCATTATTTTAATTTAATTGCAAAGGTGACAATATGTGAATTCCTCACAAATGTTCATTGCCATTCATTTAGTCACATATTTTTCACACTCTTTTATATTACCAAATATTCACAACAGGAGGCTTAGACAACAAGTTAATTGGGTTTAACAACCAATTCCTTACAATGACATTCTGCACCTTTTGCATTTGCCTTTATAAAGTACATACTGTATAATGGGTTTCTGGTAAAAATGTATATGTTAATTACAGTTTATTGTAAGAAGATTTACTTGAAACTTTAAACGATATGTCCAGTGTTACATAATTGCAAAGAGCAAATAAACCACAACTGAACTCCACTGCATGTCTGTGACCTGACTCCTGTCCATATGGTGGTCACAGGTTCATAGGGTCAATACTGTTGCTTGTAAAGAGCTGAGGGGAATTCTTACCTGCACATGCTAATCAACATTCAACATGCAACATGCAGTCCTCAAGGTGATTCCTGGAGCACAACCCAGAGGTTTTTTTTTTTACTGGCTGCCATTTAAAATCCACTTTCTGCCTCAAGGAAGTCAAATCTGGAGTAAAATGGCAAGATACATGCTGTAGATTGACCGGTGGGAGTGAAAGAAGCCAATGTGTGGAGAGGAAGAAGGCAAACATGAAGTGATTTATGTGCTTGATGGTTACTGACCTAAAAAGTATGGCCTACTTGCAGTAGTCGAGGATTATCGCAAGTAGGTCTTTTCAGGGAAATACTTTATTATTGTTACTCCCTTTTCTTTTTTCATTTTTACTCCCTTTTCTTTTTAATTTTGTGTAATATTCATATTTTCTTGTACGAAGAACAGTTCTAGTTTTATATTGAGGACCATTAAACAGCACCCCGATTTACTGTATTCCAGACCGGTCCTGTCATTTCAGTTGCTCTTGATCTGGTTGAAAACTGCTGGCAATCTTGTTAGATTTCAACTCCATTTTGGATTCTATCTCTATTTTACAAACATGAAGACTTTTTTTTTAATTAGCTTTCTAGCCAGCACCAGCTACTGGCGTTTGTTGCTGTGGCTTCTGCTGAACTGACATCCCATGTATATGGGATAGATTTGTTAAAGATCAGGCAGTGAAAGGAATGCATTTTACTGCTTTTCTGTGCTCATGAAGGTCCAGAGAATTATGTAAAACTTAGGAGTTCAAATATCATTTTATTGTAAGATATAATTCATGGTAAATAAATCAGTTCAGTGAGCTATGTAATTCTCTTTAAATTTTTATGGGTGAACCTAATTTTACCTTTTGTTTACTCTGGGCTAATGAAAGTTTTACAACAGATCTCAGAAAAGCTACATTTTAGTGTTATCTTTACAATTAAAAGAGACTGATTTTAAAACCCTTTTAAAGAAGAAATAGAATCCAGACGCTTACATTATCGTTTACCTTGAACCAAAGTGGTGACTGTGGCTACAGCTGAACTGTTTGTGTGCTTTTTGTTATAAAATGCTTATCATGCTATTACATGTAAACGAAGAGATGAACACAAGAAAACATAACTTCAATGTAATTACAAGACAAATGATGCATTGCCACATGACTCGCTCATAACTTGTTCTGCCATCAGTGAATACAGACTTAGCATTCTGGAGGTGAATTCCTGTCAGTATAAAAAACACGGAATACTTGACAAGGGTCTAAAGTATACAGGTAATTGCAATACTTCTGGCAGGTCATTTATTATCACAAAATGATGAAATGGTTTATTATTTTTTTTTAAATCAACCTAGACATTACGAAAACATCAGGTTCTGATAGCGGCTGTCATGTGTTAAGGAATGATTCTCTGTATCCAATCCCATGTCCTGTGGTCCTAGTAAGTAAATAAAATAACTTGTTCTTAAGTACATTTATCTTTTTTTGCAACAGAACTGTAAATGAGCTGACATACAATGCTTTACTGGAATACCACTAGGAAAAACGCCAATCCTGTTTTGTATTGTTCAAAAACCTTGCATTTGAACAAAAGAGAAATATAATCTCAAGCTGCATTAACATAGATAGAGATAAAGAATTAAATTATGTAACTTAAGAATTAATTCTACTGTTACCACATCCAGGGATGGGCTTCAGTTCAGGTCACCAGCAGATCTTAACTGAAACTATAAGGTTTAATAATATATGAATAGATGAATGGATGAAATTCATTAATGAATTTCATGAATAACTGCTTGACTGTTATTTTAGATTCTATTTTTTTTCCTGCTTCATAGGATGGAGGTACATATAGAAAGCAGGTTCAAGTCAGCAATGTAAAATGTATAAGGTTAAAAATCACTTGGCATTACAGCTATTGATGTGTTCTCCACTTGTAGATATGTAAATGTCTCATTTTCAGTTTTAACTAGAAAACATGCAGCCCTATGGTCCTTAAACAGAGGTGGTTCATATACAGCTATCTGAACTTTTCCAGGCAGATTGTGCAGGCATTAGTGTGTCTTTGTTGCTCATGGATTCTGTATGGCGTACTTGACGCTCAGGAGATCGCTGCTGTTCTACTTCATTGTCCTGTGAGCAGCCTAAGCAATGCGCTTCACATTTAGCAGATATTGACACTGTTCTTTTCACTTCAGCCATGCCACCTGCTCAAGGAGTTTGCCGTGAGAAACAACTGAACCCTGATAACTTTGTGGAGATTGCTGCTACCCACATTTTTTTGTTTCACCAGCATGTATCACATCTTAAACTTGTAAGGCCAATGGTTCACAAGTATTGCATGGCAGATGGACAAAACCCTTAGCATGTTTTATATATAAATATATATATATATATATATATATATATATATATAGAGAGAGAGAGAGAGAGAGAGAGAGAAAGAGAGAGAGACTAGCTATGCTGGAATTTAAGTAATCAACATTGACCTCAGTGTTAACGTTTGCACTACACCATGTTTTGAAATGTGTTTTGTAACGCTTGTAGTAATATAATGCATTGCATTTGTCATTACATTATAAAATTTAATACTACAAATATGTGTGATGCACCATCTATTGGAATGAAAAATACAATGCATATGTGTTTGTTATATGCCATTTGGTATGGAATTTGTAAAAGCAGTGTTTATGTTTTGATGCACCATCTGTTAGAATAACAAATGCAATGCATTTTATTACAACAAAAGTGTGTGATGCACCATCATCTATACTAATAAAAGGCAAAGCCCTCACTGACTCACTGACTGACTGACTGACTCACTCACTGACTGACTCATCACTAATTCTGCAACTTCCCATGTAGGTAGAAGGCTGAAATTTGGCAGGCTCATTCCTTACAGGTTACTTCCAAAAGTTAAGCAGGTTTCATTTCAAAATTCTACGCGTAACGGTCGTAATTGAATCCTACTTACGTACATATATACGGCCATAGCTTGCAGCTTGGTCGCCATGTGAGGCGGCGTTGCGTCCCCCATCACCACGCCTCCCACGTAGTTGGCTGCCTGCCTATATTGCATCCCCCATCCCCATGCCTTCCACGTAATTGACTGCCTGCCCATATAAGACTGTCCTTTGCTCCGGTCTCTTCATTCCCTTCCTTGGTTCGCCACGGTATTCACGTCTCCTTGCTGATAACTGCCGCCTTTTTATTTAATCCATGGCTTCTCCGCTGTTTTATTGTTCGTTTATTACGATTATAGTTATTGTGTAGGTATTTTAGACTTAGTTTACTGTTCAGGTACCCATTTCCTTTATCGTTCCAACCGCACCCCCATTAATATGTCTATTGAGGTGATCACCATCGATCAAAGAACTGTCACTTACCGAGTGGTTTCCATGCCCGGAGATGGCACCTGCCTTTTCCATTCTCTTTGTTACATATTGCACGGCCATATCAGGCTCACTCTTGATATCCGGAGGAACATTGTGTCTTATGTATTGAATGACTGGGACAGGTTCAAGGTGTGGAGTGATGACGGTACAGGAGATAATTATACTACACAGGAGCACTAGAAGAGTGAAATGCTTAAGCCCTTCACCTATGCTTCTGCATGTGAGTTGATGGCTGCTGCTGAATTGTTCGGTTGTCGCTTTCAAGTGTATCGAAATGGCCAAATATTTTACACCTTTGGAGAACCGCCAATGGCTCTTAAACATCTTAGATTCACAGGTGACGATTTGAGTAGTGGACACTTTGATGTTTATGAATGTTTCAACTCTCAAAAGCTGGATGCAAAGTTATCGATGAAGCCGGCTATATGCTTACAACGCTTGACAGATGCCGAATGTGACTTCAACACAAGTCCTTCAAATACTAACATAATTGAAACAAACCATGAAACTCAAACCGATTATGACAGCAGCAATCCAAGCTGTGAGAAAACAGTAAAAAGGAGGTGTGTCAGACGTCGTGGTACATTTTCTGATGCAGCTAGACGAAAACAACTTCGTGACACTTCCGCCAAATACTTGCAGAAAAATCCACAAGTTAATAGACATGCTGTCACTAAATACTCGCAGGCAAAAATCTACAAATTCATAGACATGCTGCCGCTAAATATTCGCAGGCAAATCCACAAGTTAATGCCTGTTAAACATCTTAGATTCACGAGTAGCGATTTGGGTAGTGAACACTTCGATGAATGAAACCTGTTATCTTTACAATGGTTGACAAACACGGAATGTAACTTGAACTCAACACGTCCTCCAAATATGAACCTGATTGAAAGAAATAATGATAATCAAATCCTTGATGACAACAACACTCATAACCGTGACAAAACAATTACATTGACAATCATGTTACGTTATTTTTAAAATGTTTCCTTTTCTTTTTCATAACTTCTTTAACACACTACTTCTCCGCTGCGAAGCGCGGGTATTTTGCTAGTGTTGGAATAAGAGAGAAAAAAAAAACGGAAAGAGACGTATCCTTTTATAATTAGTTTAAAATGACATAAACATACCTCACTCAGAGTCATTGTTTTATTTAATTTAATTCAATTTAAAGAACAAAACACAAGGAAGTAAACATCAAATACGATAATATGTTCTGAAGACAGTCCATGAAAGTGAAGTTCACCAACCTTACCCAAGTCAGACGGCAGTGCAACTAAAGACAGCCCCAGCTAAAGTGGTTCTTCACAGAATAAAACTACAAATAAAATGAAAAAGATTTAGGCTAAAACCTGGCGTGCCTACTTTTTGAATGCATTTATTAATTCTTACCAATTTCTGAAAAACAGATCCTCCTGAAAAGAATTTGATTTTTTCTATTTCGAAACAACGGAGAACATAATTTTCCCACTGAGTCATAAAACATGGAATAGTGTTGTTCCAGTTGAGCAAAATAGTTTTTAATATGCAGCACAATAGCATTATTCTAAATACTACTGTTAAAGCATTACAAAATAATTCATATCCAAAGCTTAATCAGTGTCTTCTTGATAAAATCCGGTTTGCCTTTCATTACCCATTTAATCTTCTAACATCTTCTCTACTGTATGAGAAGCAGTCATCCAAAATACTTCTGCCTGTTGTATCTCATATTTATATTCCCCAAACTCCTTCAATCACTATGTATAGGATATACTGCATTAACATTTTTTTCATGCCCTAATGAACAATATCTGACCTATTATTGAAAAGCAAGCAGACTGCTCTAAAATGTTAAAATTGTTTTTTGATGTAAACCAGTGATGCATTTTCCATTGGAATCTGTATTTAGATATTTTTACTGCATAATTAGCAGTCCCAGGTTCAAACTCCGTTGATCTCCTCTAGCTCAGTGATTTAATAAGGACCCAAGAGCACAGGTTTTCAGACACGACTTCTGCAGATATTAATATGAAGAATTTGGTTAATTAGTCAATGTGTTGTTTTCATTATCTCAGTTATGTGCCAATCAATGGATTTATTTTCCACTGGGAATTTCAGTATGTTGCATATCAGCAGTATGCTGCAAGGCTGTCTTTCAATGCATTTTTGTAAATTTGCTGAAACTCCAAAAATAAAAAAGTAAGAAGTGCATATAACTGCTCCACACTTGTTATGTGCACCCCAATGGTGAAATGCTATCATTCTGGAGACATTCATCATATCTCCATAACCCTCTGTGATTCCCTAGAGCTGCCATTTATTAGACAGTAGAAAAAGGTTAACTTACCAGTTATGTAAGTTAACATCTAATTGTTATAGCATAAGATAATATTCTCAAATCTGCTTATTCCGATTCAGGGTCTTGTAGGGCTAGAGCCTGTTGCTGTAGAATTTTACAGAAGGCAGCAGACCGTCCTGGACTCAGCATCACTAAGCCACCACAGGGCCCACTCATCCACTTCCAGATTCAGAGCTGAGGAGGTGGGAAGAAAAGCAGAGAATCTGAAGAAAAATACAGGAAGATTGCGCAAATTCTACTCAAAGAAAAATCAGAAGTGGGGATCAAAGCAAGGGTGCTGGATCAGTGAGAGAGATGTGTCACTGTGCTGTCTACAATGGCTATTAGCTTACAATTGCTATTAGTGTAAGTGTGTATCATTTCTTTTTATATCCTCTGACAATAACCAGTTCTTCTGAGCTTTCAGGTGCTGTTGCAAATTAGCTGCTCTTCTTAAGCAGATGTAGTGATGGCTGGGGGTTCTTAATCCATTCTTGTTATTTGCACAACTGCTATAAATTCAAAACTATGGAGACCAGTATTAAAACTAAAATATAAAATATATAACATTTACACAGCAAATGTCATGTCAACCCACTTATGACTCAGTCACATAATTAAGGAAAGAATCAGGCTCCTTATCTGTAATACAAGCTAAACTTTAATATGTGTTTTAAACTTTCCAGTGTTCCAGATAACCCGTTTTCTTAATGAGTCTCGATGAGAAACATACAGAAATACAATCTGAGAGCTTGTGGCATTGCATTTGTGCCTATCAGAAATTCTTTATTAGGTAGGCAATCTCTCAAAACCAAAAAACCCCAAAAAGAGATGGCAAGCTGCAACAAGGAAGAAAAGCACAAAAAAAAAATAGAACTACAGTAATTTGAATTAGCTTATTATGAGCTAATGCTTAAATTTTTTATCTACTTCCTTTAAAATATATTATGAATTACCTTAACATAATGTTTTGTTTAAATATTTAACGCTTTTGGAAAATTGTGCGTTTACTGATTTCTAAATACGACTCATAATATTTAATTAGTGTGTTTTATTTTGGTCTGTTTTTATTTTAGAAATATTTAGATAATGACTCTTAAGTTGTGGGCTCAGAGCTCATGAGGGGAATGTTCTAAACTGAAAGGATAGGCAGGTACAACTGACCTCAGTAAATCATTAATATTCATGAGGTAGTTCCCAAAGATGGACAGATTTTGGAAGATTTTAGGTAAAATGTATGTCTGTAGTACTAGGGTGTTGTACCGTGTTAGCCATTATGAATGTAGAGAAAAGCCAAGCAAAATGACACCTTTTATTGGCTAACTAAGATTACAAAAATGTATGCAAAACAGACATTAGGAGGAATTCTGGGAAAATAAGTAAAAATTGTTAAAGAGTATTGTTGCTTATTAGAATATATATGTTTAAGCTTAGATAAAGTGACAAGTGTGTGTATGCATGTAATACTATGTGAAATGGAGGCTTGGGACTATAAATGTTTTGTGTATAGCCAAATTTAACTTAATCTACAACCAAATTGTTGACTGATGCAATATCTTATGCAAGGCAGCATTTTATTGTGCAAAGTGCAGGCAGCCAGGCATTATAAATTCAAAAGTATTTAAAAGGCATTGCCAGAGAGACATCATAACTGCCAAGACTAGGAGGAGAGAGAAACAACTGGCAAAGAGAAGACAACTCGGCCTGACTTTGCCACTTACCGATGCCCCTTCGCTCCCAATCATCATGCCTGGTTTAAGAAAACAAAGACTGCCACAACAAGGCTTACAGCCACCTGAAATGAAGCTTGTTGTTTGACACTGATTTGAATTTGTCAGGTTGTAACACCTGGCTTCTCCTTCGTATAAACATAATTAATTATTGATATAGTTTTGAGTATTGCTTTGCTGAAGTTGTCCTGTTGTTTACTAACATTAAGCAATGACCGCTGATTGTTAATAAAACATACATTGTGCCCATTCAGGTTACGTACTGTTAGTGGTAGTGATTAGCCCTTCTTTTAGACTGTGTAACCCTTTCAAAGACAGCCATCGGGATACGAAAGCCCTACGGGAGTAGCGGTTCCTGGCTTTTGCTAGGGTATTCTGAGGTGTAGCCCTATCAAGGGAATCAATTTGAAGACATATTGACACGTAAGCAAATCCCGACAGGGACGCCTCGTGAGCAGAATGACTTCTAGCCCCTTGTAAGGTATTGAAGTTGAGGTAGTTAGCCTTGGCCAGTGTGGAGATATTCTTGCTTTATATTTGAGCTTATATGTGCTGAGTGAATGTTGAATAGGGAACTTTGCAGGACATATGTGTGAATCAAGTCTAATGGTTTAGGCATTTCCAATATTAAATTATCCACCAATATAAAAATATCCTTAGAGATTTAAGTGCCTTTCTTGGACACTTTGACCCAACAGAACAAGATATAAGATAGTATAAAGATACCCAGAGTACTCAGCATTGTGGCTGTGTTTAATACTTACAAATATGTATTTTGTATATCCTTTTATGTGATGAAGAAGAAGGTGGTCTCCATGATATTAGCATGCAACCTGGAAGTGTACAATACCCCCAAGTTATGAATTACCTAGAAAAAATACAAACAAATGCATTCAATATTTTAAATTGGGTTACTCACTTTTTTATGCAGAATAAACAATTGGCTGTCCTAACAATAAAATGATTTATCAGGGCTGCTATTCCAGTTTTACATTATAAAATTCTGGCCTGCTGCAATTGCATGGTAGCAATGAACAGTGTGCACAAGATGGCATTACAAGACTCCCGATTTGTGTTTACTGGTTTACTAATTATTAATTTATTAAAAGCCACAGCTCAGAATCTTGTGGTTACAGCAAGTGGCACATCTGTTTTCAGGCAAATTCTGGATGGCTTAAAGCCTTGTATGAGCATCACGCTGTCCATCTGCATTGCAGCAGTTTTCCTCAAGGAATCCATATAAACATGTGCAGCAGCCATTTGATTATTGGCACAGTCACAGTTATACAGCCAGGGACTAATTACAAGTTAATCACTAAACAATTAGTTTGGTGCTGACCTTTGTAGATGTATGTAGTGAAAAAGAAGCACAGTTAAAGTGTCAACATAAATTGTCTTCAACACAGACTAAAATAATATACCAATAACACCAAAACATATAATTTATTCTTCCCTTACACAGTTTATGTTAACACCACACTCATCAGATTACAATAGAGTTACAGAAGGAATTATAATGTATAAAGATTTTAACAACAGATGGCTGCTTAGACATCGACCTGAAAATGTGGACTGCTCAGATGTTTTAGCATGCATGTTACAATGGAAGGAGCAAGAAGTCAATGTTGAAAAGAGTATTGACAAAAGACAGACAAAATAATATGGGAAACACAGAATAAAAAAATCAAGACATGAGACAACAAAAAGGATTAATGTTCTGCATATTGTCATTGTTTTGCAAAGATCATCAGTTATGGCTGATACTAGAAGTGACCATCGAGCCATCTATCTCAGCTTCATTATGAAGAAATTTGTCAAACATTGTTGCATTGTTGTGCTGGAGAGAAACTTTTCACATTTTTGCGATCTCTCCCTCTAACCTTACACAAATCACCCAAGCTACCCACGACTGCATTGTTGATACATATTTAGAAATGATTTTTCTATAGGTCTGGATCTCATTAATCTAAGTTTTTTGCTACAAGAATGTATTTTTCCTATTTTGGTACATATTACCTGTGTCTTTCTGTAGGTTATTTTTATCATTTTGTGAGTGGGATCTTGGGTAATGCCATGTTGCTTATTAGTAATGGAACATGTTGATGATCATGTGACATGCATTTATACAAGATGACATGATCAACTGTGAACAACTTGTATAAAAGACACTGTTTAATGTTCTACACGGCAAACAATAAAGTTTTTATATCAAGTCATTAAATCATGTTCTCTTTAATGTAAGATTACATTGACTTACCAAGAAATTTGTGTTCAAGATTATTTTGCTTTTTTATGAAATTTTTTCAAGTAAATTTTTTTTACTTTGCCAGTTTTTTTTTTGTTTTGTTTTTTTTTTGTTAAATTAAAGCAAAACAACTCTCATTTGAAGATTATTTTTCAAGTTTTTGTATATGCCATTTTACAGTATAGTTTTAGAATAGAAACTCTAAGAATCAAATCTGGGGCAAACAATTTAGGTAGAGAAAGACTTTAAGTTAAATTTGCAGATGATGCCAAATTAGGTGGAAGGGAAGATGATGTAGAATCAGCTAAATTGTTAGAGAGGGGCTTGGATAGCCCACAATCATGGGCAGATTTGTGGTAAATGTAATATATTATAAATACGACGTTGAAATATTACATGTGAATACACAACGGGAGATTTGAAACTGAAAGTCATAGTAGACTCATCACTGTCTACATTATGACAATGTACAAAGGCCATTAAGAAGGTCAAGAGGGGGTTAGGATATATATATATCACTATGTGTGGAGTCCAAGGTTAACTCACTAGTGAGGCTTCTCTACTGTGTACAGTTTTGGTCTCCATATTACAAGAAAGATATAGCTGCACCAGAGAGACTCCAGAGAATTGTGACTAGAGTGAAGGAATTGAACATTCAGTTTAAGCATACAGTGATTAAGAGGTGACATGATTGAAATGTTTAAAATTTTGAAAGGAATTAATACAGCAGATCCCAGATTTTACTTTAAAATAAATTCTTCAGCAAGAACATGGGGACCCAGTTGGAAACTTTTAAAGGCAGTGTGGCATAGTGGGTCCGCAGCTGTGAACGAATGGGCAGTTTTTTAGATAATCCATTTGGCAGTGTCAGTCTCCGTGGGCGCGATCGTATAGGGGAGCTGATGAGGTGATTGGGGCGAGTCATACCTGCACAAGGGTGCGATCGTTCTCAGTTGCTTAATCGACTTCCTGCAGTATGTAATTGAGCCCATATGGAGGGAAGGATCAGTGCTCGAGGGACGGAGTTCACCCACTGACTGTGGAGGAGTGGGTTCAATCGAGGTGGAGTCCTCCTTAGGGATCTGTGGGACGACTGCATGTGTGAGAAGGAAGACAGGAGGACAACTGACCCAGAGGGGTCTAGCAGATGCAGGCCAAGGCAGCCAAGCTGGGGGTCGGTAGCAGGAAGATCGTGGCAGCTGAAATCTCTTCAGCTGAGCAAGCCATGGGTGAGCTGGAGAGACACGGAATGAGCTGTGCTTGGCTGATTTACCCCAGTGTCTGCTGCAGGTTTTTATTCTCACGTTTTAGCCTTGTTTGAAACATTTAGATTTTTTTTTTTTTACCTTTTTATGGATTATTTATTTATGGACATTTTTGAACACTGCACTTTAGCTGGACTTTGTTTTGTTTATTTTTTATTATTTTTTTGTTAATAAAAGCACTTGCACCTTTTGCACCATCCCCTTGCTCAGTTTGATTTGTCTCCATCAGACCAGTTCATTCGGTTACATTACCAATGGTGCTGGGTTTCACAGGCTCCCAGAAGAGAGGTGGTAGCATGGAGCAGGACCCACACCGTCACAGGCAGATTGCATACAAATGTTTAAAAGACACATGGACTAAACTAATAAGCAGTGTAGTAATGAGCATGCCTTTTGGGACCATCAAATCACAACTTGATGTTGCTTTTGACAACCTAAGAGAGCAGGATGGATGAATTTGTTGCACTGAATGGAGAGTTCTTATTACAAATATTCTGATGATTTTTTTCAGATCACTTTGACTTTGTCTTTTGTCATTAATATTTCTGACTTTGATGATCATCTGCCTATAAAAATTGACCCCACATAGAGTGAGAAAAGTTGAAGAGAAAGAAGGAGAAGAAGATGATGATCGGTATTTCTGGATTTCTACAGTACTTTGACATTTAGCTTGACATTGAATAATGTGTTTGCAAGCTCCTTTTATAGCTTTTTATATACAGGTTATTTCATTATAAAATATCGTAAATAAACAAACTAAAAAAAGTTTAATAGTTTGATAATACAGCTACTTAAGATGTGCAGCATATAAGTGAATCCTATGATCTTCAAAAAGTAACAAATATAAATGGAAGAAAGTGTGAAATAAGAATAAGTCAGTTTCTAAAAAATCCATATTCCAAAACAATATTAAAAATTCTGTAGCTCATTAAAGGTTAGTAAGCATTAACAGAAAACTGTAAAACTGATATTTCTGTTCTATTCTTGTCTTCTCTTTTCCAGTGCTTTTTATTATTTATTTATTTATTTTTAACATTTTATTTAAATCAAATAACATTCCATACATGCAAGTCAAGTTTAATAAAACTAGGTTCGAAATAAATCGCCCTCACCCCTGAGAAAGACAACTAGGTCAGCAGATGCAGGCCAAGGCAGCCAAGCTGGGGGTCGGTAGCAGGAAGATAATACAAACAGTGTAGTGATGAGCATGCCTTGAATAAAACTTGAATAATAGTAGAAATATGTAAGTAAATAAATTAATAAAAATAAATACAATAAAAAAGTGGGGAGAGAATCCACTTCCTCCATTTAAATGCTTACTCAAAAATGTTATTGATCAGATCCTGCCAAGTTTCAAAAAGTTTTGTACAAATCATCTAAGTGAGAATTTGATTTCTTCCAATTTTAGATACTATATAATATCAGTTATCCACTGACTTAGAATAGGAGAGTTAGAATTCTTCCAGTTAAGCAAGATAAGTCTACGTGCCAATAGTGAAGTAAAGCAAATTACAGTTTGTTTGTCCTCTCCACTTTAAGCCCATCTGGGAGTACACCAAACACAGCTGTTAATGGGTTAGGAGGGATTGTGACAACAAGGCTGTCTGAAAGGCATTTAAAATCCATCCATCCATTATCCAACCCGCTATATCCTAACTACAGGGTCACGGGGGTCTGCTGGAGCCAATCCCAGCCAACACAGGGTGCAAGGCAGGAAACAAAACCTGGGCAGGGCGCCAGCCCAGTGCAGGGCATTTAAAATTTTTGTCCAAAATGATGTTAATTTGGTGCACACCCAAAACATATGAACCACTGAGGCTGGAACTTGATTGCAACGTTTGCAGTCTGGATCTTGCCTTGGAAACATTTTGGACAATTTTAAATGAGACAGATGTGCTCGATATATAATTTTAAGTTGAATAATTGTATGCTTTCCGCATATGGAGCTCAAGTGAATTCTGTGCACTACTACCTTCCACTCCTTTTCTGAGATGTTGAGTGAAAGATCCTTTTCCCACTGTACTGTCTGGGATCTTTGAAAGGGAGGGACTTTAAAATGTTTTTATATATTACGGAAATGCTGTCTGAGTCCTTAAGACTGATCAATATTTCTTCTAGAGGTAGGTGAGAAGTGAGGGAAATGGGGCAGATTTTGTTTAACAAGGTAGTGAAAGAAATGTGTTGCTGGAAAGTTACATTTAGAGTTTATTTGTTCATAGGATGCGAAGGCTTTGTCTATGTACAAATCTCTAAGTGATTTAATCCCAAATGTTGTCCAGACATTAAAAACTGCATACGTTTGAGAGGGTGGAAAAAAGTGTCTCTCGTGCATAGGTGCCACACATAATATCTTCTCTGTCTTAAAATTCTTCCTACATTGGTTCCATATTCTGAGTGAGTGTATCACTATTGGGTTGTTAGTATATTGGTGATGACTTGTACTTATTGGGGTACAAAGCAAGGAATATAAAAAAATTACTGCAGGATTTTATTTCTATTGGGTACGAAGCCTGTGTCTGTTCATCTATTTGTGTCAATGTCCGGGGGCCTCATGTATAAACGGTGCGTATGCACAAAAATGTTGCATACTCCTGTTTCCACGCTCAAATCGCGATGTATAAAACCTAAACTTGGCCTAAAGCCACGCACATTTTCACGGTAGCTCAGACCCTGGCGTACGCAAGTTCTCCACTCGGATTTGCAAACTGGTGGCACCCAGTGTCAAAGCAGTGCTTTTGTTCCAATGTGGTTTCCCTTTGTTTTTTAGATCCACATCCCTGATGCGGCTTTACCATATACACTGAAATTAACCGCATATTGTTTATTAGTTTAAGGCATCTGATTGTAAATAACCTGTAACTACATAATGGTCCATGGAATAGCCAAACTATTCCAAATACCATAGCTGCTTTAGCTTTGTTACTCTCACTGCGCCTTCTTCTTTCAGCTGCTCCCTTTAGGGGTTGCCACAGCGGATCATCTTTTTTTCACATTACTCTCACTGCACGACTCTGAGTATTTATATCACTGTATCTGAGTGTGGAATCACAGCTCTACAGCAGCTGATTGGAAAGAGAATTATCAGTATATGGCATCAAGCACACGCTGCCTCAGCCATGCTGCCTATTTGAACTGCTCTCATGCGATAAATGCTTCAGAGCCTTTCCTGTATTGACCTCGCGGTTCAGGAACAGTTTCATCCCAAGAACTATAAATTCAATCAATCAGTCCATCAAGTGCTCCTTGTAGAACTGTTTGTACTTATAAGTACAATAACCTCACTGTAAACTTGTGATACATTTATAGTATTGCACAACCTGAGCCACTTAAAGTGCGTATTTTTAAGATAAAATGCAGAAAAATATGTTTATTATATTATACAGATAAAACTTTAACTTCATTTAAATAATCTATATTGTTAATAATTAAACGTGTAAGGACACAGTATTGCAATGCTAGCAAGGAACTGGTGCTCCGTTCACGGATCGTTCCTGCCTTGCGCTGTATTCTTGCTGGGACTGGCGCGGCACTGGAAGCATTGATGGATAGAATTATTAAACATGTACTATGAAGATATTTCAATGTTCCTTAAATGTTTTGAATAATCGGTGTTCTCAGCTTACAGATGGCTTAACGTCTGTTACAGAGCTGATTGTGTGGTGATTGGGTATTTGGAGAAAGAAAAGGAAGGAAGGAATTGGGGGTTAGTACATTTCAAAAGAGACAGTACTGCTATAATAAATCATTTCATCAAAGGTCGTGCAAGGCGCAGCAAGCATCTTGCGGGAGACAGGAACAATCACTGTACCACTGTGTTCCCATGTTTAATAACATGCTTTAATTCTTATCATCATGAAAATGATATCATGTATACATCTTAGTATTTAAATTATTCAGAAAGCTGTAATATCACGAATATAATGGATTCTGTGTCCAGACGGAGGAAGAGAAAGTCCGTTTAAGAAGAACGTAGTGATTCACACACATAGAGCACACAGAAGAACACATACAAAACAAAGCATTTAACTTGCTACTTTCGTTACAATGGGATTTGAGAAACTAAATTAAACAATTTTAAGATGAAGTTTATGATATCCTACTTTAATGACAAAATAAACTATGTGATTAAAGTGGAAATTTCGAGATTAAAGTTGACATTTCGAGCTTTTTTCCCACTGTGTCCCTATTTTTTCTCTTTTCTCTGTACCCTAATAAGCTTTCATATGACACTCAGACGGTGGACTACGACTCGCGTTTTCACAGCGACTTTGATATCTGACAACTTCTTTTTTATTTTGGGCACTGTGCGACTTTGTGAACTTGATCTTTCGAGTTTCTCTGACACTCTATGTCACTCAATCAACTTCCTTTTGTTGTTTATACCTCTGTTTAAACCAGGGGTGGGCAAAGTCATTCAGAAGCACTTATTGCTCAAGTAACACTTCTCCATTTTAGTTGTCTCGCTCATTAAGATTTTGAACCCTTATTGCCTATTTTATTCTTAAACAGCTGTATTCTTGGTTTTTAATTGCTCCTTATTAGCAATAAGATGCAAATGACAAAAGAAACTAGCATTTCTCCATTTAACCTGTTTACATTTACACCTGTGTGTATTTAATGTGCACTATTTGGTTTAATTAAATACTTAGAAGGAAAGTGAAGAGAAAAAAGTAAATGGCTGAGAATTACTCCTCAATTTTAGACTTCAAATAATTTGGACGATATCCTTAGAAAGGAAACAAAATCTAGAATATGAGAATGGCCTGACATAGCAGATTTAAAGCATTAACAATGAAATTAAATTATTGGCAAGGATTATTTTCTAATTAAAGCAACTAACTGGGTTGGAACAAAAACCTGCAGCCACTGCGACCCTCCAGGACTGACTTTGTCCACCCCTGGTTTAAACCAACAAATAGTAAGTTTTTCCTTGTCTCCACTTGGTATTCGCTGAAGTTCTTCTAATACCCCCTGTGCTTTTGCCATTGCCTTTTCACTGAATGCTGAGCTTAACGGCTATTTATATTGATTTGCATATTCAAAGATGCAGAATTCTGGGAGGAGTTTGGGGAGTGGCAGCAGGCGCGAGCATGTGCTTTACTTTTCACGCTGACCGGGATTTATGGAGTGGAAGAACGTGGAAGTTGGCGAACGCACAGATTTATGCATCTGGATTGTTTTGTGCATACGAACATTTCCGCTTTTGTGCTAACGCCATGTTATAGTGTGAATTCTATGCACGGTGTTATGCATGAGGCCCCAGGTGTTTATAGCTTGTATATTTGTCACCCAGTAATGAAATTGAAAGTTAGGTAAAGCCATGCCACCATCTTCTTTCGGTCTTTGTAAGGTTGCCCTTTGGATATGTGGATGTTTTGAATTCCAAATAAATGAGGTTATGGTTGAATCGAATTTCTTAGACAATGATTTATTGATGTATATTGGAATGTTTTGAAATAGAAAGAGAAGCTTAAGAAGGATATTCATCTTGACAATGTTAATTCTTCATGCTAAAGTGAGATGGAGAGTAGACCATCTATGCAAGTCTTGCTTAATTTTTTTCCATGCAGACAGGAAAATTTTGTTGATAAAGAGCTTTATGTTTATTTGTGATGTTTACCCCTGGGTATTTAAACTGATCTGTGAAGATAAAAGGGAAGGTGTCAAATCTAAAATTGAGTGCTTGAGAATTCACTGGAAAGAGCACACTTTTGTTCAAATTATTCCTGAGACCAAAAATCTTTTGAAATTCTGTCAGTGCTGTTAGGACTGCAGGCACAGTATTTTGTGGATCAGATATATTCTGTACCATATTATCTGCATATAGAGAAATATTCTGTTCAAGTCCTTCTCTGATAATACCCTTTATCTCATAATCATTTCGACAGTGAGCTGCCAATGCCTCAATGGCGACTGCAAACAGCAGTGGTGACAAGGGGCATCCTTTTGTGGTACCATGTTCTAAACTGAAGTAGTCTGAAATAATGTTAATACAAACTGAAGCTTCTGGACTGGTATACAGTAGTTTGATCCATGCACAAATGTTCGGGCCAAACCCAAATTTCTCCAATATGGTGAAAAGGTAGTTCTATTCAACCATATCAAATGTTTTTTCTGCATCCAACGATAATATCTCCGGGGTGTTTGACTTTGTGGGTGAATAAATCAAATTAAACAGGCGTTGAACATTGGAAGCTAAGTGTCTGATTTTAATAAATCCAGTTTGGTCTTGTGATAATTACCGAAGGAAGCACTTTCTCAATCCTTCTAAATAGGGCTTTGGAGAGTATAATTACATCATTATTCAAAAGTAAGACTACAAAATGACAGAAAAAGTCAGAAACAATATCTTCATGACCAAACAGTTAACTTTGTGAGCTGAAAGAATCACAAATTAAAGAGAAAGAAATTATTCTCTCACCTAATAGGTCTAAACACTAAAATAGTATTTTTACAGGAGACCCACTTATTAAGCAAGGATCAGTTTCAGCTGCACAGAGACTGGACTGGCCAAGTATTCCATTCCAGTTTTACAAAGAAAACTAGAGGTGTGGGAATTCTTGTACAAAGAACAATAACATTTGTAGTAGCAGATGTAGTATCAGATCCTGAAGGGAGATATGTGATTGTCATAGGTAATTTATTTAACTGTAAAGTGATTTTGATAAATATCTATGCACCCAATGTGCATCCATTGCCAATGTGCACACTCATAAAATTATAATGGCTGGGGACTTTAATTGTGTTTTAAATTCAGATCTAGATAAGGTCTCCTGCCACAGGGTCGATGACATCTAACATTGCAAAAACTATTACACAGTTTGTAACTGATCACAATTTATCAGACCCCTGGAGATTTCTAAACCCAAACTCAAGAGCATATTCCTTCTACTCACCAGTGAATCAATGATATTCAAGAACTGATTATTTTTTATAGAAAATTATTTCTTGCCTACGATTAAATCTTGTAAGTACGATGCTACTGTTATCTCCAACCATGCTCCTCTAATTATGGAGCTAAAATCACTATGCCCCATAACTTATCTCGCAGATGGTGTCTTAACCTACTTTTATTAACAGATGAGAACTGTACAGAATTTTTATCCAAGCAAATCGATTTTTTCTTACAGACAAATACATCCTCGGAGATTACTGCAGGAATACTCTGGGAAACTCTGAAGGCTTTCTTAAGAGTTCAGATTATCTCATATCTTACCTACAAAAATAAATTGGAAATCAAGAAAGTATCAGAGCTAATCAGTGAAATTTCCAGAATAGATCAAGAACATGCCAGGTGTCCAAATGAAGCACTTCATAGGAAAATACTGGGTCTGCATTCAGAACTCATCATCTTGACAACTAAAGAAACTGAACAACTCATTTTTAAATCGAGACACCATTACTATGAACATGGAGAGAAAGCTAATATGATTTTAGCTCAACAAACCCACAAGCAGGAATCTCACAATGCAATCCCAGCAATCACCAACACAGACAGAGACAGAATCAATGATCATAAAAGAATAATGCACACATTTAGAGACTACTATAAGTCCTTATATTCTACTGAGTTTAAAGAACACAAGACACAACCTCATGCATTTCTTGATGCACTACAGATATCACAACTAGATACTCTCAGCGCAGAGGAATTGGATAAACCTCTGACAGTATCAGAATTACTAGATGCTATAAACTCACTTCAGAGTGGGAAAGCAGCAGGCCCTGATGGTTACCCTGCCGAATTTTATAAAAGATTCTCATTAAAAGTAGCTCCCCTTTTATTAGCAACATTTGCAGAAGCTAGAGACAATAAAATTCTACCTCGGACTTTTCAACAATTTTTAATTACCGTCTTTCCTAAGCAAAATAAGGACTTATTACAATGTGCATTATACAGACCAATCCAGTGCTTTTTAATTCATGCGGTTCTTTTCCTAGTAATATAGTTTATACTTTTCAAAATAAAAATTGTTAGAAGTGTACATTTTTGTGAAGAGTTTGTCAGGCAAATTATACAGTATATTTAAATACATTGCAGATTTGTGATCTTTTTCTGCAGAATCTGACATTTTTGAGTTTAACAAGTGCTCTGTATGGTTGGAAATAAATATTCTTGTGAGTCTTCTTATGCTCAGAAATGATTAACACACACTTGAGCAGTCATTTAGCACTAATTAACAGGTCTATCACAATTTAAAACACATGACTAACTTACCCCTTGATGACTGATGACTGAAATAAAGGCAACAAAACAAATCAAATTAAAAACAACGCTGAGCTCTAAGGTGTTTTATGTGGTACTGCTGGTATCTAAGCATTTTTCAGTGAAGCTTGTATTACAGTGACTGAACAAAGAAGCAGTGCACATAAATGACAAGACAACTCTTATGTTTTTTTGGGTGCACTTCTCTCTTGGTGTTTTCCGTTTGCCCACCACTTTATTGCAGTTTTATTCTTTAAAACATATTCTTTCAATATGAAAAAGGGTGCAAGGATACAGCTATTCAGAAATAAATTAAGAAAACATTTCTTATAAAGGGAAATATAGACAAATTGAGAAAGTTACAAAGCAATATAACTGAAAGCTGCATCTTGAGGAACATTAGATCTTTATATAACATTACTGTGGATATGTTAGTCAATGAATAAAAGTGGCTTGTTCTGTTAAAACTATTCTTATGTTTGTGTGTGTCTATCCTAATTTTTTTTCAATTTGAGCAAAGGCACATACTAAAGTTACGAAACTGACATGAAACTCGGATATCTGCCAGTAGCCGCAGAGAAGCAGAAGGTACTGTTAATGACGTAACATGGCAGCTTGCAGCTGAGTAAATGGAAATAAGAGAGTGACTGCAGAATAGTTGATGTCAGGTATAGAAGATGTCAACTAGGCATCAGAACACCGCAATCCACTTCACAGAAGCTACAGTTACTCTCATTCTCAAGCAATGCGGGATTGTTCTAAGCAGCAATTCATAATAGGAGCTAAGCAGAGTACACATCAGGGAAAGCTGCCTATGAAGTTCTGCATAATATTTTAGACATTTTATTACAAAATGTTGAACGAGTAAATCTGACTGACCTTTCCATTTAATAAAAAGCAAATGCATTCAGATTAGTAACCTAGATGTTCTGTGTCATTCTTTCAAGGGCTTTTACAGCTTGGAAATAACTTGCAGCTTCTACAATGGGATTATTAGGAGAACAAAAAGACTTCATATTATCTCTATATGGAATATTTAAACAGCACAGGTCAGATGTTAACTATTGTATGCCATGTAACAGAACGTGGATGTACTACAATTTTGCATGTTTTATCCCCTATTAGAAGATTGAAGGAAGTACCTTTATTCCTGTTGTCTCTGAAAAGTTAAAGAGCAAGTGTGTGAAACACAGTTTAATCAATAAATATTAAGCTCTGACTTTACCTGTCATGACTGAATGTACTGTTTTTCGCCTCTTTCATTAAAAACTCATCACTCCACACGGTTCTTCATTAAAAGGATGTCACTTTCCCTACTTTTTACTAACTACCAGGGGTGGTACACAGCCAATGCTTGTGGTTGCTAGTGTTTGTCATGTGTCAGCCTTAGTGTGATGACAACAGAGCAGATAAAGATTTAAAGTTATATAGTATTTAATATTAATGTACTGTATACTTTTTTGACTTCTTTATTTTATCTGTTTGCTTTTGCAGTCCTCTTTTCCAAACAAACTAATAACTTTGTTTTCTTTAGATAGATAGATAGATAGATAGAACTTTATTTGCACACTGAATGATAATGAAATGAATACCATCAAAAATGTTACAAGTATATTTTCTTTAAATTTGGTTAGTCTTACATCAAAAGCATAACATGCAATGATTACATAAAACCTATTTCTGTATTCACAAGTCACTTTTCTGGGATGAGAAAATCTATCCTGCTTGTATCCAACATAAAGCCAGAATCAGGAACGTCTTGGATGTGCAACCTAGCAAGAATATCTGAGATGGAACCCAGATTTCTGGACGGGTGCTGAGGTTGCCAAAAGATTTGTGCAGCAATGACGCTGCTACACTTGTAAAATGGGGGAAGGATGGAACTAGCCCAGCAACAAAGCCCTACGGTATTCTCCACACCAACACCTGAATATTATAATGAAACACACCAGAAAAAACTCAAAATAATTAAAATACTTTAAACAACAAAATATATAAGTAACTATTTACAAACAAGGCAAAACAGGTAATGAAAAACATCCAAATGAATGTCACATAAACACCCCACCCCTCAGATGATATGTACAGTCCTAAAAAACTGTAAATGATGGGTGTGGACCCTGCAAATGCAAACAACAGTTAAAAGAATGAAAGATGTGATGGAATAATCTCCTTTTCTAAACTGCTTCCTGGAAAAATGGATAATAAATACAGTAATACCATCAGAGTTCAGAAGGTGAATGATCTAATGAGGCATGCATCTTCCACAAAAAGCAATTGCAGACAGGAATGGGAGAAAAAGTATCCACTACCATCCCTATATCCAAAGGCAGTGCAAAATCATCCTCTGCTGTGGAAATCCAACTCATAAAGAGTTTTTAGTGAGCTGCCGATGATGAAGTTAGTGGAAAATGGAAAAGTCAAAAAATCTATCCTGGAACCATGCAACATAAAGCCAGAATCAGTGCTGGACAAGATGGCGGTCAAAGAGACTCATGCGACCAGTTCAGGGTCACGAGTTAACATAACATGCAAGTTTCTTTGAAGCAGGGAGAAACAGCAAATTCCAAGCTGTTATTAAACAGGGAACTAAACAAAGGATGCAGGAGTTAGGAGTAATCTGCCACCATGATGCCGGCAGCATTTCAAAGAAATACGAATGGAATGTCTGATGCATGTTATTTTTCTGGAGAGTGTATAGTCTGATTGAATTTTGTAACTATCATTGCAATCAAACAATGGCACACAATCACTGATACAGTCAGGCATTTTCTTCAAAGTCATTAATGCCAAAAGGCTATAAATTAGCAAAAATATAAGTAATATCCACCAAGTATAATTGCAAAGTGGTGGAGTTTAGGAATACGTTTACTTACACTGTGGCTGTCATTAAAGTCGTAATTTTTAACTGCATTAGTTGTATTAATTGTCTTATATTGTGCATTTCTGGTGTTGGTATCAGTAATGAAAATAATAACAAAACAATTCACAACTCAGAAGGCCCAGAGAGCTTTTTTGTGTACCTTATTGCAAACTTAAAACGTATGAATAGTATAATAAATGTGCCTGACAGAATTTTAAGTGCTTTGAAACTCTGAAATGATTTCCCTTGGGTTATTACCTTACAGTAATCAACTGTGGAAAAAAAGGAAAAAGAAACTAGCATAATATGTAAATAATATTTTATTAACAAGCAAAGTCTTTAACTATAGAAACAACAGTATTTAATATTCAGATTATGATTATTATATATTTTAATATGCAGAGTTGGTTGCTTTATGTGGAATAAAATGATTTTAAAAGTTCATATGAGATGAATATTCATATTCATTCATTTTTCATCACTTTCTGTACATATTTAGCTTAGTGTGCAGAATATCAATGTTTCTCCAAACTTTCCATTGAGGGATTTTAAGAGTAAATGCATATGAATGAATATGAATGTAACTCTTTGCGGGTGAGCTAGAAATCGGCAATCAGCAAAGAGGTGTCAAAGAAGATGTTGAGTACTGAAGATTATATTTAGTATATTAACATCTGAAATGTAAAATGAGCTTTTCTGCTGTGGACTATGACCCGGACACAGACAGGCAGACACGTTTGAATCACCCCACACACGTTTATTATACATTCTATTATTTACAACTCAGTACTCACAAACCCCTAGAGTCCCCAAAGTCCTGGCCTATACCACACAATGCCTTCACTCTTCAGGCTGCCTCCACATCTCCTTCCAGACCTTGTCCTTCCTTTTCTCCCGACTCCAGCCTTGAATGAAGGGAGGCGGCCCCTGTTATCCACACCAGGATGTGCTCCAGGTGCTTCCCGGCAATCTCCCGCCGACACGCCCCCATGTGGTGAAGTGCCGGCTATATCCCCGGCCTTCCTCTTTTAATCTTGTTTGGCAGCTCAATCCTTAGCATCCTCTTCACATGTCCAAACCAATGCAATCTCACCTCTCTTACTTTGTCTCCCAGCCATCCAACTTGAGCCGGCCCTCTAATGTACTCATTCCTTATCCTGTCCATCCTTGTCACACCCAATGCAAATCTTAGCATTTTTAACTCTCTCACCTCAAGCTCTGTCTCTGCTTTCTGGACAGTGCCACCGTCTCCAACCCATATAACATAGTTGGTCTCACAACTGTCCTGTAGACCTTCCCTTTATTGTAAAATATATTGTATATATTGCGATATTGTAAAATAATGTCCTGTTTAATTGAAGATCTCTCAAATGCATTTCAAGATATCTTAAAATGACAGGATGCCCTTTTGAAAATATAAGGAAATTTTAACAAGAAGTCATTCTGAGAAATCTTGAATTGTATTTCAGGTATTTCAAAATCCACACACACTTACTTTAAGATATCTCGAAATCTATTTATTACTTTGCATATATTTATTTACAGAATTCACCTAAATCCTAGTTAAAATACTTGAACTAGAATAATTTCAATAATTTTATCAGAATGTAAAGACAGTTCACTAGACTACTGAACTGCCTAAAGTTACAATTCATCAAGTCTGAAAGACATAATTGAACCAAGTACATACCTTAGATGGAAGAATATGTGGATATGTTGGGTGTTAAATGTGAAAGTATGCTGTCAATAATAAGGAATAACTGTGTAAATGATCAGAAACATAGTCAATACATTCAAATTGTACAGCTACCAAACACAGTATTTGTTGTATGCCTGAAAAGGTGAAAGTACTGCAAACTTGTGGGGTGCTGTAAACCTGCGGTTGCCTCGGTGGTGGACAAGCAGCCCTCAACAAACACATCAATTGCGTTTCGGGGTGTTGCCCCATTGGGGAGGGTCTTAAAAGACTTAAAAAATCTCACAAGATAAAATACATAGTTACTATGGAATACACAGTCATGTGAAAAAGTAAGTACGCCCCACGGAAATTGGTAACTTTTCAACATATTTGAACAGGCAAATGTTAGATCTTCATGAAACTGATGACACATAAAAATTGACATGTAGTCATTTTCATAATCTAAATGAATAAAAATGCAAATTTGTCACATGAAAAAAGTAAGTACATCCTTACATATATCACCACTTTAAATCCATAAAATTAGAATCTGGTGCTCCAAATCAAGTGCCTATGATTAGAACCTCCTTAGGTAGTATGTAGGTGGCATGTGTCTTCTTTAAGCAGCTGGTATCTAGGGTCTTGCGTTCTCTTTGCTGCTGACATCTTTGATGTCATAATGCCAAGATCAAAAAGCCCTCTAAGGCCCTCAGAAAAAAGATTGTAGACGCCTATGGGTATGGCAAGGGATTTAAAAACATTAGCAAACAATTTGAACTTAATGAATTCCGCTGTAAGGAAAATCAGCTACAAGTGGCGTAGATTTCAAACAACTGCTGATTTGTTCAGGACTGGCCGGCTCAACCTGCGGTGGGCTGGCACCCTGCCCAGGGTTTGTTTCCTGCCTTGCGCCCTGTGTTGGCCGGTATTGGTTCCAGCAGACCCCCGTGACCCTGTAGTTAGGATATAGCGGGTTGGATAATGGATGGATGGATGGCCAGCTCAATAAATTCATCCCAAGAGCTTACAACTTGATACAAACAGATATTTCCAAGAACACCAAAATTTCATTACAGGTTCAGCAGGTAACTTTTGCAAAAGTTGGTGTGAAAGTGCATGCATCCACAATCAGAAAGAAATTGCACAAATTAGACTTGCATGCGAGGTGACCCAGGAAAAAGACCTTTGCTGTTCCAAAAGAATATCACACCAAGACTACAGTTTCCCATTTAACATCTATGCAAAGCCCAGGCCTTCTGGAACACTTTACTTTAAACAGATTAATCAGAGATGGAGTTGTTTAGCAAGAGTAACAGTAGATACAGTCAGGTCCATAGATATTTGGACAGTGATATAATTTTCATAATTTTGGCTCTGATTTAAAATTAAGCATTCACTATACGATTGAAGTATAGACATTCAGCTCCTATCTCATACGAGTGCATTAATCCACAAAATATTTATTGTTCAAAAGAAACACAATGGGAATATATATGGCACTGTGTAATACTATATCTAGGGTACATTGAAGAGTATACTTTATATCAACTTTCTTCCTAAGCTAACATTGTGTTTGTCAGGAATACATTTTAGAAAAGATTAGAAAGACAGTTGTGTACACAAGACACTTAGCAATAGACTTTCCTGATTTAAAAAATGCCACAAGCCCTGCTTCGGTTTTTCCTTTTGTGATAAATAAATGTTAACAGATACAGGGATTAGACATTACTGATGGCATTCATTTTATAAAAATAACAGAGCAGAGTAATGGGCAAGTGAATACAACTTCAAAAAATAGTAAAACAGTAAAGACCAGCAAGCAGTGTGTAAGCAGGAGTTTATACTGCAGTGTCAGTAAAAATTACATGTTTATATAAAAAGGAAGGAGAAAAACTAGAGGTCAGTTGGAATAAAGAAGAGTAGTACAGTAGCTGGTTAAGCTCTGTGGTGTACATTTGTGTGAGGTTTATTAAAACTTGGCAAGCACTTCGCAAACTGGTCTGTACTTTTGTATATTAAGGATACCTCTGTTATGCTGCTGAAATTATTTAGAAGCCAATGAAGAGCCCATGTCGCAATTTTATGGAGGGTGTAAATGACAGGCTCCCTACACAGTGTAAAAAAAAGAAATCAAAGCCACGTGAAAGTATTTAAATCATGAAATTAAGTCTAGTTTTCTTTATTTTAAGAATTTTTGACTTATCCAAAAATTTGCATTTATGATTATTTAGCTTACTTTAAGAAATCATGTAAAGTAAATTTTGACTGCTCCTTTGGCAGATTTATTTGCTAAATACAAGCAACGCAACTCCCGTTTAAATTTTTTTTTTGCCTGGTTTTGCATATGCATTTTTGCATTGCACATGCTCTCAACAGCACTGCATCTTAATGTACAAAGGCAAAGGTTGTGGGAACCTTCACTATCTAATAAGGTTTTCTCACTCCTTAATCATGAAAATACAGTTTGAGCTGCAAATACACTTCTTAATTTCAGGGTCAACTAATCATTAAAAACTTCATCTTGTGGTTACCATCAGACAACACCGGATCATTTTTGGGAGACAAAGGCTGGCACGACCCTGGATGGATAGATGGATGGAATAATTAAACATGTACTATGAAGATATTTCAATGTTCCACAAAAATTTTGAAGAATCGGCATTCTAAGCTTAGAGATGGCAGATCTATTACAGAGCTGATTGTGTGTCGATTGGTTACTTGGAGAAAGAAAAGTAAAGACAGGAATTGGGGGTTATTATGTTTGAAAGAGACAGTACTGCTGCATTAAATTATTTCATCAAGGGTCACACACAACGTAGCAAGCATCTTGCAGGAGGCATGAACAATCACTGAATGGAACGCCAGCTCATTGCTACCACTGCGCCACCGTGTCCCCATGTTTAATACATGGTTTAATTCCTACCATTATGAAAATGATATCAAGTATAAATCTTAGTATTTAAATTGTTCAGAGAGCTGTAATATCATGAATTTAATGTATTCTGTGTCCTGTCGGAGGAAGAGAAAGCCCGTTTAAGAAGAATATACAGATTCACACACGTAGAGTACATAGAAGAACACAGAATATGAAGCATTTAAAGTGCTATTTTAGTTGCGATGGGATTTGAGTAACTAGTAAATAAAATAATTTTAAGATTATGACGTTCTACTTTAATGACAAAATAAACTATGTGATTAAAGTGGAAATTTCGGAATTAAAGTTGACATTTGGACATTTTTTTCCACTGTGTCCCTGTTTTGTTTTTCTTTTCTCCGTACCCCTAATACACTTTCATTTGACACTCAGATGGTGGGCTACAAATCACCTTTTCACGGCGACTTTGATATCTGACCACTTCTTATTTATTCTGGGCACTGTACGACTTTCTGAACTTGAACTTTTGAGTTTCCCCGCCATTCTGTCACTCGATCACCTTCATTTTGTTGTTTATATCACTGCTTAAACCAACAAATAATATGTTTTTCCTTGACGCTACTTGGTATTTGCTGAAATTCTTCTTTTCTCACAATGCAAAACATAAGGGGTTATTTATATTGATTTGCATATTGAAAGAGGCACAATTCTGGGAGGAGTTGGGGGTAGGGTGGCAGGGGTGTGCACGAGCGTTACTTTTCATGCTGACTGGGATTTATGAAGCGGAAGAACATGGAAGTTGGCTTATGCACAGTTTTCTGCATCTGAATTTTTTTGTGCATATGCACATTTCTGCTTTTATCTGTACGCCATGTTTTATTGTGAATTCTATGCACAGCATTATGAATGAAGCCCCTGGATTAGGTCCCTGCACATTCTCTTCTGCTCGAGACTAAACAGGTTTAATTCTCTTAGTTGGTCAGAGTAGGAGATGAGCCTTAAGTCCTGGGATGCACTTAATTGGTCTTCTTTGCACAGCTTCACATTCTATTGTCTTTCTAGTATTGTGGTGAATAGAATTGCATAAAAAGCTCTGTATAGTATGGAAAAAAGTATCCTGTATAGTACAGTAATATAGTCTAAGCATAATGTCCCTTGATTTATAGTCAACAGTTTTTACAATATAGCCCAACATTTTATTTGCCTTTTTAATAGCTTCTGTGTATTGCTTAAATGATAAAAATGTTCTGTCAACATGAACCCCTAAATCATTTTCAGAGCTTCTTTTCTTTAGGACAAGTTTCCTATCAACGTCCTTTTGCCACACACTTTGCACTTTTCTACATTAAACTGCATTTGTTGAGTGTTCGCCCAGTTCTGAAGCTTCTCTAAGCCTTTTTGAATTGGCTTTGCTGTATCATCATGGTCTGCCATTCCTCCAATTTTATATCATCTGCAGATTTCAGAAGTTCGCTAACTGTGCCGAAATCAATGTCATTAATATAAGTCTAAAAAAGTGACAGGCCCGAGACAGACCTCCGAGAGACTCCATTGATGACTTAATTTCATGTGGAGCATTCTCCTCTTATCTGCACTCTTTGTGTTGTGCTGGTTAACCAACTTGAGAACCAGTTTTGCAAGTTAACCAACCTGAGGTCCATATTTATCAAAATGCCACCCATCGTGTCGACAGCTGCATTCTCTAAGAAGCACAGCACCACACCATAGGAGCTAAGGAAACAACCACCAGCTTTGAGCCTGCAACTATAGAATAGTAATAAAGAAGCTAATTACCAAACTGCCAAAGAGAAATAAAGAATGAAAGAAAGAAACGTATGTCTATCAATAAAAACTCACACAGCTGTCAATCCTGACAGTTCCACCATTTTATTTTAGCTTAGTTGTTTAATATCATCTGAACTTGATTTATAAAAGGAAAGACTCATCACTGACAAAGGAACAAGTTTTTTCGAGTAATCTGTTTTTGACTATACCGTTCGATTTTGACTGATTTGTCTTCTTGTCGATTTTAAGTTTGATTTGCTCATATGCTTTGGTTACCAATCTTTTGCCAGTCCACTTTGACCTGCCTTTACCACACTACCTGCAGAGATTCTTTGCTACTCACATTAAAAGAAAAGAATTGTTTATTTTGAAAGGTTAAAATCAATGTGACTGGTGAAACTCCCCGAGGAAATGCCTTGCATAGAGCTCTCTGGTTTGCTGCTTTATGCTTCTTTCATGTCTTTTCTCTCTCTGACAACTCCATGCCAAGCAGCCATCAAATTTAAATAATGGTACTGGATTTTTGAATATATATTATATATTGCTCTTTACCTGCATAGTTTATTAGGTTTAATTTAATTATCGAAAGTTATAACTCATAGAATTAAATGCATAACCGAACACAGTAAGTTACAACTAGTGAAAAATTTACATAAAGTAGCCCACAGTTTGCTTGGACTAAAAGAGTAAGTCTGAGTGTCTGTGTTTGCGAATGTCCAGGATAAAAACCAAGATCCAGGCCTTTAATAACCGTCCGTATGCGAGAGAGATTGTCAACCTTGTTGAGAGGTTTACTTACCTTGACAGTGACATTCATGTCTCTGGTGACTCTTCCTATGAAGTCAGTAGACAGATTGGGAGAGCATGGGGGTCATGAGGTCACTGGAAATTGGTGTGTGGCGTTCCCGATACATTTGCAAAATAATGAAAGTTCAAGTCTTTAGAGTCTTGGTGCTTCCTGTTTAGCTGTTTGGTTGGACACTATTCAGTGACCTGAAATGAAGACTGGACTCCTTTGGTACTGTGTCTCTTTGGAGAATCCTTGGTACTGCTGGTTTGACTTTGTGTTGAATGAGCGGTTGCTCATGGAGTCCTGGATAATGCACATTACCTGCATTGTGAGGGAATGTCAGTTATGGCACTATGGCCATGTGATGCGATTCCCCGAGGGTGCTCCTACTTGCAGGATCCCCATTATCGAGGACCTGAGCAGCTGGACCAGGCCAAGCGGATGCCCACGTAACACCTGGTTGTGCCAGATAGATAGTCATTTCCGGAGGGTGGGACTGGACTGTGTGTCTGCCTGGGGGGTAGCTAACCAGAATCCCAAGCTGTTTCGTGATGTGGTAGGTGCGGCAATATGCTCTACCAATGCATGCTTCCCAACCTGACCAGAAAAGAGTAATCAGGTTATTTCAATATAACCTTCCATCAGCATATAATTAAAACATGGCAATAAATGCACAATATCAAAGCAATCAGGTAATAAATAACTGTCAGTCATGGCAGAATATGTCAGTGAGGCAAAGGCAGCATATTTAATGAAGAAACACCATGCCTCACAGTGACAGCATTAGAATCATCAAGTAGGTGGCACAAAGCATACAATGGTACAAAGTGAAAAATAAATATTAACTCATAATGAAAGTATACGTTTATCCTCTGATTGAATTCTTTATTTTGTGAAACAATATTCAGAACAAGCAATTATGCATGAATTTAAAAAGAAAGCACCCAAACTCTATGTGAGGAGAAACATTTTACTGACAAATATGAGTCCATTGTGCAGATGGTGTTGTTCAAGTGATGCCAATATCTGCATAAAAAATGCTGACAGAGAATTCTTTGAGATATTATTGTATGACTATAATTTATGCCAGACTGTAATGAAAGACAGATGGAGCTTTTTCAGTAACAATTGGTATTTGTTGCATTATTTAATTTTAAAACCTCAACAAAGAAAGCCATTTGTGTTTCATACATTCAGGTGATTACTTTGCTTAAACATAAAGCACCATATGCACTTGCTTGCTCATATTTATAGTTATCTGGGCTGTTTTTAAGATTTGCGTTAATCATCAGCTCATGCAATTTTAGGAGAGTTTTTTTCTTTGGGATATCTATTTTTGAAGAAGCTAAATGTTTTTGCTTTATTAAATTAGTTTATGCTTTAGTTAGTATCTACCGATAATATCAGTATAAAACTCATTCACCATCGGATGATGTCAACAATGACGGAAATGTTATTTTCCATTAATACCTTTTTACTGAGTTTTTAAAGTGACATAATAATACACTCAATCACCTACAAAATGTTAAACTTGTTTTCCTTCTCTTATGATATTTTCAGACCATCACCCGTAACCAGCCTTCTCTTATTCCAGGACTCAGACCACACCAAAGTCACAATTTGCTTTAGCTAAGGTTGACTTTGGATCAATTCTGCACTTCAGATCTCTAGGATTGTCCCAGGCTGCTGTGTAACCTTCACAGGGAGGAACATTATTGAAAATTATTACATTGATAGTAAGAAAAGTATGCATTTATAAACATCATTTTCCAAACCAGTTTATTACAATGTTCCAAAAGTCAAATGGGAACAGAGCCTATCCCAGCATCATTAGGCACAAAGTGGGAACCAATCCAAACTGTCAATTAACTACTGGAAAATTGGTGTGTTCGGTTTTTCCCCTTTGCAAGCTCTGATCTTGGAATAAAGGCTTTGACATGCAGGAATCTCAACAACTTTATAATTAATATTCTGTGTGCTTTTTGGAAAAAAAAAATAACAAAAAGGTCTTCCCCTCCACATAAACATGTTGACAGATTCTTCACAATAAAATACACACTTATTGTCAAGCTCCTCTATTTAAAAGCATTTCATTATGATTCACATTTTACAAATAGTCATCAACAAATACATGTTGCACATAAAATCATGCAGCCATTCTTGTTCAGTAATAAAATTAATATTAATAGGTAACTCAGTGATAAACAGTTTCTGTGTTTAAAGCTCCACAGATATTCCACACCAAAACACAAGAGTGTTTGTCAAAAAATGTGATTTTGTTAATACAAGCAATAAATGAGAAACTGTAAATTATGTAATGTTCACCTAATGTTGTCTAACAAACATTGAAACTCTTTATTTATATAAATCTTTAACTTCTAATACAGTTATGTACGGCAAGGTTATAGAGTGGGAAAGCCTAAAATAATGCCTGGCAACACTTAATGAGCTGATCAATGAAAGTAAAACAGTTTGATTTATTTTCTGACAGCCAGAAAGGCTCCACAGTCTGTTTAAGTTGTCGATAGAACCTCTCAAGAGGACTGAACTGGAAGTAGAACACTGTGGCCATTTAATAGTAAGGGACATACAATTTCAAACAATAAGCACTTACATTTACTTTCTTCTCATTCTACATTAAAACTTTTCTCCAGTCCCTAAATTTCATTAGGTGAGCAATTTAAGAACAAATATGAAAGATGTGATTGCTGCAGAATGTCTGATACCGCAACTAAAACAACTTTTCTTTGTTTTAGGTGGTCTGATAAAAATTGTCAGAAATGATTTGGATTCCTGCTTCACAAGTTCAAAATTATGAAGTTTTTAAATATAAGACTTACCACAAATATGAACCATTAGAAGTGTCAGTACACAATGACCGAACAGAGGAGAAGTAGATTATGATGACTCAATAGGTAAACTTATGTACTTAGTTGACTGAATAGTTTTTCAGCAGTGTGGTCGATTGTTCAGAATCTGAGATAATATCACTCTCACTTACAGTGCTTGCCTTTTCTGCTTCTTGGAGATACCATGTTATTTGACCATAGTCTGAAATTGCACTTCTTGGCATTGGATGATCATGGATAAAACTCTAAACTAGTAATATCATGCTTTTCTAACTTGACCTGACTAACTCATTGATTTTTTCTGTTAAAATAAAGCATTATTACATAGATCTATATCCTATAACTTTGATTCATCAATTGTTTTCTCTAGGAACGTTGATTTCATTTAAAAAGACATGCATTTGCTGGAAATTACAAAAAAGACCTACTACTTGTCACACCTGTTTGTACATTTAACTGTTTTATAGCATAAGAAACATCATCTTATCACTGGATAACACTTTGCCATCATTTCCTGCTATGATAAATTATAGACAGGAAATAGCATTTGCTTCCAGACTTCCTGATCTCATCCGTTGGATGAGATGAAAAATGAAGGTCCTGACTCCCTGTGGTTATAAAAGATCCCTGGGCATCCTTCGTAAAAAGCAGGGTGTTCCCCAATATCCAGGTTAAACTGCTCACCATGGCCTAGTCATTCTGGCCCCCTAAGCACCCCCTGTCTCTTATTGTCTGTCTCTCTCACCACTTCACCATTTAACAGTTAATATGTGGTGAGCATACTGGCGTAAAAATGGCTGCCGTCACATCATTCTGGTGGAGGCTACAGATTAGTGGTGGTTGAAGTGTCTCCCCACTAACTGAAGCACTTTGAATAATGAGAAAAGCATTAGATAAATGTAAATAATTATTATTACTTGTTCCTGACAGTCTGTTTATCTAAGATGGGTTAGGAAGGTTAAAATGTCCAAGAGGTTTAAAGGGTGTGAGGGGCTTAAAAAGAACCTCTTGGCATCTGGGTGCTTTGGATTTATTGGAAAAACTAATACAAAGCATACACTGAAAGACTACAATTTTGGCAAAATTTAGTCATCTTTAAAAATTATCTTTACTAATGACAAATGAAACACTGCCTATACTTTCTCATATAAGATAACATGCAATCCTGAATACATTACTTCTGTTGCAGCTCATCATTTTATCAATCCATCACTCATTTTCAAAACCATTCACTCATTTTTTATTCCATCTATCAAATTCAAGATTATGGGGGACTAGATCTTATTCCAACATGTGGATTATGCAAAACAAGTAATGAGATTTTTTTCATGGACATTTTAAAATTGTTTGCTGCTGTTTAACATTTTCCCTAAATGCTTACTGTTGAAGTCAATTATATCATAAACATTTTTTATCTCCATTCTCCATGAAAACAGAATATTAAACATTTTCTGGACCATCTCTAAAAAAACACAGCGTAAGTAGAGAGGTTGGGAGCATGTGCTGTAAAAGATGAAAAAATTACTGTTTTGGGGAGTTGTATTCATTTGAAACTTGAGAGCTGACCGACAAGTTCATTTTGCAAATACAGTTAGTGAAGAAATCATATTGTCAAGGAAAACACTTTTCTCCGCAAGAATCTCACATCTCAGCTTTTAAATGGAAACCTGCTAAATCCATTTCTCTGTTATTTTTATCATTGTTGTTTAACAAGTCATATCTGAAAAGCATAACTAAAGGAAAATAAGATATAACATTTACTACTCTTTCTTCATCAGGGTGACGTTTACCAATAATAATGAATCCTTAGTGATTAACAGGGAAGTTTAAGATGCACATACGGAATATACAAGCTAGTTTTTCAAGCAGCCACTTTACGAGCATAAAATACTACTTGTTAAAACCTTTTTCCTGAAGTCGCCTACAAAAAAGCGAGTCAACTGAAAAGCAATCGATTCATCATAATGTCATTGTATGTTTTTGGTATTTCTTCTTCAGTAATATGAAATTAACTAGTGAAAAGTAATAAACCAATATCAAAATTTGATAACGTTTTACAAAAAAAAGAGTGTTCAAAAACATAAAATCTGGCATGTATTGTTTCAATGATGAATGCAAAAGAATATACACCATTAAAGAAAAGCACACTTTTCTAAAGAAGAGCCCCGTTCTTTTAGACGACAGCATGGAGTTGTTGTTTACTAAGACATGAAGAAGCCTTTCCAACAGTGGCAAAAACAAAAGTAGGGAGATAAATTGAAGAAAATAAGCCTGCACATCAAAACCTATTTATTCTCTTTCATACACCCTCTGCCCAACATTGTGACAATTTTTAATTTTTTTTGTAATGTTATGTCATTTATATAATCTTTTACTTTGCTCATTAGATACATGTTATGTTTACTTCTCAGATATATAGAGAATATTCTATTCTATTATGTTATATTGGGAACCCATATGAAAAATAGTAGAAGCACATTTTCCATATGCCTATATACAGCTTTTCACACATTGTGGGTATTGCTCATTGTGGGTAGTGCTGTACTGTACTGCTCCTTCAGCCGTGGTCTAAGGGTTAGTCACAGATATGCATGAAGGGGATACCTGCTGTCACCCAGTAGCCAACCACCACTAAACTCGGTACACCCAGGGCACCTTGCCACAATATACACAAAAAGTCATTGGTGATTGCAAAATCACCTGTATGTTTCATTCAGAGAACCATTATAGTAGAGGCTTTGAGAGGCTGGATGTGTGAATTGGTACCAATTACAGCCCATTGGCTTAACTCAAATAATGTGTAAGTGTTGGGTTCATGAGCTGGTGGTCAGAGACACAAACACAGAATTCAGTGGATGTTCTTCTGTGTTGGCTTTCTTTATTACAGCTATATCACTCTACCCAAACATATCAACACTCCTATTTCTGTCTTTCCCTTTTCTTTCTTTCCACTTTTCTACCTACCCAATTGCAGCACACAAAATAACACTAACTACAACCTTAAAATATTGAGTGTTCAAAACTCTTAAAGAACATAGAATTATTAACAGTCAGAATTTTTGAAATGAATTTAACAACTTGTCTATAAATACTTTATTGCATTTCACCATGAAAATCATATATTTTAACAAGAATAGTCTTAGTATTCCAAATGTTCAGAGAGCTGTTATAACATGAAGCTGGCCAGAGGAAGTCTGTTTAAGAAGCACGTAGTGATTAAAGATTGGGACTGGGAGAGTGCAATTTATGAACGCTTTAACATTCTACTTTAGTTATGATGGGGTTTTAGAAATTAACGATTGACCAGAAGATTACAATTATTTTAGGAAACAAAGCCCTGCAGAAGAAATAATGAGATGAAAATATTTCCCTATAATATTATTTTTAATTTCTCTGTGTTGTTTACAATAAAATTTGTACATTATCCTAATGACGAATAAGAAAGAATGCATTTTCATTAAACTACATTTTTTAGGTGTTTATTTCAATAAATCATAAATCCAATAAAGTGATTTACAAACTGAGCAATTGGCTAAAGTCATTTACAAAGCAAATATATATTGCCAGATATTAGATTTTATAATAAATAATAACTCATAATATAAATTTATGTTTTAATATAGATTACAGCTCTGAATATTTTTAAATAATGCAAGCACAACATTAGACTCCTATAAGCTGCAAAAAAGAGAACACACAGTTAAAGCTACTCTTTTAATTGTGTAGGGAAAAGGTACAGTGAAAGCCTCGACAGCAAGTGTACAGTACTGCCTGCCTGTCAGGGTGATTTAGTGCTTACTTCAAGCTATCTCAGACATTTTAAAAACAGTCCTTTTTGTGATTTTGCTTCATAGGAAAATAAAAAGTTGGCTTTGTGGCCTTTTATAATGAGATCCACAGAAAGTTGCATGTGGTATCAACAATAAAAAAGGTGGTTTCCGCAATGTGAAACCTTTACATCAAATTAATAATAATTTAATTACATCTAAAATTTATAATTTTTGAAACTGGAGGGTGGTTTGATGTTGCATTGGTTTGAAAACTTTTAAATCCACTGGACCTGCCAAAATTGATTCATCAAACTGTGTATGCTGTAAAAGCATAACTAAAAGCGGTTTGGCTGATGGTTGGTGTTTCTGGTTCTCTACTGCAAGGACATGGGTGATATTGCCATCCTGGTTGCTCTCTGTGTGGAATTTGCATATTCTTCTTGTCTTCATTTGGGTTTTTTTCAGGTAATTTAGTATCATTTTTAACATCAAATGACATTTGTGTTAAATAACTCTAAGTTGGCTTGATGTGAGTGAGGATGTAAGTGTGAAGTGTGATAGGCTGGTCTCCCTTCCAGAGTTGGCCCCCACCTTTTACTTGATTTATTATATTTCTACAGAGCAGCTGTAATGCTGTACAACTCTATCAGTAATGTAATTACTCCATCACAAACAGGTGCTTAAACAGCTGATTTGATCACAAAACACTTTTCAATAGTGGCTTTAATTTTTTACAGAGTTAAAGATTTCCACTTAGAAACATAATTAGATTTTCCTCCACCTTTAAACACCTGGGACAACAGAGCACCCAGCTCTTATTAGGTGCCTTTATGGTACTGTTATGCCTTTTTAATCACAGAATGGATGAACTGCATTTGTGCTGCTGGAAATACACAAATGTGTATTATTTTAAATCTATTAATTAAATCAGAGGGTAGTGTATCTTTTGTTATAACATTCAGCATAAAAGGTCGATAATATCAAGCCAACACTAGGACAGGAAACAACTATTTCAGGGAAACACAAGAATATCCACAATTTGTGCAGTACGGCTTAATCAGACCTCTCCTCCACTAAGTAACTGAGAAACTGTATTTCTGCTTTCCCCAATATACATTTTTTGTATTAACATTCTAACTCATGCAGGTTATGGGATTCCCAATAATCACTAAAAGAAACTATGTTATCTAGGTATGTGTGTCAACTTTCAAAATGGGGTATCAATATTTGGCTTAAAAATTTCATAAATATTATTTTTTTGTATTTTAGAACACTGTGTTAATCCCTGAGGGGGAAATTGTCTTTTCACATTATCTTTGGGGGTCAGAGCACAAGGTCAGCCATTGTCCAGAACAGAGGAAAAGCAAGTTTACAAAACCCAAAATGTCCATGCGGGTTCAAGAGTGTACTCATTTCTTAACATACTGTATCAGTTTCTTTTAAACAGATTATTGAGTATTCTGGAAACTTTGCCTTACCCAAGCTTGTCTAAAAGTTTGCTGCACAAGGGTTATTAAGATTTTTTTTAAATTTTTTCCTGTTTATTTTGGTTGTATTCTTATTAGTGATGAGCGAATATATATTTTATATATTTCAACAAAACAAAGTGGAAATGCCAAAATCGTAGTCAAAGGTAAGAAAAAATATGTAGGTCTTTTAAAGGCAGAAAATTCAAAGTAACATGTCAGGACTGAAGCCACTGGCTCACTTTATTTTTTGAAGTTGCGCTGAAGGCTCTCTAAACTGTCTGTGCTGATGATTTGTATTTTTTGTTCTATCAAAAAGATAGAAATGACTTGTAAATAGTAATAAATCTTCCATTATTATTATAATTTCATAGAGTCTCCTTCAAGGTTTATTTTAACTCTCGTCGCACTCTCTAATTATTATACATGCATAGGGCATATGCCTCCTTCTCTTATGTTGATTTGTTGAGCACATTTGGCTACAAGCACAGATAATTCGTCCCACTGAGTCTGTAATGCAAATGATCAGCATTATATACCTGGGATTGTATTAATGTTGGCTGTTACAGCTCTGGAGGATGTATCACTGACCTCGCAAAGCATTATGGGGTGCTGGTATTCTCCTAAACTGGCCAAAGTACCAGTAAATGATTCAATGAACAAGGGCGAACGTGAAAGCAGCAAATTCACTGCCAATAATGCTTTAATGAAATTCGCTGATGAAGACTAAGTCTTTCCTTTGTTTTGTTTATGTTTGTTTATATATGTTTGAAAATTGTTGGTGTTATCACGCACACACAGTAAATCATGCATTCCATCATTTTTTTCACAGCTTTGTCAGCAGAAATCATCAGAGCGTTGGTGCGATCACTTTGAACTTTGCATAGGGCTGAAGTGTGTTCCTGTAAGTTGGCATTGTCATGAAGTGATGAGTGCTGCTGCTGCCTTAAAGTTTAAAGAACATGATGTCGAGTCCCACCCCAGTTACTCTCTAGTATGAATTTGCATAATCTCCCATTATCCACTTGTTCACAGAAAGTGTGGCTATTTGGATGTGCTCAGCAATGAATTATTTATTAAAGACTAGATAATCTATTTATTGTTATCAACAACGGATAAACAGATGGTTCTGTAAATTATATTGAGTTTTAGGAATGGAACATATAATGTTCTCATGGAATGCAGCCACAACGTTATACGGAATTATGCTGCATTTTCTTTTGTATAACTTCACATAAACTGTTTGTAATGTGAAAAAAAGACATTAATGCCAATAAGCAACAGAATGGCAGGGAAAAAGTAGCTGATCAGTCAGGTAACCTTTCACATAAACACAAAGTTCTTAAAGTATTTAATTTTTTTTAGTGTAGAGGTCTTCCTTTCTTATATTTTACTGTTCAGACAAAGAACCATTGTAGCCTCTCATCCTTAAATAAGATGACGTGTTATTCCAGTCACGAAAAACACAAAAATCCAGCATTGTGAATGCTCATCTTCTTTTTCAACTGACCACCTACCTTCTCTCCCAAACCAACTGTCCGAAGTTTCCCACTCGTTCAATTTTTAAAGAAGTTGACCATGTTTAGTTATGAAACAAAATGTAAGGCATTCTTTTTCACAAAGACTGAGAAATAAGTTTAAAAATAAAAGATAAACTCTTCAAGCACACAATGAGATTTTCAAAATCCTTGTTATAATCACTGTCAGAAACAATCAAACAGATTTTTCAAAAGCCTTGTAATAATCACAGTCAGAATGGAATTGCCAAAAAGTTGTTCTGTAAGAAAATTCTGTTCAACAACCAAAGCCAAAACACTAAGACGTAGTGTTAGTGGGACCCTGGCCCTGGTCAACCGCAAGGCTTTGGCCTATTAGGACCCAGATAATGACAGCTAGCACAGTGCTTAAAAATTTCCCAAAATATAGACATATCTTACTATGGAGAAAAAAAACATTAAAAAACTGGATGTAAGATCCAAAAAAGACTCTTTATAAAAGAAGATTTATTAAACAAAATGTAGCAAAAAGCTCAAAAGAGAAAAGAGGCAAAAAGAGTTTGCAACAAAACAATCCAAAGGCAAAAGTCCCAATGCAAAAACCTAAATAAAAATCCTTAAACAGAGGCAAGAGGAGAAGTCAAAATCAGTAAATCCAAAATATCCAATGCTTGCCAAAGTGGATTTAATAAACTGCAAGGAACTTGCTTAACCAGATTGCCTTTAAAGGTAAGGTATTGGTGGCTCTGCCTCTTGGGAGTCAAGCCATTAAATACAAGGAATAATAAAATTGACATAGCGTGCGTGTGTGTGTGCGCCCTGCACTGGACTGGCGCCCTGCCTGGGGTTTGTTTCCTGCCTTGCGCCCTGTGTTGGCTGGGATTGGCTCCAGCAGACCCCTGTGACCCTGTAGTTAGGATATAGCGGGTTGGATAATGAATGGATGGATGGATAGAATACATAATTAGACAAGAAATATATAACAGTATTAATATAAACAATGGTAGTCATAGAATCACAAATGAACAAAAAAGATAGACAGGAAGGAATTTAAACATAAGCCCAGGAAGGAACCCTGGCATACACATAACAGAAAACAAAAGACGAGCAAAAACATAATTTGTCAGATTAAGTTAAAATAAATAATAAACCACATAAACAAAATTCTCATGACAAAAGGCATAAAATACACAAAAATACACATGTTAGTATAACACTCAGCAACCATTAAAGAGCACCCTATAGCAACTTCTTAAGCTGAGAAAGAAACACTAACTTGTGACACATAAAATTTAACAAAAAATCTTCCTTAGACAAGAACATAAATAAAATGCATACATAAAAAATTAAGCTTGAAAATCCCACTTTCAAAATATTAAAACATAAATCTAGGCTGAAGACACACTGCTTCATTTTAGCACACCTTGACTAGAGCTGCTGATTACCTGCATATACTAACAACTGTTGTTAGTCATTGGTACTAAAATATAAGTAATGTGATATTTATAAACTGTTACTAACCCTCCCCTATCCTCTCTCTCAACAGCATTCTCATGTGGCACTTGGTGCCACTGCTCTACTGCTAAGTTGTTTCCTCAGTCATTTGCAGCCAAAGTATTGGGACGTTTTACCACTACTTTATATATCCTACTATGTTTTGAATAGAGGAACATTACCTTCTGTCACTGGTTACTTATATTGACTTCTACTTGAATGAATTAAAATTATTTTGCACCATCTTTAAAGGCCTGTTTATTTTTAGTTGTTTTGTTTCCTTGGTTACAACTCAGTGGTACTCATGTGTGACGTCACTTAAGCAGTGGGACACCCTTATGTCAAATCACTATCTAAGATTACTAATATGCTATAATTTTGCTCTCATTTATTTTTCTTTTTAATTCCCTGGTTAAAGAATACTTGGCTACATTATTTTTAACTTTGATTTTTGCTTTACTTTATCGGGTTAGATGAACAGTTCTTTGAATTCTCTGTTTTGATCTTTGCTTTGATATACCATCTTTTTTTAGCATAACAAGAGATCTAATAGACTCTGGGAAAACTGAACAAAACGTATATTAATATTAAGACCAAAAAAATGAATATTCCTAAATACTATAAGTTAAGACAATGTTGAGTTAGTATAAATCTACATTAGTTTCTGCTTGCTGACCACTAATACAAAAGGAAACAACTGCTTTTTATATTGTTACCCTATAAATATATATATACTGTCATGTGTGTATAAATTCCTCACATTAAATTCCTGATTTTATTGAGTGAATTTTAGGCTGCCACCACTGGATGTCTAATCTTGCCGAATGATGTTGATATGAACCACTGCAGAGAAAAATAGAAAAGGTCTTAATGTTAATTTTTACATTAGGAACATGTGCTCACAGGTGAACATTCTATATAAAATATATAGTTAAGATGTAGGAAGCTGTGTCATTTTATCAAGGATTTAACTACACAAGCACAATGGGAGCCTCTGAAAGGCACAGTTACTAAATAGTGGGTGATTGCAGTGTAAAAAGATACAGTGAAGCATGTAAAACTGCTAGGTAGCTCTGAAAATCAGCCTAAAAGGGCTGAATGGTAATGAGATGTCAGCTGGGAAATGAACCATAAAGAAAATGTCAAATTTGATCAAAATATAGGTCGTTATATGCCTTTTACTGAAGTGACTTCATGTGTCAAATGTGCAAATTATTGTTCCTCTAGTGTTAACGCGGTGTATTTCCAGATTGCTTCTGCCTCCATTTGTATACCTGCATACTGTAGTTTTTTTTCCGTACTTTATATTAGTTTCTATTCCTTCTCTTCCAATAAAAGAAGTTGGTCTTATATATGGTCATATATTACACGATCTTAGCAACTTTATACATTTCTATAACAGCCAAGTCTTTATGAACCTTTTGTGTATGCCTTAAACTTGCTGCAAACAAAAATGTAAAGTATCATTCATTTTACCAAGAGATATCTTGTTAAACAAGTTAGTATCTGCCTAATTTTAAGCACTGTACTATTTTATTAATGCTTGAGCTCTTACCAAAAGCACAGACCCAGGTTTTTCCTTTATATAGAAATGTGATAAAACAATTAAAAGCTATATAATTGGCTTTAATGCAAAGGATAGCCCCTTTGGTCCCATTATCAATATCTTCTTTTAAAGCACTTTTCATTCATGTACTTCTTAAGCAGTTTGAAATGACATTATAACAGTTACCAAATCAGTGTATTATACAAAATCTATAGAATATTGTATCGTATTTTATGCTTTCAAGTGTTAATTTAACACTGATGATTTTGCCATTATATAAGCAGTCAACTGCCTGAGACTGTATCCTATAATATTCTGTGATTATAAGACTAATATTGTGATAACTGTGCCATTTTTAATGTTAGTTTTTCATGACCTTTAAAAAGCATATTTGAATAGCTTTATTACTGATTCATTAATTGTGGCATATGCTAAGCCTTTAACCTTAAAAATGTTTGTGTGGATCAAGCTTCATTTAACTCATTTTAGTTTCTAATATTATGAATATTTTTTAAAGTACAGAAATACACGAAATTAAGTGAGGTTCACAGGAATGTTCAGGAAATTATGTTAAAAAATAAGCTTGAACTGCTTTTATGACTCCTGCAGCTTTTGTTTTGTAGAAATCTGTAATGTGGCCAACTATAATGTGTTGCATCCAAAATGATTATTATTGAATGAATTGTGGCTAATTTAGCAATAATTATAATGAAGCTATAAAAGCGTAAATGTTTTTCTTCTCAGTTCAAATCCAGGCAATAATTGGCTAACACAAAAAAAATCCCTACAAACTATGCTACAAATCTGCTTTCAAAAATAGAAAGTTGCAATCAGTGCACTATGTGTGCCATTAAATTATTTTACATAATTGAATAATTAAAAAAATGAAGTATGTTTAATTTTGAAAATTCCCTTTTGAAATGTCCAAAAATGTATTTAGGTGTAATTTAATACACTTAGTTCTTATGCACAATGCCTAACTATAAAATAAATGTGAAATCCAAGACCCACAAGGACAGACCAAGAACAAAAATGGACAGTATTTAATTTAAGCTAGAAATGTAAGAATGAACATACTATTAACTAAGCAGAATTTCCAAATTTTCAGCTCATGAAAAATAAGATGTGTAACAAATATGTCTATAGTGAATATTTAAATTTGTACACAGTTAGTAATAAAATAAACCAACGAGTATTAGTGGGATGGATATAGAGGTACAGTAGTCCAAAACACTCCACCTTCAAAATGGAGAGTACCAACTTTAATGATATTAAGTTAAATTTGTATTACAATGAGCTTGACTAAGTGAAAATAATCTTTTAATATATGTGTTGTCACGTTTCAGTCCAGATTTGCACAAAGAACACTTGGAAAAGTCCTTTTAAAAGTCCTTATAAACACACTTTATTGTTGAACTTGAAACAACAATGTTAGAAGTCTGCGATAAACTCACTAACTTCAGTTGTCCTATCCTGCAAATGAAAAGAATTCACAGGCACCTCCATCAGCTCTGTCATGCTCCGAGAACGATGTGCAGGATAGAAAGCTCAGCCGGCTAGTGAACAGAAGACATAGGATCTCAATTGGCTTTAAAGGTTTCTATTACCGTGAGATATGAGACTAATCTGCAGTTGCTCCAGCACTATCAAAGTTTAATTTTTCTGAAAGTATGCCTTTTCAGTAAATGAATCAGCTCTAAACTGCAAAAGCACAGCCTGTTCACTCACAATTTATAAACAAAGAAAATGTGAATACACACTGTAACTTTATTTTGCTTTACTGTATGTTTTATTTAAATGAAGTTTCTCTGACCAGCAAGATGGAGCAGTGGTTAACCTGGTTGCCTGACTGATCCAGTTGGTTTCTCTGTGGAGTTTCCATGCACCTTCTCTCTTTCTATGTGTGGGTGCTTCTACAGGTATCACATTTTTCCAGTTCTCAGAGGTAGATGACTATTTAGTTATTCTAAACTGGCCCAGTGTGAGTATGTACACGAAAAAGCTGCACAATAAACTGGTGCCCTGTCAAGGACTGATTCCTGACTTGCACACAAATACTGCGAGGATACACGTCAGTTCACCAAGACCCTGAATTGCTGACAATGTTGTGTTACCTGTCATTAGACATATCTCATAATTTACAATTTACAACATAAACATATTTGGAATGTGTAATGGAAATATAGAACAGCCACTTGCATATAGGGGGATGTACAATCACTACAAAGAATAACAACTGTGTGTGCAGCCAACCACTGTTTATCTATACTACTGTGAGCAGGTGCACATATAAGCTAGATACCACCATTAAAATTCTGAACCCGCTTATTCCAATTCAGTGCAACAAAGTCCTGGGGCCTCATGCATGACGTAAGCACAAAAGCCGAAATGTGCTTACACACAACAAAATCCAGATGCATAAATCTTTGTGTTCGCCAACTTCCACGTTCTTCCGCTAGATAAATCATGGTCAGAGTGAAAAGTAACACACGTGCCCATGCCTGCTGCCCCACCCCAACTCCTCCCAGAATTACGCTTCTTTGAATATGCAAATCAATATAAATAGCCCTTAAGCTCAGCGTTCGGTGAAAAGGCAATGGCAAAAGCACAAGGGAAAATAGAATTTCAGCGAATACCAAGTGGAGGCAAGGAAAACCGTACTATTTGTTGGTTTAAACAGTGGTATAAACAGCAAAAGGAAGTTGATCGAGTGACATAGCGTGTCAGAGAAACTCGAAAGCTCAAGTTCACAAAGTCGCACAGTGCCCGAAATAAAAAAGAAGTTGTCAGATATCAAAGTCGCCATGAAAAGGCAAGTCGTAGCCCACTGTCTGAGTGTCATATGAAAGCTTATTAGGGTACAGAGAAAAAAAATAGGCACACAATGGGAAAAAAGCACGAAATGTCAACTTTAATCTCGAAATTTCCACTTTAATCATGTAGTTTATTTTGTCATTAAAGTAGAACATCATAAACTTCACCTTAAAATTGTTTAATTTATTAGTTTCTCAAATCCCATCGTAACTAAAGTAGCACGTTAAATGCTTTGTTTTGTATTTGATCTTCTATGTGTTCTATGTGTGTGAATTACTACGCCATGCTTCTGGGCTTTCTCTTCCTCCGACAGGACACAGAATCCATTACATTCGTGATATTACAGCTCTCTGAATAATTAAAATACTGAGATGTATATGTGATATCATTTTCATGATTATAGGAGTTAAAGTATGTTATTAAACATGGGAATACGGTGGCGCAGTGATTGTTCATGTCTCACGCAAGATGCTTGCTGTGCCGTGTGCTACCTTCGATGAAATACTTTATTGTAGCAGTACTGTCTCTTTCAAATGTACTAACCTCTAATTCTTTTCCTTACTTTTCTTTCTCCAAATACCCAATTACCATTCAATCAGCTCTGTAATAGACAATAAGCCATCTGTAAGCTTAGAACACTGATTCTTCAAAACTATTAAGGAACATTGAAATATCTTAGTAGTATGTGTTAAATTATTCTATCCATCTAGCCATCCAGTGTTGCGCCAGCCCCAGCAAATATATAGCGCGAGGCAGGACCAATCTGTAAACGGATGCTGCGGCACCGTGTCCTCACATGTTTAATTATTAACAATATAGATTATTTAAATGAAGTTAAAGTTGTATCTGTATAATATAATAAACATATTTTGCCGCATTTCATCTTAAAAATATCGTCATCATATGTAAATATGCGCTTTATAAAGTGGCTCAGGTTGTGCAATATTATAACTGTATCACAAGTTTACAGTAAGGTTATTGTAGAAGTATAAGTACAAACAGTTCTACAAGGAGCACTTGATGTACTGATTCAGTGCGTCTAGAGTCCTTGGGATGAAACTGTTTCTGAACCGCGAGGAAAGGCTCTGAAGCGTTTTCCGTATGACAATAGTTCAATATATAGCATGGCTAAGGCAGCGTGCGCTTGATACTGTATACCGATAATTCTCTTTCCAATCAGCTGATGTACAGGTGTGATTCACACTCAGATAGAGTGATATAAATACTCCGAGTGGTGCAGTGAGAGTAATATGGAAAAAGATGATCCAATATGGCAACCCCTAACGGAAGCAGCTGAAAGAAGAAGAAGAAGAAAAAGGTGCAGTGAGAGTAACAACGCTAAAGCAGTTATGGTATTTGGAATAGTTTGACCATTCTCTGGACCATTATATTGTTACAGGTTAATTACAATTAGATGCATTAAACTAATAAACAATATGCGCTTAATTTCAATGTATTTAAAAGCCACGTCAGGGATGTGGATATAAAAACTAAAGGAAAACCACACATGAACAGTAGCACTGCTTTGACTCTGGGTGCCGCCAGTCTGCAAAACCGAGCGCAGAACTTGTGTAGGACAGGGTAAGAGTTACCATGGAAATGTGCATGGCTTTACGCTAAGTTGTTTAATACATCGCAATCTGAACATGGAAACGTTCGTATGCAACATTTTTGTGCGCACGCACCGTTTATACAGTACATGATGCCCCTGGAGAAGATCCCACCTGCAGTAGGTGTAAAGAAGTAATTGTGGAAATAGTGTTTAGTCCATCTCAAGACAAATTCACATCTTTTATCTAAAGAAAATTAAAACTGACAAAGCATCCAGCTCTACATGGGATGTGGAAATAAAACCAGAGTACTCCGAGTAAACCCTCTGAGTAATGCGGAGACGGAGCAGACTCCACACAAACAATGACCATCGACTATTGGAATCTTCTTGTTCCCGAAACCAGGGTCAAGCTGAGGAGTGTCATTTCTCAGTAGTTGGAACATTTTTGGGTTGCATGTTAAAATGAAGTATGGTAAAAAAAATAAAAAAATGTTCCAGAACCAGGAAAGTAGGCAAAAATAGGTACAAATGTCTAAAAGCAAAAGAGAAAAAACTACATATGCAAGGTCAAAAATGCAAAAAAGAAATATCTTTGGAAATTAGAAAATAAAGTTGTTGGTGTTTCTGGTGAAAATATAAAAGGTTTTTAGGGTAGGGTCCATCTCAGGATACATATTAGGGATTAATAAGCATACTTTTCACTTTAAATGTGTCTTGTTTTAGATTTATCTTTCTAGGCTGCCTCCCACAAAGATTCTTTAATTTTATCCAACTGTACTGATCCACATTGACAGCATCTTTTGTCAGTCTAGCCATTTGAATGGCAAAAATGTCAAGAAAGCCTAATGTTCATATACAGTATATACATATACAGCTGAAGGTAAAGGTGTTTTCTACCTTAATTTCACCTTGTGCTTGTATTTCTGATTACTCCAGCAATCACACTTTTTGCTAAGACTATTACTTGTCCTAAATGTAAGGTGATCGATGTGCTTTACGTACCCAAGCAGGTTGCTGCTTAAACTCACTAACCTTTTTGTACTTTCAAGATGCGCACTCCTTTGTTCCTCAAATACAAGAATGTTTTTCCTCCAAATGCTCTAGTTTCTTTTTATACCTTTTTTTATGCCAACACTTTCTTTGTGCTGTTCACATCAGGGCTTCTTCGCACATTAAGGCTTGAGTTTTCTTGTGCTCTAATCACATGAGGGATTTTAGTGCCCCAGGAGTTGAGTTTCTAACTGGTCTAAAAACTCAAATTTCTATGAACTCTAAAAACAGGATTTTCATTCCAAATTACTGAGATCGCTCTTCTTTTTGTAAGCACAAGAAACTTTTCATTTGTTCTTCTTCTTCTTTCTCTACTACTCTCCATATCTTTTTGTCCTCTGCATCTTGTTCTGTTACACCCATCACCTGCATGTCCTCTCTCACCACATCCATAAACCTCTTTTCCTCTTGCCTGGCAGGTCTATCCTTAACATCCTTCTCCCAATATACTCAGCATCTCTCCTCTGCACATGTCCACCGCAACACAATCTCGCCTCTCTGACTTTGTTTCCCAACCGTCCAACTTGAACTGACCCTCTAATGTACTCATTTCTAATCCTGTCCATTTTTATCACAGCAACCAGAAATGTTTCCCTCAAAATAGGTGTTTCTTTCTAGATATAATGCACACTAGTGTGTGATGAAAATCACACAATTGCAAACCTTACACAGAAAATGACACAAAACAAACATTCATTCAGCAGTAAAAAGACAAAACAATGTAAAACACAAACACACGAAACCCCCAGATTCCGACTTTCCTGACTCCATTAAAAACTACGACCATTTAAACAATTCCTTTTTCTAAATATCTAAATTCTTCATTTGTACCCATTCCTGTGGAGGTGTCCAATAATTTAAATAAATGATCAAGCATGAGATGTCAGAATTTTCTGTAGCATATTTCAACTTTCCTGATCATGGTCACATTGATTCTATCACAATAGTCACAGGAAAAGAGCTGACATTAAATATTTAAATTCATTTCTCACATTTGTATAAGTGCATTTGCCAATTAAGGTTTTAATCTGACACTTTTCCTTAACAGACTGTTGCTTTTTTCCACATGTAGTGGCATTCAGTTATTTTTCATCTGCCTATTCTTGTACTATTTCATACATATTTTTATCACTTTTTACCTAGTTTTTTTTATCTAGATTACATATGTTTTTATTTAGATTTCTCACAGTTTTCCCAGACAGAAGCTTGACAGATAAAATATATTGTTCAAAAACTTGTTTCACAATGTGGAATTTGTTTACCTGTTCTTGCCTGTTCTCTTTTAATAGTACAGTACCTTAGAACAACAGAACAATTTTGACAAGAACAGGCCCTTCAGCCCAACAAGCTTGCCAATCCTATTCTCCAGCTTAAAATAACATCAAGTCAAGATCTGAAGATCCCTAAAGTGCTACTCTCCACCGCACTACTTGGTTATTTATTTCATGTGTTTATGATTGTTTGTGTGAAAAAAAAAACATTTTCTAACATTTCTGCGAAATTTGGAGTTTGTCCTAATTTTTATGTTGAAGAATTTAATTTAAAGCAACAGCCCAATTTAATTTAAAGTAACAGCCCGGATTAATGGTACTAATTACAGTAAACCCTTGTTTATCATGGTTAATCCATTCCAGACTCTACCGTGATAAATGAATTTCTGCGAAGTAGGATTCTTTATTTATAAATCAAATATTTTCGCAGTTAGAGCATAGAAAACCTGTTTACAACCTTGTAAATACATTTTTTTAACATTATTAGAGCCCTCTAGACATGAAATAAAACCCTTTAGTCAAAAGTTTAAACTGTGCTCCATGACAAGACAGAGATGACAGTTTCTTCTCACAATTAAAAGAATGCAAAAATATCTTCCTCTTCAAAGGAGTGCACGTCAGGAGCAGAGAATGTCAGAGAGAGAGAGAGAGAGACAGACAGAGAGAGAGAAAAGCAAACAGTCAAAAATCAATAGGGCTTTTTGGGCTTTTAAATATGCGAAGCACCGCCAGACAAAGCAGCTGCAAGGACGGGAGCAATGAGAAGGTAGTCTTTCAGCATTTTTTAGAGGAGCGTCCATATCCTCTAGGCCAGTGTGCAAACTGCCCCTCTGCTCACACCCCCTCCGTCAGGAGCAGAGAATGTCAGAAAGAGTGAGAAACACAGAGAAAAGCAAACAATCAAAAATCAGTACGTGCTGTTTGGGCTTTCAAGTATGCGAAGCACTGCACGGGAAGCACATCGTATATCATTGAGGAGTTTTATTTAATACATAATATGTGCTGTGATTGGGTAGCTTCTCAGCCATCTGCCAATAGCGTCCTTTGTATGAAATCAACTGGGCAAACCAACTGAGGAAGCATGTACCATAAATTAAAAGACCCATTGTCTGCAGAAATCCACAAACCAGCGAAAAAATCCGTGATATATATTTAGATATGCTTACATTTAAAATCTGCAATGTAGTAAAGCTGCGAAAGTTGAAGCGCGATATAGCGAGGGATCACTGTACCTTCATAATACTAAAAACTTCAATGAAGTCACTTCTTAGTCTATGTTTGTTTAAACTAAAAATAGTATAACTCATTCAGTCTTTCCCCATGCCACTGTCTTATTGTAGCTAATGAGGGGTCCACCATGACTTGACAGTCCTGCTCGTGAGGTGTATTTTCAAGTTTTAAACCTCCCATTGTGTATGCAAATTTAAAATTGTTGCATCTTATGTGTACTTAACATTTTCTTTCATTAAATTTCATAAAGTTTGTAGTAGTCAGGTGTTGTACCGTGTTAGCCATTATGGATGCAAAGAGAAGTCAAGCAAAATGACACATTTTATTGGTTAACTGAACAGATTACAATATGACAGCTTTTGAGGCAGGTTAGGCCCCTTCTTCAGGCAAGATGTAATGAATTGATTGATTATTGTCAATCATCAATTGATTACGTTTTCCCTGAAGAAGGGGCCTGAGCTGCCTCGAAAGCTTGCACATTGTATTCATTTAGCCAATAAAAGGTGTCATTTTGCTTGACTTCTCATTAAGTTTGTCGTCTTCTTCTTCTTTTGGCTGCTCCCGTTAGGGGTCGCCACAGCGGATCATCTTCTTCCATATCTTTCTGTCCTCTGCATCTTGTTTTGTTACACCTATCACCTGCATGTCTTCTCTCACCACATCCATAAAGCTTCTCTTAGGCCTTCCTCTTTTCCTCTTCCCTGGCAGCCCTATCCTTAGCATCCTTCTCCCAATATACTCAGCATCTCTCCTCTGCACATGTCTTAACCAATGCAATCTCGCCTCTCTGACTTTGTCTCCCAACTGTCCAACTTGAGCTGACCTTCTAATGTACTCATTTCTAATCCTATCCATCCTCGTCACACACAGTGCAAATCTTAGCATCTTGAACTCTGCTACCTCCAGCTCTGTTTCCTGCTTTCTGGTCAGTGCCACCGTCTCCAACCCATATAACATAGCTGGTCTCACTACCGTCCTGTAGACCTTCCCTTTCACTCTTGCTGATACACGTCTGTCACAAATCACTCCTGACACTCTTCTCCACCCATTCCACCCTGCCTGCACTCTCTTTTTCACCTCTCTTCCACAATCCCCATTACTCTGCACTGTTGATCCCAATGCCTTTTCATTAAGTTTGTAATAATCATATTGTTTTATACAATTTAGTATACTGTTATTGCATGGCTATGTATTATACAATATAAATATATAAAAGGTATGAAGATAACATAATATTTACCTTTCCTCTTTCCTTATTTCTAACAGACAGCCTAATTAAACTTGGTATAACTTGCACTGGCAGACGGTTCAATAGATTTTCTTGCAGGTGTACATTTGAAGGCAATCCAGACGAAACTACAAAAAGAAAACAGAGTGCATAGGAAAGAAAAATAAGGTCTTAATTTGGTCTAATCAAGCACCTGGCAGCTCTTGACAGAATGACAAATGCAAATGAACAGACACATTTTGAGAATAATTACATATGAATTTCATAAGGAAATTATGAATTAATTTAATGATTTTTTTAAAATCAGTTTCATTCTTTCCTGAACATCAAAAATACAGCATTTTTGAAGTCGTTTATTTGTAAAATAAAAACACTGAATATTTCGAAGACAAAGTTGGAAACAGTCTAATAATGGTGGAAGTAACATTTTGGGTAAGTAGTACTTGATAATCACTTCATAAAATGAAGTTAATTATTAGGCAAAAATGTGGTTTTAATTTATCCTGAAAGCTATCTTATCTGTAATGGAATGTAATTGTATTTCAGATTCCTCCATTTCAATAGTAATGAAAAGAAATAATTGGTACACTTTAAGTGGCTAATTTCATCTTTCATCCCCAGATAAGTGATTTACATCATCAGAGTTAAATGTCAAGCTTCATGACGCATTCAGCGCTTTTACTTGCCTAGCACTCAATGAGTGCTGACCTGTTGAATGTGTTAATATTAGTGTCTGAAATTATTAAGCAGCCAAATCCAGGCAGAGCACCACATACAATCTGATGGATTATAAAAGGTTAAGCTATTTATTTTTATCTAATACATTTATAATTATTTAGTTAATTGATTTTTTTTTTTCAAAGCAACTATTGTGAAAGAAAAGGATTAACAAATATTACTGTAGTGCCTGATGGAAGTAAATTATAATCTACTTTGACACTGTAACCTGAGTGAACAAATTCATAATTGGGAAGGAGTATGAATTAGTTAATAACATCATCTGTGCTGAAGCCAGACACCTGCTAATGTCATTCTTTGTGAGGAGATGTGATGATTTGAGTGAATCCCCTCTCCATCTGGCTAAAACACCAAAGCACATACTTAAAATTCTCAATGTGAAACAAAAAACAACAGTCTGAATCTATGGTCTCCTTGTCATTCTTTTTTATCTGATTTCACTAATAACAGGACCAAGTGTATTACTAATACTATACGGTATCTGAGGAGAAGCATATTAAAAAGCACCCTTTTCACTTAGCTTATGAACTTTCAGTAATGATGAGGAGAAAGCATGGTTTACATTCAAGATTTATTTACTTTTGTTAAAAATTCTGCTTTCATGACAGTCAAACTTTTGAGTAGTTGTTGATCCTTACTTTGAACTTCTTTTGAGTTCACTCTGCTAAAATGTCAGTTTTTTAATCTGTTTTCAGAGCCCACAGGACACCAAAGCCCACCCCAACAGCATCTGGTGCAGCTCAGGATGGGACAATCGGCCCATTGCAAGGCACACTTTCACACATATTTCTGGATGCATCTTAGCAAGATCTCCCAAATGTCTTACCTTTTTTGTTATGGGCATTTTTTTTTGTTTCTTTTCTTTGTTTGGTTGGTTTTTGGTGCTCGTGACATTGCCAGATAATGATATTATTATGCATGCTATACAAGATGTGTGTTCAAAAATGGAAAAAAAAATGTTTGGGGGAACTCGTCTTCACTGTAGCAATATCCATATTGGACAATGCTAATGATAAGACAAAACAACTTTATACATTTTGAAAACATTCCAGGCCCAATGTTCACAGCGTCAAGATAATGCAGAAGTAAACAAACGGCAAAGCAATATTTATACTGTCCTCCTTCTTCAGCAGTCATGCACAGCCATGTCTCTGACAGATGTAGGGAAGCAGTCAGTAGACCATTTAAGCACAGAAGGCTTGCATTCATCCAGCTTAAGTACTAGACAACCTAAAGAGAAATAGAAAACTGAAGGATGTTTAACGGTATCTTTGTGACAAATGCAGCAGCTCTTGAACGGCGAAAAGCAAATGTCAATGGAAGTACCTCCTAGCATTGTGTACAATCAAATCCAAAACATGAACATACTAGGTTAATTGGAGATGTAATCAGCCTCTTAGAAACTATAAAATCTGGAACACTGTATACCGACTCTGTAATACTGAGTGCCACCCTGTCAGACTTAAAACTATTCACAGACTGAGAGTTTAACATTTACTCTGACACACACACGCACACTTAATTGCTAAAACCTGCCTCTACATCAGAACATGAGGCTTGTGCTGACGGTATATCTTGTTTTATCTTTTGCAGCATCCTTCAACCGATTGCCACTTAACTGCTTGTAACTTAACTAGTCATGAAAGGACTAGAAGATGAAATCAGAAACAAGACGCTGTTTCTGTCCAGTCTTCTGCCAGTGACGGGGGAGCCCTCTTTTATCGGTGCTTTTGCTACTTCCCAGTGCAGTTTTATAAGAAAGATAAATAAGTGATAAACCTCTCTTGCCGTAGGGGCAGGAATTTGCAGGAACATTAACTTAAGCACTGTGCCTTGACATGCCATAATAATCTCTGCCACCTGCAAGCATTCAAATGCTAAAAAGAGACATCATCACTGCCAATACTATACTTCCTCATGAAGAATATGTCATTCTTGCAGGTGCTTATTCTAGAAAGAAAAAAAAAACAAACTTATGCTTTAGGCCTATAAGATTGATCTTGTGTGTGGTTTTATGAAAAAGAATGTTTGTTTTAGGGACCTATTGCACTAGATTACGAACGAGTGCCAGCAAAAATCTGGCCCAAGGTCTTTTACTGTTTGTTTCATGAAATATTGCCAGAGTTCAACCCTAGTTATCTTTGGTATGCCAATGTTGGAGCACTGTAATTTTCTTCACATCAGCTACAATTTAAAACAGTCGGAACATTGCTTCTAGGGTCTCAACACAAACAAATTACTGGGTCATTTACCAAAATACCAATACAGTGGAACCTCGGTTCACGAACGTCTCGGTACACGTACAACTCGGTTTACAACCAAAAGGTTCGCCAAAGTTTTGCCTCGGTTCACGACCACACACTCGGTATACGAACAAGCCAGTTTCCCTTTCAGTTTGTGCGCGCCGATGATTTCTGCACGTGTTGCATTGTTCTCGGTCAGACGTGCGTGCTTTACCTGTAATCTCTTTGTGTTCTACAGTATTTAGTGTGCTTTTGCAGTTAACCATGGCTTCTAAGTATTGTAACCTCCTCTCCACCCAGTTCCTCCTCACTTCATGCCAGAACTCGACTCGGATTACGGATTTTTCAAATGTTCATTTTTCGGTTCGTAGCGTGAATTGTTGCAATGTTACTTTTCTTGGTTGTTTATTAAGTTACAGATTTTTCAAATGTTCATTTTTTTTCCCTGTGCTTAAAACTCATTTTAAAAAAAAGTGTTTACAGCGATCGGGTTGTAAGGCTATTAGCGTGAACTCCTGCAATGTTACTTTCTTGGTTGCTTGTGGTTGGTTTTTAAATAAAGTTCGGATTTGTTCAAATGTTCCTTTTTTTCCCCCTGTGCTTAAAACTCATTTTAAAAAAAGTGTTTACAGCGATCAGGTCATAAGGCTATAGCGTGAACTCTTGCAATGTTAGTTTTCTCTGTTATTCAATGTTTTTACATTTAGTTTACTATTAGATATGCATTCTATCGTATAATTAACTATATTTGTGCTTAAAAATCTTTAATAAAAATATATTTACATACAGTTTGTACGGTCTGGATCGGATTAATTGTATTTACATACAATCCTATGGGGGAAATTGCTTCGGTTCATAACCAACTAGAGGTTCCACTGTACTTAGTTGTGCTGCTTACACTATATGCACCTGTCTGAAAGTTTAAATTGTCTGATGTTGGCCATTTGGTTTGTACAATTCCAACATAACTCTCGTGGCCTATGCTTTATAGGGCTCTTCTTCCTTGGTCTACATTGGAGTTTCCATCCCTTTCAACATTCACATCCATACTGACAACCCACCCTATTCTCTGGCTTTTTAATGACTCTCCCTTCATCCCCACTATTTAATGTGACTGTACTTGTCATTATCACAATACACAATGCTAAGAGTTTGTCCATTTATTCTGTTTTGTTTCTTTGTGCCCTGTGTTGTCCTTTAACATGACTTCATCTGTAATTCTATTTTTGATACTTTCACTTACTTTATCAGTATTGCTATTTACAAAGTTTCTGTAATTTCTTTTGTAAACTTATAACATCTACTTTAGATTTATATAACTGTTTTTCATACTTATATCAATTACACTTCTATACATTGTTTCTGCCAATGGTACAGTTTCCATAGCTGATAAGATATTTTTGTAACACTGGTCATGGGAACCATTTCGTTGTTTGTCTGCATCCATTGATTGTTTCTCTTATTTGACTGTGTATAAGTGTGTCATTTGTTTGTTGATGTTTTATAAAGAAACAAGTCAAATGATTACAGCACCAAAAGTAATAACAGCAAAAAGGGCCAGAAAGAGTTGATGTTTGCAGGAAAGCAAAGAAAAAACAATAATTTAAGGAAATATTTTTGTAATCTGAAATAAAATAAAACGTAAAACTATATTAAACAACTATAGAAGCTAAAACAACTAACTAAAATTAAACAGTACATTACAGAAAATGCAAATATGTTCAGCTGTTGTCATGGCTATATTTATACACAGGCTAACATCCCAGGGAACCTGATATTAATCAAAATATATGAATACTTTCTTTGTTTTCCAAAGAAATATTCCTGCCACTACACTGACTAAACAAGTCTTCTTTAACCAATTTATCCTCATCTTTGAGATAGCACGTACACCACAGGCCACACACACCTGCCATCCATGAATTTGCTCATCTGTAGTAAACTTCAGCTAGTGATGACAGGCTTTTGGAAAAGTGTTTGCAGCAGCAGAGTGAACTGAATATGGGCTAATGTAAAGCTTGCGAAGAACAAATGAATATATCTTGTGATAATAGTGACAGTTCATAAAATAACAGTGGCAGCATGACTTATTCTAATAGTAGTGCTCATCTGGTAAACTGTAGTGCAGCTGCTGGTTGCCCGTGTTGTGACTCGAGTGTTAAACAGCTTTCAAAGCTGTCCTTCACTCATCTCCAAGGTATGAGGCAAATGTATCTGATACAGATGATACCATACATAATTTACTCATAAGTTCATAAGTGATAGCATATAAGGTGTAATTGTGACTTAGCCCAACATACATGCACAGCATCTGATCTAGCACTACACACTAAAAACAAATTCCAAGGTTCACATATGGCCTAATGTCAGTTATGACAAGCTGCCTGGTTCTTTGCACTTACAGCATTGGTATATCAAGAGGTAATCCAAACACTTGAAGTTAAAATATACAGGTCAACAAAACATTTATGTGAAACTTCTTAGATAGATACATAGATAGATATTGCTTGTAAACTCAACATCATGTTTGCAGGATGCTGGCCTAAGAGGCAGAGTTTCAAACAAAAGCAATATCCGAAACTGACAATTACAAAAAGAAAAAGTTCAATGGACAAAAGAACACAGACATTGGATGGAAAAGGACTAGAAAAGTGTATTAATGTAATGTTTTCTCTGTTTCATTCTGAAAAAAATGATGTTTCTTGAGAAAGCTATTTCTTCTTGGCCGTTTTTGAACCCTGAACTGAACTTTAGAAATGCCAGTACCTTTAAACCCAAGTAAACAACTGCCAAGTTTTCTCTTATAACCAAATTAGCATGTAAAATGTCTAATTAAAGATAAGCTATAGAAGTTTACCATCAGGGAACTGAAGTTAAGACTGTTGAAAATGGTGTTTTGCAGTCATATGTAAATAATAAATTTTAAAAAATCAGTTATTTTAAGCATTAATAGCAACATTAGTAATGTTTTGTTTGTATTTTTAAATCAATTTAATGATATCTTCATAAAATAAAAGGTAGCAATTTCTATTAAAAACCTGAAAATTTGAAGGTATGTCCAAAATTTGAAAGATAGTGTATATCCTGTGTACACATATACAAATAAATAGAAATTTCTTTGTGAAATAAAAAGTAAACTAGAAGTAAAAATGTATTATGAAGGCTAACAACAGCTGAAGTAAGCTCAAATAAGATCAAAAATGATACAGAAATAAAAACTAGTATGAAAGGCAAAACTACATTAACCTTAGTACTAATCTCATTTTGTTTCATCCTTTACTGTGTGTGGATTATTTTCTATTACCATGAAGCCAGTAGGAAAGTAATGGTCACTTGATCTCTTCATTTTATGGTGTTGCTGGTCTAAAGAGATTTGGTGACATACAGTCATATGAAAAAGTTTTGGAACCCCCTCTTAATTCTTTGGATTTTTGTTTATAATTGGCTGAGCTTTCAAAGTAGCAACTTCTTTTTAATATATGACCTGCCTTATGGAAACAGTAGTATTTCAGCAGTGACATTAAGTTTATTGGATTAACAGAAAATATGCAATATGCATCATAACAAAATTAGACAGGTGCATAAATTTGGGCACCCCGACAGAGATATTACATCAATACTTAGTTGAGCCTCCTTTTGCAAATATAACAGCCTCCTATAGCCTTTGATGAGTGTCTGGATTCTGGATGGAGGTATTTTTGACCATTCTTCAATTAAAAATCTCTCTAGTTCAGTTAAATTTGATGGCTGCCGAGCATGGACAGCCTGCTTTAAATCATCCCATAGATTTTCAATGATATTCAAGTAAGGGAACTGTAACGGCCATTCCAGAACATTGTGCTTCTCCCTCTGCAGGAATGCCTTTGTATATTTCCAACTGTGTTTTGGGTCATTGTCTTGTTAGAATATCCAACCCCTGCGTAACTTCAACTTTGTGACTGATGCTTGAACATTGCCCAGAAGAATTTGTTGATATCGGGTTGAATTCATCTGACCCTCAACTTTAACAAGAGCCCCAGTCCCTGAACTAGCCACACATCACCAGAGCATGATGGAATATCCACCAAATTTGACAGTAGGTAGCAGGTGTTTTTCTTGGAATGTGGTGTTCTTCTTCCGCCATGCTAATCCAACCAATTTGGTGTTGCAAGTAATCAGTATTGAGCAGTTACATGCATTCAAATCAGCAAAATTACAAGGGTACCCAAATTTTTGCACAGCCAGTTTTTCACATTTGATTTAATTTCATACAACTAAATACTGCTTCACTAAAAATCTTTGTTCGGAAAACACCCCAGTACTCAGGTGTTCCTAGGAAACGAAAGACATACCACTGTTATCTTTTTTGTTGAAAGTAGAGTATATTATTATGCAGGCTGAGAGGGGTTCCCAAACTTTTTCATATGACTGTATAATTGTACTGTTCAGGAAGATTTTCAGGGATCAGCATGTTGTGATCTTGTTAGCCAAGTTAAGCAACTTATAATGTCAATTCTAATAATAAAGATTGATTGATTGCTCACATAACTACAGCAGTCTTGGCAATAGTTCAGTAGAAACTGTGTTGTGTTTCTAATTGGCAGCAATCATGGTTTGTTGGTCTGAGTGGATCATAAGGAGCAGAGGCTCTTTTAATTCCCCTACATCCAGATAAACCCAAGGCAAGTGTTTGTTTCTTTTTGTTTGCCCATCCAGCAAGGTGATGGTTGTTTTGTGTCTGTCCAGTCAGCCAAAGCCATGGTGGCTTTTTGCTTTCTATCTAGCTGCTCATCCATTCCATTGCTAATCCTTGCATGTAACATGAATGTGTTTGGGTTTTAACAGAAAACTACAGTATTTAAAGAAATGTACATGAGCAAATGTCACACATGCATTTATTGTGCAAGCAATCAAGCTGTAGTCCCTCTCATCACTGTGAACCACCATGCCACCATTCTACCCTCTTCCATATCATGCCTACCTGAAGATTTAATTATAGCTTCCAAAGGTTGAGACCATCTTTTGTCTCCTATGGGTAAGATTTTTTTTTCTATTTTCAGTTGTTTAACTTTTGATAAAAATATTTTATAGTTAGTTGCACTTGTATATATTAAACTTGAATATACTATAATACTTGTCACAAAAAAGTAAAATAGTCCTTTCTCTTGTAGAAATAAACAAATGAATCATTGCTATAAAGTTGGTTGTTTCGGCAGGTTTTCAGCTACAAATGAATCACTGCTTAATTAAATTTAAATAAGAAAGAGCTCAGAATTTTTAATTAGCAGCTCAATTTTTTAGATAAATGTTTCTTCAGACATATCAGCAATGTGCAGCCTGTTAAGGAAGGGCTGTAGAACAAAAGGCTTCTGTTTTATGCCTTTATAGTAAGACTTATGTCATCTGCTTCAGGGACAATAGGCAGGAGAGCTCCACAGGGTAAAGTGCTGAGGCCGCTGCTTTGTTTGATTTAGATCAGTGACATTTAATTGTCGAACAAAAACTGTAGCTAACTTTGACAAGGAATGGTGGATAATTCAATATACTGTAAGGGAAGGTTACACACTGCATAGTGCGGATGTGAGGTTTAATGCAAATAAAGTGAAATAATCATTGCGATCAGTGATTGAATGTCTCAATTTACTATATACTATATATATATATATATATACACACACTGTATATATAGCATAATGCTTAACATGTGCTACAGAAAATGTATCACATTCAGACAGTGAAAATAAAAAAAACTCAAAGGAAATTACATGTTGCCTTCTCAATACAGTAAAATGAGAGGTGTTTAATTGTTGATGAGTTATATTTAAATAATAGAATAATCCTCAGATAAACTGCATAATTTTAGAATATATCTCAACAGAATTACTGTGGACTGCTGAAAAAGAACACACTGAGCAAAAGGGTTGCAATTCAGGGATTTTTATAATAAGCACAATATACCAAATATATCTTATAATTTGGCAAACTAATATTACATGTTGTTTTCACAGTGGATTTTTATATGTATACAAGCATACAGTATATACATATATAAAATAATATTTTCTGACCCACCTAATTAGGTGGGCAGCCTATACTAGCAGCACTGGGTACAAGGCAGGAAACAACCTTGGACAAAGTGACACTCCATTGTTGAGCCTCCACAAACACACACACACACGCACAAATGGAGAATCTGAAATCAACAATTTCCTTTCACCAGCATGTCTTTTGAAAATGTGGAAGGAATACCACTGCAGACATTAGAACACTGAACAATCAAGGTGAGGGCAGGCCATTCCGCCCAACAAAGCTTCCCAGTCCTATCCACTTAATTCTTCTAAAATAACATCAAGTCTAGCTTTGAAAGTCCCTAAAGTCCTACTGTGTACCTCGCTACTTGGCAGTTTATTCCAAGTGTCTGTGGTTCTCTGTGTAAAGAAAAGCCTCCCAATCTTTCAGAGAGATTTACCCATAACAAGTTTCCAACTGTGTCCCTGTGTTCTTGATGAAGTCAGTTTAATATAATGGCATCAATTCACTGTACTAATTCTCCTCATAATTTTAAACACTTCAGTCGTTTCTTTCTTCTTTTGTCTAAACTGAAAACTCAGCTCATTTAATTTTACTTCATAATTCATTCCCTGTAGTCCAGGAACGAGCTTAGTCGCTCTTCTCTGGACCTTTTCTAATGCTGCTATTTCCTTTTTGTAGCCTGGAGACCAACACTTTACACAATACTCCAGATGAGGCCTGACCAGTGTGTTATAAAGCTTGAGCATAACCTCCTTGGACTTGTACTCCACATATCATGCTATATAAGCTAACATTCTGTTAGCCTTCTTAATGTCTTCTGAACTCTGTCTTGGCAGTTGATAGTGTTGAGTCCACTACGACTCCTAAATCCTTCTCATAAGGTGTGCTTTCAGTTTTCAGACCTCCCATTGTGTATACAAACCTCACATTTTTACTTCCTACATGTAATAAATTACATTTACTAGGGGGCAAGCCCCCTGCTTGCTTCGCTCACCCAAACCAAATACCCCAGGGGATCAAAATGTGCAAGCCACTTCGTGTCTCTGCCTCTCGTGTTGTGGGGGGGGGGGGTTGATGCTGAATACATGCTAAGGAGATGTGGACGGATCAGCTGCTGGCTAACTGCTGCCGAGCTGCGTGTTCTGCTTGTCTTACTGCACGTCGGTCATTTAAAAGCCTGTACAGCAGCTGTCCTTTTGTCTCACTGCCTTGTCTTGTGGGACGTTAAAGTGTCTTCTGAGAACATCACGTCTCGACCCAAGATTTTTTTATTATAATAGAGAGACATACATTATTTGTCACAAATCTGCCCAAGCCTATATGCTGTCTCTGTAAGTCTCTCTTTAATGATTCAAAGGATTCTAGATTATCTGCCAATCCACCTAGCTTGGTATTTATCTGCAAACGTAACCAGCTTGTTACTTACTATTCCTATTCTTTGGAGAGAACTCCCCACCTACAACTACAGGGTGTAAAGTATTCAGATGCCATTTTAGTGCTGGCCGGGTTTCATCAGACTGCGTGGAAAAAGCAGGAGGATGATTAGAGATTTTTGTGAAAGTGCAGTGATGGAAAAAGGAGCACAGTATAATTAAAAATAAATGTGAGATCCAGGCATTGAATTGTGGACTGAATTAGTCCATGTCATTGCTCGAGAAAGTAAGTTGCATCATCCTGGCTGACTCAGAAACAGAAATGATTCACTGTGTGCCAATATTTTTTGATGAATCATTCTTAATCATTCAAAGAAGAAATTAAGGCCTATTAGGTCAGTTCCTTTTGTGGACACTGCTCTATCCAAATATTAATGCCTTCAAATATAAACCTGTGCCACAATGCCACTCATACTTATATTAGAATTGCTCAGGTTTCGCTTTATAATAAAAGTTTTAAATACCATGTGGAGCCTTGACATCTAGGTTTTTAATCAATAACAGTTATTTCCTCTTTATTTTGAAAAAGTATTGAATTACTGTGTATACCAGAAATGTTCAGAAAAGCAACCAGCACAAAACTACAGATTTACACAATGCACTTCATGTGTACTAAAAAAATAGCAGGTGTACAAAAAAACATCAACAAAACAGCAAGGTAAGGCTATAACAAAGGAAAAGTTAATTTCTGCAGATTCAATGTCTCATAATTTCCTTGAAATTGGACTCTTTACCCTTAGATTTTCATGCTGCATCTCACGACATACAGTGTGAAACAAAATCATGGCTGCTGAAGAGAGTGGGTGTCAGAAGTTTGAATTTGTGTTTCTGAAAAGTAGAAGAAAAGGCTGTTAGTGATGCAAAGCCAAGGTCTGCCTTTTAAACGAAGACAAATTACTATCTGTTCTTTAACTGGGTTCAAATCATATATAAAACGTCCTTACATAGGCTAAACTGTACCTTATGAAATAATGTAGGGTGGCTAGTCTGCTGACCTTAATGTTTAGGAAACATAATCAAAATGTATAAACTTCAGGCACCTAATTTTCTCCACACATTCATATCCCACCAGAGAGTTGATTTTCCCTGCTTAAAGCACGAAGCTCTTTTGTCTGTGGTTGTTCTGTTGCTATTAACCATTGCTTAGAGCCACTTCCAGGTCTGTAAACTTTTATGCTTCCAAAGTTAATGGATGAGATTTATTCTCACATTGTATTGCGGGCCAATTTTTTTATTCTGATCCACCACTCTGTGTCCTCTATATTCTCTCCGAGTTTCCCCCTTGGCACATAACTGATGATGGTGTTGTGTTTATGATGTTTTCTCCATTTTGCTTTTTAGAACTGCTCTTCTTACATTAACCTGTCTGAAACCATCTTGCTTTAAGTGATTTCTTTGAGTTTCTAGTACATTTTTATCTTGATAGCTTTAACAAGCTTTTCCTAAAGTCTCCCAGCACATTCATTCAGTTATATGGCAGTTTTAATTTTATTCTCCCACAAGCTGGATTCTGGATTATTTTATTGTTTGTTAAACAATGTACTTTAGCGTGCAATGTACTCTACTCAGTAAGCTAAAGACTGCTTGATCGTGTATACAACAGAAATTGAAAATGATTACAATGCTAAATAAAGAGAAAAAATACAGTATGCCTTTGCTTGATTTACATGTGTCTTTCTGCTGTTTTGGACAAATTCAAATGTAACAGTCTATAAATGACAAATGGCTTCTGTGTTTTGTATGTGATGGACAGCCAGGTCCCATGCCCGGCCGGGACGCTCCTGCTACATCTGTTCAGGGGGAGCAACCATGGGCACCTCAATACCTCCCCCGGGACGCTTGGTGGCAGCCTCCCTGGCAGACAGTGATCCCCCAACCTTTTGCATGGCTCCATGGGAGATGGAGTCTTCCACAGCCTGGTTGGGAGCTCAGATGGCCGCTAGGGGGAGCTGCATGGAGTCAACAGCCTGGCTGGACGAGTCTTCAGCCCCACCCGGAAGTGCAATTAGGACCAAGTGGTCAAGCACCTGTAATGCTTCCGGGTGGGCTGTAAAAGGGCCAGCCACCACCACTCGATGGCCAGAGGCAGGAGGAGGAGGAAAAAGCTAGAGGAGGAGTGGTGTTAAAGAAGAAGATGAGTGTTGTGGTGTTTCCTTTGTGTGTTGCAATTGGGCTTTGGGACTGTGTTGGGCTATGTGACATGGGGAAGATGTGTCCCACAGCTGAAGAACACAATAAAGCCTGTGTTAATTTTGTATGTATGTGCGTCAGTCTGTGCCATACATATATATATATATATATATATATATAGATATATACTCGTATATCCTTATTACAGTAACAAAATCCTTATTATGTGAACCTGCCCTTTACATTGTTGTAGAAGAGCGCTACAGGAGCACCTTCAAGGCTTTAAGCAAGTTTCTTGAGAGGACCTATGACATCACTTCCGGCACCACAGTGGATGCCCCACCCCTTCCTCCGGTACAACTGTATAAAAGAGCAAAATCCCAGAAGTCAGTGTCCACTCATGAAACAGCAACTAATGGTGAAAGAATGCATACCGCAGAAGCAATTCAGCCTTTCCTTTGTTTCAATCGTTTTTTGGTGCCCTGAAAAAATATCATTAAACTGAGCCATGCACTAGAACCCCAAACTTCATGTGGAGTTTCTCATTTTCTTACACCATGTAATTAAAGTAAAGTCATATACAGAAGGATATTCTTCATTCACTGACAGGACAAACCCAGTGGATGCCCAGCAGTGGACTTGCACCCTAATGAATATTGTTGTCTGGCTTGCACCCAGTGCTGCACTACATTGCCACAGCTGTCAGAATGTAAAGCCCCTTATGACAAATGATAACAGCAACTGATATGCCAACCAAATTCCAAAAGGCATTGGGCTAAAGCATATAGACACTGGAGGAATGGAGCACATGTAAGATTTGGTAAGGAATAAAGTATGTGCTGGAACTGTCTTCATACAGGGCTTAGAGAATTAGTTCTTCATATTGATGGCAAGTATGTGGCTAGAGAGTTCTCATAATCAGGTTATTAGAGATTAATTATAACTTAATAGATCAAGCAATGATAAGTGTTCATTTGGGACGCTGGCTCTTGACTGTGATGACAATATGGCCTTTTTTTAGTGCCCAGAATGCATTGCTTTTATATGATGTCATCAAGTACCTACAAGTACAGTCAATCCTCATTATTCATGGGGTAATGTTGCTAGTAGATGGCGCGAAAGTCCAAGATGCATATGTTAATACATTGAGTCTATGGGAAATGGGTTTATGTACCCACAACTAATAAAAACTGTAATCTTTCGCTAGAGATGCACTGTGCCACACTACCTGCATATGATATGGTAGGGCTTAATCTTTGCTACGCCATGATATGTATTATTTTTTGGTGTGGGTTAAGCTGAACTTTTATTAATCAATTATAGACATTGTTTAAGGGGAGTGGGTAGTGCTTAGAGTTAAATTATGTGAGATCCTGGTCCATCAAATCTTACATTTTAAAAGTGTACCTTCCAAAAAATCTTTCAAAAAACAAATTAAAAAGCCCTTATAGCAAAGTGAGTATTTGACTTATTTTCAGAAAAGAAATGACTGGTTTAGGACTTGCCGTCAGTTAAAATCACTGGCAAAGATTTCAGGAAAAATGTCTTATAACTCTGAATCATGTTATCAAATACCCTGGCTTTTACTATCTTTTTGTGATATGCAAATGTAGCCTATATGTTATCTACTGCTGAAGTACTGAAGTTATTAAGCTTAATATTAGTGTAAATCAATATAAATCTTAAAACTGTTAATCCCATACATTTTGTACATGTTATTAGGCGACTCTGTAATAGCAGGCACAGCATTGACCTTTGAGAGGGCAATTGATAAAGTTCTCCACGATAAAGCAATAGTAGAAATGAATTAAGCAGATGTGGCAAACCTGCTTGATACACATGTAATGGACTTTGATAGAAGCATGCCACTGTGGCATTGTGTGATGGTAAAATGTACAAAAGGGATGGTGCTCCGAGTGCCTTGGCATTACTTCGCGATTCTATCCAGTGCCTCAATTCTACTTGTAAAATTATAAATAATTACTTGATTCTGTAAACTAAATCATTAACGCTGTTGTTGTTCTTCAAAAGATTTCTTAGAAGCTCGTCTGGGATTCCGAGACATTCCTTCCAACAATTTCCATCCAAGTGGCCATGCTGAAGGTAAGCACTTCCTTTGTAAATACATGGATGGCATTTGACTCTGGGATGGGCCTCCGCTAGAATCAAGGTACCTGTAATTTTTCTCATAGAATGGGTAACATACAAAACTCTGAGGTTTGTCACCCTGTGCCTGACTTATCAGTGGAAAAAATCAGTAGGAAATATTGTACAGGAATCAATGCTGGACATAGCAAGTGGACAATAAAGTGAATATGTTGCTAGTGACAAAGATTACAAGTGAAAATGACAGTCCAGATGATGTTGTCATCCAACATCCTAATATATCCAGATTAAAGAAAATTCTGTCTGCAGAGCCACTTTCTTATTCTTAATGCTCACAATCCCCTAAACGTTATGAGTCCAATGGAAAAGAGAAAAAAAAGGTCTCAAGGAGGTCTTGAATCTCTCCTTAACTGGGGAAGTCTCCATTTTTAAATTGGGGAAAACAGGGGTCACACCCTCGGCTTGGGGTTCAAGACCCTTAGTACAAACCTGCAGCGATCAACGATGGGAGTTTGAAGGCCCTGGTCCAGACGAGAGTTTAAGTCTCTTAAAAGGGTTCAAAAGTCCCTTCTGTAGAAATTTGGAAAATTCAGGATGTGATAATAACTTATTTTGATAATGTTAATGGTATAAATACCAGTTAAAGTATCCTCTAGAGCACATGAGTTATTTACAATTCACCACTGGATTGACTGGACTAGGAAATTTAATGAGGACTTTTTTGTTAAGGTAGTATAATATGGCAATGACACACCAAACAAAATTCTCAGTTTTAAATCTCTCAATTGGCTTTACATAGAATGTCAGCCTTATAAGAATTGTGCATTAAAACAATGTAACTGTTTTTCAAGGACTAATGCTGGGAAAAAAAAGGAAAATGAAATAAAACCAAGAGATCTCTACATTTTTAGAAAGCCTGGGAGGGTGCAGTTTTAGCTGTTTGAGTCAAGCACACGTGTCAGGGTACATGGATGTTGTGCTTGTGTTTGTGTGCACACTTAAGATTTGTGGCTCTCCTTTCACTGTCTGTAGTTATGTGAATGTAATGGTGTGTGATGCATATGAGATATGTATGTGATATATCTATACTAATAAAAGGCAAAGCCCTCACTCACTGACTGACTGACTGACTGACTGACTGACTCATCACTAATTCTCCAACTTCCCGTGTAGGTAGAAGGCTGAAATTTGGCAGGCTTATTCCTTACAGCTTCCTTACAAAAGTTGGGCAGGTTTCATTTCGAAATTCTACGCGTAATGGTCATAACTGGAAGCTGTTTTTCTCCATTTACTCTAATGGAGATGAGCTTGAAACCCGTGGGGGCGGAGTTTGACATCATCACGCCTCCCACGTAATCACGCAGTACGTAGAAAACCAGGAAGAGCCCCAAAAAGCGCTGAACAAAACATGCATTATATAATTGAGAAGGCAGCGAAACAATAAGAAGCGAGCGAGTGATATATACAACCATATTCATGAGTTCTGCTACTTCGGAAACAAAGCACAGTGTAAACCAACACTTTAAATTAAGTTCATAGACAGGCTGCCGCTGGCGTTTGTAATTTAGTGCCTGCCCATATAAGGCCGTCTGTCAGCGGCAATCCAATAGCTAACTGCCACGGGTAAATATTCACAGGTGTAGGACTGTGCTTATGGAGAGGAAGATGAGATAGTCAGGGTGGTGTTTGGCACAAACTCAGCGAAACTGCGAGAGAAAGTTTTAAGTACCGGGACTTCGGTAGCATTAGATACAGCCATGGACATAGCACGACATGGCAACAGCACAGCTGGGAAACTTCGATGCATGTACACCGAGCGGCTCACGTGAACTGACGCAGTGCACAGACAAAAAGCAACAGTTCCGAAGAGCGCTGAACAAAAACCGAATTACACAATTGAAAAGGCAGCAAAAAAATATGAAGCGTCTGATACATACAAGATAAGTATGTAATAAGTACAGCTACTGTAGAAACAAAGCACACGGTGGAAAAAGTGAATGTCCCGCTAAAGGAAGACAGTGTTAAAAAAAAACCCGTGCATGCAGTGTGTCAGGTCTCAGATAAAGAAGAAGACGAGCTGTTTATTGATGCAGTAAGAAACTAATCTTTTTCATAGCTTATTTAACACACTACGTCTCCGCTGCGATACGCGGGTATATATATATGTATATATATATATATATACCCTGATCTACATACTCGAATAATGAATACTTTATTCGCAATCAATGATTGTTTTGGTAAAGCCATACTCAGTGTATTCATTAGATGAACGGTAAAAAAGTAAGAGCGAGGGGAGGGTCACTTATTGAGGCATGCAGGCAAAACCACATTAGCACGCGGGCTCGATGTACGAAAAAATATATCTTTTCAAGTTCTATTTAGTCCATATGTGTCAAATTCAAGGGCCACGGGCCACATCCGGCCCGGAGTGTAATTATATTCGGCCCGCGAGATCATTTTATATACTGTATTATTGTTATTAATGGCCCGGGTATATGAAGCGCTGGTAACACAATAAACTACAGATCCCATATTGCAGCGCTTCAGCTGCCTTGCCGAACACTTACCGCGTTAATCAAGTCTAGCTTGCAAGTTATTGCGAAGCTAGCCCACACGATGCTTAAGAGAAAAGTTGATTCTGAAAATAGAGCCTTTAAAAACCGATGGGAGGCTGAGTATATGTTTACTGACATTGCCGTTAAACCCGTGTGTCTCATTTGTGGAGCTAATGTGGCTGTAATTACAGAATTTAATCTAAGACGGCACTATGAGACAAAACATCAGGGTAACCTGAAAGACCTGAATGCAATGCAGAAGATACAGAAAGCAGAAGAATTAAATAAGAATCTGACACTTCAGCGGACGTTTTTACCCGTGCACAATCACAAAGTGATTTCAAGTGAAGCTGCTTTTATGGGAGACACAAATGCACCAGTGCAACTTGCCCCACTTTCCCTGTTGCCAAGTAATGTTGAACCAAGTCGTCACTACGGTGTTCCCAAATACGCACTTTGCTGATAAACTGAGCGCATGGCGCTTTAGTGACTTTGAAGAACAAAAAAAGTCCGTCTACATGCGGCTCGAACCTTGTGCATGTTTGGTAGCACATATCTGTGTGAGAAGCTCTTCTCAGTGATTAAGACTAACAAAACAGCACACAGGAGTCGCCTCACTAATGAGCACCTGCAGTCCATCCTGAGAATCTCCACAACACAGAACCTCACACCAAACATAAACGAACTTGTTGCCAAAAAAAGATGCCAGGCGTCCAGCTCTAAAATGACATATGAGCAAAGACAACTGAATGATTTGATTTGTTATTGCTGAAAGGAACACATTTTATTTAGATTTCCAGGTTTTGTTATGCACCATGTTCATATTTGAATTTGTATAATTTTGACAGGATATATTTTTATGGAGAGCAAAATCTTTTGGGATATTTAAAATCTAAGTTTATTTTTTATATAAAATTACATGAGTAAAGAAATTTGAATGTTTGTTCTTTTAACGTTTACTTTATTTCTAACTTGTATAATTTAGACAGGATATATTTTTATGGAGAGCAAAATATTATAAGTTGTTTAAGGTTTGAGTTGATTTATTCAGGAATAATATTCCTGTCTGTTTTTACCATTCCTACCAAAGATATTTCTGTCGACTAAATAAAAATTCCTTCTATTTAAAATTTAAATAGAACTTGAACAAATACGATAGTTCATAATATCCACGCAGACTTGCACGTAAGAGCGGGAGTTATCCGTTTTAACAAGCAGCGTCTTGCACTGATACGAAATAGCTGTGTGTGTGTGTATGTAGATATGTATGTATATGTATATATATATATGTTTATATATGTGTGTGTGTATGTATATATATATGTATTTGTGTGTATATATGTGTGTGTATGTATGTATGTGTGTATGTATATGTATGTGTATATATGTAGATATATATATGTATGTATATATGTGTGTGTGTATATATATGCGTATATGTATAGATATGTATATATATATGTTTATGTGTGTGTGTGTAAATATATATATATATTTATATATATATGACAGCAACATTCATCACTCACAACAGTGACAAAACAATTACATTGACAATCATGTTACGTTATTTTCAAAATGTTTCCTTTTCTTTTTCATTGCTTCTTTAACACACTACTTCTCCGCTGCGAAGCGCGGGTATTTTGCTAGTGTGATATATATTTGTTTAGTCATTCTGGTTCCAAAAAGCAATTGCTGAAATCTAATAATTATACTGTGTACACAAAGATGTTCTTTTGATAATTATAAAATGCAAAGGAGACACTTTCTTTCAAGAATAAAAATGCTACAGGTTGTGGTATGTGCATCAGAATAAGTGTTTTGTTTTAAACTATAGATGTTCTTGGTTTATTTATGTTTATATTATATGTAAAATGTGTATAAAGACACTGTTTAATTGGCTCATTGTTAGATATAAAATATTTAGGTATAAGATATTACTTTTCCAGAATAGACTTCAGCACACTTCAATAAACCACTACTGGATCTCTTCTCGCCATCTCTCATATATATACGTGGTTGGGTAATGTGACACAATATTTAACATGTTTTTAAAACTGGGAAGGAACGTTGGTGTGGTGGCGGAGTAAATAGCACTGCTGCCTTGCAATAAGAAAATTACAGAGGAAGACGAACCCTGGTTCAGACACGACAGAGGTGTTGAGTTCTTAGAACTTTGTTGTTGCCCCATCAGGTAAGATTAACTGCACTACAGAATAATAAGATTCTTGGTCTGCTTAGCTTTAGTACTCAATAGAAAATAAATGAAATAAGATGCCTTCGTAACTGAAATAACAGTATTCAATGAAACCACTTGTAAATGTGAAAAACCATAACTAGAACCCTAGTATCTCAGGACATAACTCTTTATTGACCAAAGCATTTGAAAATAATGAAGGATCTCCCCACTAGAACATTAATTCACTAATCAAAAATAGACGATTTAAGTATGTCTGTTATGTCTGGTCACTGACATGGATGTTTGCAAATAGTTTTTTATTAATAACACAGCATGAAATTATTTGGCTTAATCTACTAATTTTACAGGTAGTAATGGTTAAGAAATAGGCCTACCAATTATTATTACATATCATTTTGTTGGCACTAAGTGTTCTGTGGGAGACCCAGATGAAGGAGTCCAATGAGAGCAAAACAACCATGTGCAAAGGGCTGGAGGATGACTATGTTGTGCTTAAGAAGCTCAGAACTGACAGAGGTGTGGTTGGAGCCTCCAAAGCTCACCATAAAAGCAGGCCAGAGCCTTCTTTGTTCTGAAGAAGCTTGCAACCAGTCCTAGTAGAACCTGAAAATGGAGAAAATTACTTTATCTGTTCAAAAATAACTAAAGAACCCCAAGAGTTATCAAAAATGCTGAACAAGGAAGAGAAACCATGAAAACACAGGCTTGTAACCAAAAACAAGGAAATTTAAAAATAAGACTTATTGAACAAAAATAATGGAAAATGCTCAACCAAGCAAACAGAAGTTGCCTAAAAGGTAATCCAAGATTAGCGAGTCACAAAAAAAAAAACTAATCCAAAGACTGAACCAAATACAATAGCAAAAAAGTCCAGAAACCAGCAAAGGAAACAGCACATTTATAAGACTTTAGCACACTTCCATAAACCACTACTGGGTCTCTTCTCGCCATTTCTCAGACTCCTATAGCTTGATGGAGGATCCAATAGCAGTGATATCAGGGTGGCTTCTCCCCTTGGGACACCACCGACTAAGAACATGGGTCATGAGATTTTTCAGGACAGTCCCTATGCCATGCCCAAAGCTTACTGGGTATTAATGGTGCAAAAAGGGTGAGGGCAATTAGTAAACATCAAGACTGCATTCAAAAAAGAGAGAATGTACTTAAACACAAGCTGTGGTTTGATCAGCCACAACTAGACTGCCTGGGCAAGCATGTCTGACGTTGAAAGACCAAAACACGTGATGACCCAAGAAACCTCACTAATAATGTGTTTAATAGCATTGGAAAATTTTTGCTAATCTGCAAATTAAAATGATCTATGCACTCTACAACACTTTTAACCAAAACTGAATGGGTCTGAAAAAAACTATTCAGTTTGGAAATTCAGTTGTGTTAAATCAGAGAGATTTCAGAAACTAGTTGTCCTTTGTCAAGCTTTACAATAGTTAAGAGAAAAAATAACAATAGCACAATGCATGAGCATTTATCTCTTGATGGTTTGACCGCTTAGATATACTACATAACAGCCTGACCTCCTACCTGTATATATCCTTATATACCTTTGTTTATAAAATTGGATGTTATTTGTGATGCTGTTTAAGAACTGTCTGAGCACAATATTCAGAGAAATTAGGGTATTTGTATAGTTGAGCAGTGTCAGCAGCACACAAGGATCACACAGAGGATAGTACAAGGAAACTCTTTTCAGAGAGGCGTTTAAGTCGTTGGAGAAAAACAGCTTATTATGGCAAAATGGACAAACATCAGCCGAAACAGTGTTTAGTAAACTTGCTGAAGCTGAGGCTTGGTTACAGATAGTACTTGTCTAAGGGTACAGAGGCAATGTGTTGGGAAGCTAAAGTCAAAAGGTGCTGGGATATGGGTTTTCATGCAGTACAGGAAAAGAAATGGAAAACATATACCAGGCACAATAAATAAGCTGCTTAAACCTGTGAATAAAATTACAAATTCTCTAATGCAAAATACAAAGAAGGATTTTCTCAAATTAACTTGACTGACACAGGAAGGCCTACAGTACTTCTCTTCCTACTGATATCATTTTATAATTGATGTTACTGAAACGTTTAATGCCACTTATAAGTAATTTCAATTTTGTAAAAGAGTGCACAAACAGCCATTATGGCCACAGGCTACAGAAAAGAAAACTGTTCATGACTGGCATGCTGGCTGTCTAAAGTAAACTGATAAGTCATGGTTGGACAAGTAGCACAATTAAAACGTTGCCTTATACTGAAGTAAACCGAGGGTCATTTACAATGGACAGACAAGCGTGGGCCATGAAGTCTAAAGTATGCTGTACACATACATTTCCAGATATCTCTATTTCTAATCAGTGTAGTGACTAGAGCCTTTTGAATTTAATTTTGAAAGGTGATTTGCTGTAGACCCTAAAAGACAACTCAATACATCTTTAACAACATGTCAACCATCTTCTTGTAATTGACACACCTCAATAATCCCTTAAGTTTATTGAAAATTGTAAATAAATTTAATTGAGTAAGCTTAGGTAGGTGTGTGTTTGATATGTATCCTGACTTCTGCCCTTTGCTACTGAAATAGGCCACAATTCCCCCTATCAGTAAAACTGGATAATAAGTAGATTCAGAAAACAGATGGATGGATGGATAACACAGACAGCCTTAGTCATCTAACTCTAGACTGCCTGCAGCAGAACTTGACAAACCATGACTATTACCATGAAGGGACAATTAACCTATACATCCTCCTTACTGTTAAACAGAATTGATTGGCAGTCCACCATCATGCACAATAAATGTACAGAATGCCAATTTATGGCTGAATTCAATTTGTGGACTGGCCAGCTTATCTGTACTGCAAAACTGTAGTATGATTCAATGTCACCTTAAGAAGCAAGAAAACCAGTGGATACAGAATCAGGCTGGTCTCAAAATAGATTCCAAGACACAGCAGCTCTTTAGATAATCAGAAAAGAGGTAAAACTTTCAAATATTATTAAAGGTGAGAGCACTGATGGAAATCAAGTGTATTATAATTCAGCACATGATAAAATAATGATGTAATCCAGCCATGGATGTACAATTTCTCATTAAAATAATCATTGCATTGAAAGTGTAATAATCCCATCTTAATAGTGTGAGCTGTAAGTTTGTTTTCATTATAACTATAACCATGCATTTAGCATAATGCATACTGTATGTCATTAATGCATTTTGTGCACTATATTACTCTATTTGTTACATAATTGTAAAGCAATATTCAAGGATAATGCTAATAAAATGCGCCTTCCTGTTCTGTTTCACTCTGTAGTTGTTTCACTGTATATGGTTTCAGCTATATTGGATGAAATGAATCTGTTCTGTCCTTGGTTATATTCTCTTTAGAATTCAAAAGCAGATCTATACTAATAAACGGCAAAGCCCTCACTCACTGACTGACTGACTGACTGACTGACTGACTGACTCATCACTAATTCTCCAACTTCCCGTGTAGGTAGAAGGCTGAAATTTGGCAGGCTCATTCCTTACAGCTTACTTACAAAAGTTAAGCAGGTTTCATTTCGAAATTCTACACGTAACGGTCATAACGGTCGATAACGGTCGACAACGTCCGCCATGTTGAACTTTCTTATTTATGGCCCCATCTTCACGAAATTTGGTAGGCGGCTTCCCTGCGCTAACCGAAACCGATGTATGTACTTATTTCGATGGTATGACGCCATTGTCGGCCGCCATATTGAACTTCCCAATGTCACCAATTGTCAAACTTCCTGTGTAGGTAGAAGGCTGACCCCATCTTCACGAAATTTGGTAGGTGACTTCCCTGCGCTAACCGAAACCAATGTGCCTACTTATTTCGGTGGTATGACGCCACTGTCAGCCGCCATATTGAACTTTCCAACGTCACTAATTCTCAAACTTCCCGTGTAGGTAGAAGGCTGAAATTTGGCAGGCCCATTCCTTACAGCTTACTTACAAAAGTTAAGCAGGTTTCATTTCGAAATTCTACGCATAACGGTCATAACGGTCAACAACGTCCGCCATGTTGAACTGTCTTATTTACGGCCCCATCTTCACGAAATTTGGTAGGTGACTTCCCTGAGCTAACCAAAACCAATGTACGTACTTATTTCGGTTGTATGACGCCACTGTCAGCCGCCATATTGAATTTTCCAACATCACTAATTCTCCAACTTCCCGTATAGGTAGAAGGCTGAAATTTGGCAGGCTCATTCCTTACAGCTTACTTACAAAAGTTAAGCAGGTTTCATTTCGAAATTCTACGCGTAACGATCAACAACGTCCGCCATGTTGAACTTTCTTATTTATGGCCTCATCTTCTCGAAATTTGGTAGGCGGCTTCCCTGCACTAACCGAAACCAATGTACGTACTTATTTCGGTGGTATGATGCTACTATCGGCCACCATATTGAACTTTTCAACAGTCTTTGTTACTTTTGGGCCCATCTTCAAGAAATTTGGTACACGGGTTCCCAATGCTAACTGAATCCTATTTACGTACATATATACGTCCATAGCCTGCAGCTTGGTCACCATGTGAGGCGGCGTTGGGTCTCCCATCCCATCACCTCCCACGTTGTTGGCTGCCTGCCTATATAAGGCCGTCCGTCGCTCCAGTCTCTACATTCCCTTCCTTGCTTCGCCACGGGATTCACGTCTCCCTGCTGATAACTACAGCCTTTTTGTTTAATCCACGGCTTCTCCGCTGTTTTATTGTTTGTTTATTACAATTATAGTTATTGTATAGGTATTTTACACTTACTTTACATTACTCAGGTACCCATTTCCTTCATCATTCCAACCCCCATTACCATGTCTATCGAGGTAATCACCATCGATCAAAGAACTGTCACTTACCGAGTGGTTTCCATGCCCGGAGATGGCACCTACCTTTTCCATTCTCTGTGTTACATATTGCACGGCCATATCAGTCTCACTCTTGATATCTGGAAGAACATTGTGTCTTATGTATTGAATGACTGGGACAGGTTCAAGGTGTGGACTGATGACGGTACAGGAGATAATTATACTACACAGGAGCACTAGAACAGTGAAATGCTTAAGCCCTTCACCTATGGTTCTGCATGTGAGTTGATGGCTGCCGCTGAATTGTTCGGTTGGTGCTTTCAAGTGTACCGAAATGGCCAAATATTTTACACCTTTCGACAACCGCCAATGCCTCTTAAACATCTTACATTCATAGGTGACAATTTCAGTAGTGGACACTTTGATGTTTATAAATGTTTAAACTCTCAAAAGCTGGATGTGAAGTTATCGATGAAACCGGTTGTAAGCTTACAACGCTTGACAGATGCCGAATGTCACTTCAACACAAGTCCTGCAAATACTGTCGTAATTGAAACAAACCATGAAACTGAAATCGATTATGACAGCAGCAATCCATGCTGTGAGATTTGAAACAAGATTACTGTTCACATGGCCAACTGTAAGTTGCATGCTCAAGAGTAAGCTCAGCGCACAGCTTGGTCATGTTACAACCGGAGGGCCGAACTGACAACGTGGTATACAAAGAGATCCTTAACAAATAATTATTGCCATATTTTCCCTCAGTTTAAAAAGGTTAAATTTTCTTCTTAATAAAAATTTTAATGCAGTACTTCGCCGCTGCGAAGCGCGGGTATTTTGCTAGTTAACTAATATAGCTTATGGGTTTATTCAATACTCTGAAGTGCAAGTGTGCTTTAAAATATGCTTCATCTAGAAACTAAAATGAAGAGAAACAGAACTGAGAATGTTAATTTGAGTAACATCTGAAAAGATACAATCCTTCTGTTTTTCAAAATGGCTTTTTCCATTACAAGTTTACAAGGAGTCAAATATCTTTGAAGCATTAAGACAAAAGACAGAAACCAAAAGTTGGTGAGAAACCAGTCTACTTCAAATAGACACACTCATACTGACTAGTTTAGAGCAGCAGATTAAACTAATATGAACATCTGAGGATGAATGGAGGAAACTATAGTGCCCAGAAAAAGAAAAAGAATCCAATTATACATTGTAACCAGATACGGAAGTGAACCCCGGTCTCAAAGATTGTGAGGCGGCCACACTTAGTTACCGCACCAACCTGATACCCAAATGTCACTTTAAGTTTAATACTGCAGGCTGTAAATCTGTTGGTAGCAGATAAGTATAAGCATCCCTCGTGCTGAACATTTTAATCCTTTGTGTGATTTTTTTTAAGAAAATTCCTATTGTTGTTAAAAAAGATATTTCAGAGTGGAAGGCTTCTTGAATATCTGTTTTGTATTCAAAGTCACACACATGTTGTTAAGGGAGACAATGAGGTAACCAGAAGGGTTAGAGGAGAAAAAATCTGCTGCTGAGAGGTACATGCAACATTTACATTTTTACAAGGTCAGATGTACTGCACCGTAGAACTTTAGTTTGATAACTGAACGAATGGAGTGACGCTTAAAATACATTATTGAGTTTATTAATAAAAAAAATAGTGTATGTGGTAGCCTGTTAACTATAAGCTTTCCCATATTAAAAGTATTACATATATCTATTTTAGTCTGGCGATATAAATCAATTTGTAACTAGTTCTACTTTAGAGCATTTCTGTTTTCTAAGTCAGGGAGATCATCTCGCTGCAGTTCACACACATATATTCACACAAGTTGCCAATCAACTTAAAATTAACAATGCTTGGGTGTGAGAGGAAACCATAGTTCCAAAAGAAGTAGTTTGAAACACGGAGTGAAGATGAAGACTCCACACAGACAATGACTACTGGAAAGCTGAACTTATTCATTGAGCTAATTACAATAGCATTATGTGACTCTCTGTGAGAAGCAAATCCGACTACTTGTAAAATATTCACAGGTTTACTGTCGTTTCCAAGATTCTCTATTTGGGTTTTCGACAAATGCATATAGGGAATCCTATTTGATCTGTCCAGTCAGGTACATGAAACATAGTACAGGTCACCCATCTACGATACACAACAAAACAAGTGCAAGACAATACAAACAGAATACAGACTACTTACGTGACTGGGTTGTATGTTGATGGCTGAATGCATACTTTAATATACCATTTACTTATTCGAAATGTGGCATACATTATTAACAAGATGGACTGCAGGCGGGTCCGAGAAGTTGCTACTGTTGACACTTGCATACCTTTGGCCTGACCTCAGTTTGGAAAACAGACTGTGTCAAAGGTGAGTACGGTCACATAGACCATTACACTTTTCTTTTTTCATGCTATCACGTAGTTAATCCAAACATATGTTTATTTGTAGACTTAAAAACTGTGATTTTTTTACGTAAGGAAGACAGACTTTTCACTTTAAAGTAATTATATTCACTGATTATAATGTTGAAGAATGGTGATGTGTAATCTATACTAATAAACGGCAAAGCCCTCACTCACTCACTCACTGACTGACTGACTCATCACTAATTCTCCAACTTCCCGTGTAGGTAGAAGGCTGAAATTTGGCAGGCTCATTCCTTACAGCTTCCTTACAAAAGTTGGGCAGGTTTCATTTCGAAATTCTACGCGTAATGGTCATAACTGGAAGTTGTTTTTCTCCATTTACTGTAATGGAGTTCAGCTGGAGGGGCGGAGTTTCGTATGACATCATCACGCGTCTCACGTAATCACGCATTACGTAGAAAGCCAGGAAGAGCTACAAAACGCGCTTTAGAAAACATGCATTATATAATTAAGAAGGCAGCGAAACAATTAGAAGCGAGCGAGTGACATATGAAACCATATTCAGCGGCTCACGTGAACTGACGCACTGCGCAGACAAAAAGTAACAGTTCCAAAGAGTGCTGAACAAAAACCGAATTACACTGCTATGCTCAAATAGATAAACCACACGCAGTGGCGCGATAGTAAAGCATTCGCCTGTAGCGCCCACGTCCGAGGTTCGATTCCCGAGAGGGGATGCACTAAGTATGTACACGCGCTTCTCGATTTATTTTAACCTCGCATCCCCTTAGTTTGAGACATATGAAAACGCATGCGGTTAACGCAGAAAGACAGATCACCTATTCACCTATTGAAGCTTCATGAATAATGGATACTTTATTCGCGATCAATGATTGTTTTGGTAAAGCCATACTCAGTGTATTCATTAGATGAACGGTAAAAAAGTAAGAGCGAGGGGACGGTAACTTACTGAAGCACACAAGCAAAACCACAATAGCACGCGGGCTCGATGTACTGACTTGCGCGATCACATTCCAAAAAATATTTCTTTTCAAGTTC
>JANRMT010062813.1:60788629-60871392 GCA_026402145.1 Polypterus bichir lapradei
AGAGAGAGAGAGAGAGAGAGAGATGACAACAACACTCATATCAATGACAAAACAATTACATTAACAATCATGTTACGTTATTTTTAAAATATTTCCTTTTCTTTTTCATAACTTCTTTAACACACTACTTCTCCGCTGCGAAGCGCGGGTATTCTGCTAGTTCACTATAAATGTGACAGTAATGCCCTTATATACCCTATAATATAGGACAGGGGTCTGTAGAAGTCAGCCAGGAAAGGCTGTAGTAACTTTAGGTTTTTGTTCCCACCTGAAACCTGCAGCCACTACAGTCTTCCAGGACCAACTTTGTAGACCCTTCATATAGTACAATTCTTTATAATCTTTATTTACATATTTCTGCTAAATGTAAGAGAAAATACTACAGTATTTTTTCCATTAAGTACAGATGTACTCACCACAAATTGCCAAAAATATATAATACAGTTTAGTGATGTGGGGACCATTGCTTATCCCGGCTGCATTGGGCACAAAGCTGGAATCAACGCAGAACAATGCATCAGTTTGGTACAAACACTTATGTAAGTCATCCACACACACTTGTACAGGGTGTTAACTAACCTAAGATGTATATCTTTAGAATATGGAAGGGGAAACAGATATTCATATAAGCAGAGATCGTGGAAGGTTCATATAGAGTTTGATCGCAGGACTGTGGAGCTATGAGGCATCTTTGCTAACCACTGTGCCATAGAATGCAGGTGTTTCCTTTATAATAGGGAATAAATTAATTGTAAATAAAGAACATTTTGTGCATATGGTATTGAGGAGAACACAGTGTTAGGCCTCTCAAAACCAGGAAATTGGGCTGGAGTCTGACTGGGTCACAAGTGCTCTGATTTACTTCCACTTCCCTAATATATCTGTTAGGTTGACTCATGACTTTAAATTACGGCGTCTACTGGGGGTGTGAATGATTGTGATGCTACAGAGATGGTCTGTTCAATGGAAGGAGGTGAGTCAGACACTAGATTGATGGATGCTAATGAATAATTTGATAAAGTAAAATGGATAACATTAGTGTAACCAACCCACATATAAGGAGCAGAATGTGCAAGCCTATTCTGCTCAGCTCAGTAACAGGTTAATTATTATCCTATTACTGAGTTGAGGAAGATGGCTTCTTGGAAGTAATGTACTATATTAAGAAAGCTATTTGTAATGAATGGGATTCTAGTATCCTCCAAACTGTTTCTCACGATTACTTCTCATCTTTCTTTACAAATTGACTTTCTTCTAATATTAAAACAACTGGGAGATTAAATCTCACTGTTTCCTAATTGGCAAAACTGTACACTCCACATGTTACTAGGCAGATAACTTTTTAATAGAATAAAAAAAAATCAATATTTTACTGTACTGGCAAAGATCAAACAGAAGGAAGGACTGAGTGATGATGTGAGAAATAACAGCTGGAAGGTGCTACCCAGGTTAATTGAAGAAACGAATACTAAGAAGAGTGTTATGAAAACAAAGTAAGAGATGAAAATGGTAAGTAGTTCATTTAAAAAAATCTGCCTTCCAAAAAAGTGTTTTTCCTAAGCCTGAAACAAAATGTGCTTCTTACTATTATTATTTGCTAATTATCATTTTCTTTTAATTGTACCCATCCTCAGACAATAGGATTAAGTCAATGAATCTCCAGACACCCACACATTACCTACCAAATTCAATTAAACTCTCTGATTATTTTTGCACCCCTCCTTGTGTTGCCCCTTCAGCTTTAATCTTGACTACGGAAATATATTTTTCCACGCAATTCCAGTCATTTTCACTCTGCGGCAACAATGCAGTTTGCTATTTGCCTTTTTCATTTAAGGTACCAGGACATTTTGTAAAAGCAGATTTACTGTCAATTAAGAGATAAGTACGTACTGCACATGCTCAAAGACAACCATTAGCTGGGACAATGCATGCAGAATGCATCTCATAAATAAAATGACATCAGAGTTTAGAAGAAACATTCTTTGATTCTTGTCACCACGTTTTTAGCAGGTCTTTGTTTAGTATGCTGCTCGTAATTAGTGTTTAGTGAACTGGAAACAAAACTACATTATAAATGTAGATGAAAGCTCTGTTTCTGTATGGATGGTACACATGCACACTTTGACTTTGTATGCCGTCTGATCCATTGTTCTGAAAACAACATGAAGACACACACACACACCTCTGTAGTCTTCAGACCATTAAAGCAATGTTTATAGTCTCTATGGTTCATTATGTTTGAGATGTTTTTTTATTATTGTTATATAAATTATTATTTAAACAAGAAATTATTTGCAATAAAAAAGAAGTTATTTTTTGTATGCAATGCCAAGCTTGGATTTGTTATGCTGAATGTATTTTTTTATAAACTGTTTTATTTTACGTTTTGTATTCTTTTGTAGCAGTTTAACCTTTGCTTGAGTACTACAGGAACAGGGAGATCAGCTAAAACCTCTTAAAATGATTTCAGACACCTAAAATCTTAAGTAAATATAGCATTTATTTATCAAAAGCCAAGTCAATGCCACTAAAAATCTTTTCTTTATAAGGCAATTATTTAAATAAATAACAGACATTCTTGAAATATTGAACCTTAAATGGAATTTAATATGCAGGGAGATAAAAAAAAGCCAAAATATTAAAACAAAACTGATGACATTTTTAATCTATGCCATTGTAAACTGCCACCTTATAAATAATAACCTTCATCATAGCTACACTTGAATTTTGAGTTTGTGGAGAACAATCCTGCAGTTCATCCCTGAAGAGCACTGCTTGCAGCAATATGTGTTTATTCTGGTAATTTAAAATGTGCAACATTTTAGCAGTTTTTTCCTTTAAAAGGAACAGATGACAGACAAGATGAATGAAATGGTGTAAATGTACAATTTTCTTACGCTTTGCCAGGAATTAACTGATTGAATGTACACTGTAAATATATAATATTGTGTCAGAGAAACTGATTCATAAGAATATGGATTTTGTTTTAATAACACTGAGAATGTCAGCACAATTGTCCTGTTAAAAGTCCTACCTTTAAAAATGAATTTATGTACTAATAAACTTACACTAACTGTGTTACCCTGCTAAGCCTGGGAAACTTTCCAAAACAATGGGCCTCAGTTATAATGTTATCAGTTAATCAGATATGTCATAATTACTAAGTAACTCATTGAGTACTTTTCTGTGTACAATATTTGTATTTTTTTTAACCAGGGGCTAATATTATTAGTTCACTGTAGCTCCTTACTACCATACAATTGCCCATGAGCAAAACATTTCTTCTGTAGATTAGATCAGTTCCTCCTTTTTCTAGTGATTGACCTTTCACTCAAAAGCATCGCCCTGTTCTCTTTTTAACGCATTCTGACAAACATTAGCTAAATCAGCTATGGAAAAAGTTGTGCTTCATTCTGTTCAATCTTGGTTTGGCTCAATTGCTTATTTTGTATTTAACTTCAATTTGCACTTGACACTGATTGCCTTTGAGTAGTTAACAAAAGTATTGGCTGATTTAAAAAAATGTAAGGCTGTGCACCAATAATCTGATTTCACTACACTTTATTCCATCACTGAATTATTGTCAAATATGGTGTACACAGTAAATAACGTGTACACCTGACTGAGTGCACGACACTGCTACTGTACTGTCTGGCTGCCCAGATTGCACTTCATAGGTTATGTCAAATATAGCATCACAATAGGCAATAATAAGAAAAACAACTGAGATTCCTTTGGAATACATTACTAAAAAAGTTTTTTGAGGTTGGGAGTTTGTAACTTTTTTTGAAAGAAAGAAAAGATTGTTTCTTAAGGGTTTGGCACCTCTGAGTGCATCATGTGAGGTGTAAATATCTTACTGAAAAGCTAGAATCATAAACAAGGTTAGTGTGTTTTGTTTATTTTGTGCTCATTTATAGTCAGTGTATATGTAGTGTCCCTACAGATTTAGTAAAATGTATAACTCTGCAAGAATTATTATGCTGCTGCAACAATTATTACAAGAATCAGAAAATATGGACACATAACTCCAGTTCTTAAGTCCTTATAATGGCTCCCGGTTAAGTTTAGGGCAGATTTCAAAATAACATTTTAACTTTTAAAGCCTTAAATGGTCAAGATACTGATCACTTATCAGAATTTATCATTACTTACATTACTTACTTAGCACACACGAAGATCACAAGATGCTAATCTGCTTATGATTCCAAGGATTAATAAAATAATAGCAGGAATGTTGAGCTTTTAGTTATAGGGTCCCAAAGTTCTGGAATGGTCTGATAATATAAGAGATTCCCCTTCAGTCTCGGCTTTTAAATCCCGGCTGAAGACTCACTACTTCCTTTTAGCATACCCTGATTAGAGCTGCTGCTAAACTGTGCATACTTCATTTCTGTTCTTAGTCATTAGCACTAAAATATAAGTAAAATGGTATTTATAAACTGTTACTAAACCTCCCTATTCTGTTTCTCTTCTCTGTATCCAAATGTGGCAGTTTGGATCTGCTGCCAAGTTGTTTGCCTGACTATGGAAAAGACACCTTTGATAAAGGAACACTGGGCTCATCGGGCAGAAGGGTCCTTTCATTGGATTGACCATCCCAGCACTGACTCAGCTGTAGAATGGCCAATAAGGGGGAGGTCTCCAGGGGCCTCATGCATAATGCCGTGCATAGAATTCACACTAAAACATGGCATACAGACAAAGTTGGAAATGTGCGTATGCACAAAAAAAATCCTGATGCATAAATCTGTGTGTACGCCAACTTCCACGTTCTTCTGCTCCAAAAATCCTGGTCAGCATGAAAAGTAATCCCATCCCACCCTGTCTCATCCCAGAATTACGTCTCTTTGAATATTCAAATCAATATAAATAGCCCTTAAGTTTAGGGTTCTAGGAAAAGACAATGGCAAAGGCACGAGGGAAAATAAAAGAATTTCAGCAAATACCAAGTGGAGGCACAGAAAAACATACTTTTTGTTGGTTTAAACAGTGATATAAACAACAAAAGAAAGTTGATTGAATGACATAGCGTGTCGGAGAAACTTGAAAGCTCAAGTTCACAAAGTAGCACAGTGCCCGAAATAAAAAAGAAGTTATCAGATATCAAAGTCACCGTGAAAAGGCGAGTGACAGTCCACTATGTGATTGTCATATGGAATCATATTAGGGTACAGAGAAAAGAAAAAAAATAGGGGCACAGTGGGAAAAAAAGCTGGAAATGTCAACTTTAAGCTTGAAATTTCCACTTTAATCACGTAGTTTATTTTGTCATTAAAGTAGACCGTCATAAACTTCATCTTAAAACCATTTAATTTACTACTTTCTCAAATCCCATTGTAACTAAAGTAGCACGTTAAATGCTTTGTTTTGTATGTGTTCTTCTATGTGCTCTATTTGTGTGAATCACTACGTGCTTCTTAAATGGGCTTTCTCTTCCTCTGACAGGACACAGAATACATAACATTTATGATATCACAGCTTGCTGAACAATTTGAATACTAAGATGTATACTTGATATCATGTTCATGATGATAGGAATTAAAGCATGTATTAAACATGGGAACACAGTGGCGCAGTGATAGTGATAAAGTGGCGCCCTTTCCAGAGATTGTTCCAGCCTCCTGCAAGATGCTTGCTGCACCGTGCGCGACCTCCGATGAAATAATTTATTGCAGCAGTACTGTCTCTTTCAAACGTACTAACCCCCAATTCCAGTCCTTACTTTTCTTTCTCCAAGTAACTAATTGCCACACAATCAGCTCTGTAATTGATGTAAAGCCATCTGTAAGCTGAGAACGCAGATTCTTCAAAACTTTTATGGAGCATTGAAATATCTTCATAGTACATGTTTAATTATTCTATCCATCTATCCATCTGGGGTTGCGCCAATCCCAGGAAACATACAGCATGAGGCAGGAACAATTCCTGAACAGAACGTTAGCTCGTTGCTAGCACTGCGACACCATGTCCTCACATGTTTAATCATTAACAATATAGATCATTTAAATAATGTTAAAATTTTATCTGTATAATATAATAAACATACTTTGCTGCATTTCATCTTAAAAATGATATCAAGAGCTCCAAGAAGGTAGCACTTAGAAATTTAAACGTCACTAATTCTCCAACTTCCCGTGTAGGTAGAAGGCTGAAATTTGGCAGGCTCATTCCTTACAGCTTACTTACAAAAGTTAAGCAGGTTTCATTTCGAAACTCTACACGTAACGGTCATAACGGTTGACAACGTTTGCCATGTTGAACTTTCTTATTTATGGCCCCATCTTCACGAAATTTGATAGGCGGCTTCCCTGTGCTAACCGAAACCAATGTACGTACTTATTTCGGTGGTATGACGCCACTGTCGGCCGCCATATTGAACTTTCCAACGTCACTAATTCTCCAACTTCCCGTGTAGGTAGAAGGCTGAAATTTGGTACTTATTTCGGTGATATGATGCCACTGTCAGCCACCATATTGAACTTTTCAACAGTCTTTGTTACTTATGGTATCAAGAAATTTGGTACGCGGGTTCCCAACGCTAACTGAATCCTACTTACGTACATATATATGTCCATAGCCTGCAGCTCGGTCACCGTGTTAGGCGGCGTTGGGTCCCCCATCCCAACGCCTCCCACGTTGTTGGCTGCCTGCCTATATAAGGCCGTCTGTCGCTCCAGTCTCTACATTCCCTTCCTTGCTTTGCCACGGTATTCACGTCTCACTGCTGATAACTACAGCCTTTTTATTTAATCCACGGCTTCTCTGCTGTTTTATTGTTCATTTATTACGATTATAGTTATTGTGTAGGTATTTTAGACTTACTTTACATTGTTCAGGTACCGATTTTCTTTATCATTCCAACCGTTCCCCCATTAACATGTCTATCGAGGTGATCACCATCGATCAAAGAACTGTCACTTACCAAGTGGTTTCCATGCCCGGAGATGGCACCTGCCTTTTCCATTCTCTTTGTTACATATTGCACGGCCATATCAGGCTCACTCTTGATATCCGGAGGAACATTGTGTCTTATGTATTGAATGACTGGGACAGGTTCAAGGTGTGGAAAAATGATGACGGTACAGGAGATAATTATACTACACAGGAGCACTAGAAGAGTGAAATGCTTAAGTGTACCGAAATGGCCAATGGCCAAAGAGATCCTTAACAAATAATTATTGGTATATTTTCCCTCAGTTTAAAAAGGTTTAATTTTCATCTTAATAAAAATTTTAAGGCAGTACTTCGCCGCTGCGAAGCGCGGGTATTTTGCTAGTTGTACTTATAAGTATAAACATTTCTACCAGGAGCACTTTTCTGACTGATTGAGTGTGTTTATAGATCTTGGGATGAAACTGTTTCTGAACCGCAAGGTCCCTACAGGAAAGGCTCTGAAGTGTTTGCTGTATGGGTGCAGTTCAAATACACTGTGTGCATGTCTGAGGCAGCGTGTGCTAGATGCTGTATACCGATAATTCTCTTTTTGATCAGCTGCTGTAGAGCTGTGATTCCACACTCAGATACAATGGGATAAACACTCTAAATAAATACTAAATACAGCTGTTATTTGGAATAGTTTGGCCATTCCATGGACCATTATATTGTTACAGGTTAATTACAATCAGTTGCCTTAAACTACTGTGTTTCCTCGAAAATAAGGCCTACTCTGAAAATAAGCCCTAGCATGATTTTCAGGCTGCTCTGTAATATAAGCCCTACCCCAAAAATAAGCCGTAGTCTAGATCATCAGCTGAAAAGCAAGGTGCCTAAGGCTGGGTTGATACCTCACACGATGTGATACGTGTGCCCGAAACATCCATTAAATTCCGAGGACGTCTTGCTACAATATCTTGAAAAGGATTTTCAATGATTGCATCCATCAATCCAGGGATGCACCCATTCCAGCAAGCATCAGGAGCGAGGCAGAAACAATTCCTGGACAGGGCATCAGCTCATCGCAAGGTGAACACAAGCACTCACATACACTAACATCATTTTAGCGTCACCAAATCCCCAAACCTTCATGTCTTTGGCTGGAAAACAGAGCACACTGTGGAAACCCACCAGGGAAACATGCAGACTCCATAAGGACGTGACTCCCTGCAAGACAGCAGCGCTACCACTCTGCCACCACATTTCTGGAATATCAGAAATGTGTTCTATGTGGCAATTGCTGCTGTCAGCTCAGGAGGAAGCCCCAGAAGCACATAATGTTTAACAACTGGGTCAGTTTTAAGATGACGTTTATGACAGTCTGCTTTAATCATAAAATAAACTACAAGGTTAAAGTGGACATTTCAAGGTTAAAGCCGAAATTTCCACTTTAATCACAAAACAGACAATTTCACCATGTCCTTAATTTTTTTCTCTGTGGCTCATATATGCCACTGTACATTTTGATGCTATTGTAAAGGTAAAAAAAAAAAAGACGGCACATAAGATGGTATGTGAGACTTTTAAAATATATCGTGTCATTACGATCGGGAATATGCAACGCTTGAATATAAAAGTATCATGAATGCATTTGTATGTCGGCATTTTGCTTCACCACATCGAACAATTCATCAAACATCGAAGCACGCACATCGATCCCGTAGGATCCTAAAAGCGGCTGGAGTAGCAAGAAATTCAGGCTAGATTTCAAGGTTTGAATGTGGAGAGTTATGACGATATTCCAGAAGAAGATGACATTACTGTATTTGGATAAATGTATATTGTTGTACATGAATAAATATAAGACATCCCCTGAAAATAAGCCCTAGTGCATCTTTTGGAGTAGAAATTAATATAAGACTCAGTCTTATTTTCGGGAAAACACGGTAATAAACGATATGCAGTTAATTTCAGTGTATTTGATAAAGCCGCATCAGGGATGTGGATCTAAAAAACAGAAAGGGAAACCACAATGGAACAACAGCACTGTTTTGACACTGGATGCTGCCAGTTTGCAAAACAGAGCGGAGAACTTGCGTACGCCAGGGATTGAGCTAGCGTGAAAATGTGCATGGCTTTACGCCAAGTTTAGTTTTTATACATCGCAATGTGAGCATGGAACTGGGTGTATGCAACATTTTTCTGCATACTCAACATTTATACACGAGCCCCCGTGACTCTGACTGTGTTTGGCTTGTCTGATTCCTTTTCAATAATTTGGCAGAGGTTCTAAAAATAACTGATGGACAGATATTGTTGTTTTTCATTATGTTAATTAGCTTCTACTTTGTTTTTGATGTATTTGAACAAATCTGTATCCTCATATGTGGTATTTCTGTATTTAGTGAGTGGTATAATCTATTCTCGTATTTTGTCTTAAGAGATGTCACAGTGCTCCTAGCCTGCTTTTGGTGGGGAGCTTTGGTCAACAACAAAGCATTTTGTACTATTGTATTTCTGAGTTGGCAATGATATATTGGCCATCTAGCTTTGTGAAGAGGGATTACTTGTGTCCTGCATTGTGTATTGTATTTACTCAATTTTTTTGACGCACATTACATGCCCAACCTACTTAGAAGGAGGTCTCTCTCTCTCTTTCTTCCATTTTTGTTTGTTCTGAAAAAGTTTTTTGGGAATTTTTTTTACTTGCCTTCTTAAAGAGGCTGTCAAAAAACAGGGCCTGTTAAAACTAGAATCCCTGAAACCTACAAAAAAAGTTGCAATCCCGGGCCACCTTAAATTCCTTCGCACCTCTTCACCAGCATCTTTGTTTTGCGAATGTGTCCATCAGCACAAGCAGCAAGCAGCTTGCTATCCCATCCCCCCCACCGACACCACTGAAGTTCTTCCAGCTCAAGTCTCTTTATCTGGGTGTGATGTGCCTGGAGTTGTATAGGGTAAATAATATATTGCTATTTGGAATACATACATTTCACGTGTGTTCCGTGTTTACAACGATCTAGGTAAATGTAGGATGACAGGAAATGTGAGGCAAGACATGCTGAACACATACCTAAAACATTAACTTTTTCCATGGTATAGTAATAATGACATGAAGCGTATAATGTCTAAAGACTTTAGTCCAAATATCAAATAAACACATGTGCTTTTATTGAAGAATATTACCGAAGCAAAAAAAACATTCAATTTACATGTCGCTGTCAATGAGTTAAAAACCCAAGCTCAAATGTCAATCGACAGAAAGCTGCTATGTCTTCTTGGAGGGTGCAATGGTAAGAACTGCTAACTTATAATCAAAATGTTGCAGGTTCAAGTCCAGGTGCTCCTTCCTTTCAGTGGTGAGCTACTATTATTATTATTACTATAATATAATAAAAACATACATTTGATTTGAGTCTGTAACACTCAACATTTTGGTTACTTGTAAATGTTAGCACTTTTTTTTTATTCAGTTTTATTCTGTTAGTGACGTTCATATGGTACAATGAACTTGCCTCTCCCTCTCTGAGTTGATGACATTTATCTCCATTCTTTTCACAAGAGCAGTGATAACCACAGTTGGTGGTGTGGTTGATGCCTGCTCAGAACTATTTTATTGTACCGGGAATCAAAAATACCATGTCCAATGACCGCTATCAGACTATCAGGCGGCATTTGCACTTTGACAACAAAGACACCCATGCACAACATGTGAAAAATGACAGATTTGCTGCGAGTTCACTAACCTTTTGTTGAAAACCATGTTTTGAGTTACAACCCAGGGCAAAGACTTTCCGGGACTGTGGTCAGAAAGCTTATGGAGCTGTTTCTGGACAAAGGCAGAACCTTAACAACAGACAGGTTCTTCACAGTGCTTTTTCTGGCTAATAGACTGCTGCACTGCAACACAACTCTGCTTGGCACCTTAAGTAAAATGGGACTTCCACCTGCAGCTAAATTCACTTAAATTTGCGAGCAATTCGTCACGCTAGTGTTTAGATCTGGCAGTGTCATGCTGACGTTAGGCTTCAGGGATTCTAGTGCTAAAGTCCATTGAGGCATTCCTTGTTTGATTTGCATTACACAAGAAAGAAATTGTAGTTGTTAATGACAAAAGGCAACGGTGATATTGGGAAGTTGATCTAACACAATTTGACTAGAGGTGCCATGAAATAAAATAAATGTCTTGGCTAGGTGTGCCATTATTTAAAAAGGTTTGAGAAACACTGGGTCCCTTATGAAGCCAAAGATTCTCTCCTTCATTTAAAAAAAAATGTCATTGTCTCTGCATGTTAGATTTAGTATGACAATGGTTCAACTCTAAACTGCATCCATTGCTCCAAGATAGCTAGTTCAAGGCAGTTGGGTATCTGGTAGTCATTCCCCTGCATAATGTTGTAAAGAATAGGTTGAGTTTGTTAATAAAGGATTTACTTTGTTTTTGGGCTGCATGTTATCTGTAGTCAAAATATCATTAAACTGCTACACAGTGCTACTTTTCAGAGCCAAGCAACATGAAATTAGGCATGGCATGATTATTTAACAATATGGCTTCTTATTTGTTATGATAGGAATGTAATTTCATTAAAGTGGAATCTAATGATTTACTTTTATGTTATCTTTATGTTGTTCTGACCCATCACCCTGATGCTGCTTCTGTCTCTCAAAGAACCTGCGTGTCCATTTTACGGCCAGGATTATGATCACATTTCAAGAATTCCCACTCACTAGAGGGTGATTTTTTACATGAGTTTAGGAAAAAATATCTGAATGTTTGATTAGATATCTGACAAGCAAGAGGAACATTTGTGCTATTATGTATTTAATAAGGCTATGTATGTTTTACAAAGTTAATAATTAATTTGGATGATTTTTTTTTTTGCTAAACATGCTGTTTTACATTCAGTTTTGACACTCCTTGTTTTAATCCTTTAAGGGAAGCACTTGCCTTGCATTATTGATTGAGCCCATTAATTCGTTTGGAAACTCAGAAATCCTGGTTTATTGGTGGGAAGTATGTATATAAAAATAACCCGTCCCAATGGGTTAATTTTGCTATAGAGCATACATCTGTGTCTGCAGTGATTAGGCAAAACTTTGAAAAGAATTAGAGCTTATAAGGTGTGGTGATCAGGGAATGCTTCACTGATGGAGGACGCACTTGAAGAAATTTTTAATTTGTCAATTGTGTTTCCAACTGGTTGCGTCTTTAGGGTTTCTGCACAAAGGAGGAATGAGTATGCATCCATAATATGCAGACTCAACTGGTGAATGATGCATAATGGGGAGTGCTGTTTAACATTAGAGTAATGTTCTTTTTACCTGGCATGGCCAATTGAGCTCAAAATATGTGAAGCAATCATGAGTCCAAAATCCACAGAGAAATATAAATGCAGTGAATGATTTATTCAGGGAACAGATTTTTCTGCCAGCGTCCATGTTACACATTTTTGATATTTTAATAAGGGTATGGATATGAATGTGCTTTAAAAAACAGTTTGTAAGATGTGTATCTAGAATCTAATACCATTTTTTTGAAAGAGTAAAGAAACAAATACAAAAAGATAAAGTTATTTTCAAATTTATTTTTAAGACTAGGTGATTATGAAGTATGGACATGAGAGTGTAAATCACAATTTTGATTTATATACCTATTTATATATGTATCAATTAAGAAATGTTTTTGGAATATGCACACTAATATAATAAATTCATTAAAATGGAAATTATTTGAGAAAAATCTCGCATGCAACTTTTCGAGAAGATCCATTTCCGTGCCAACTTTAGCTACGTGTGAAAGATTATTCATTTCAGGTTAATTTTGACTGAAAATGTGCATCTCCCATATTCAGGAAATTAAACCCAATAATGACAAAATATATAAAATATGCAGAGTGAATTAAGCAGTTATATTTATAATCAGTGGGAAAACAGTTTTTTAGCAGGTGCAACTAAATGTTGAATGCCTTGTTGAATGGTGATGCTGTTATACAGATTATGTTTAAAATCTAGCATAAATGAAGTCTTATGCATCGTATTTTAAACAGCAACAAAAGGCAAAATGAACACATCTGCACATATTCAATATATTAAACTCTTTGTAACTTTTCAATAGTTACATCAAATCCATATATTTTAAAAACATTGTAAAGTACAGTTTTTAATCTCAGAATATAAATACTTAAATATGTATGTGATATTCTGTTCTAACAAATCATCTTATTGACCCTTCCTCTCATTAATAAGTGAAATGTTAATAAAAGCAAAAAACTAAAATGACTTACAGTAATTCTTCTGCATAAACATGGTGAACTTTATCAAAATAGAATACTTCACAGATCAATTGGTCTAAACATTTACAGATTAACAGCAATTAATTAACTAATTCAGAAACATTTTAAAGATAATGAACTGGACAGTAAACTTGTTAAACTATGTTGGTTTATCTAAATTAATGATGGCCTAGTAGTATTTTTCGTCAGGCTCATTTAGTATGAATATATACAAAAAAATGCATGAAATATTTGCCTTATTTTGTAAAAACATCATACACATTAACAATAACACTTTATTTCTTGAATAGCCCAAAATCACACAAGAAAAGTCTCAATGGGCTTTAAAGGGCCCTGTTTTTTAACAGCCTTGACGCTCTTAGAAGATGAGAAAAAAAAAAATGGAAGAAATCCTGGGAAGGGCAATGCAAAGAAGGACCTACTGCATTCCAGAAGGAAATTATATTGTGGCAGAACTATTCTGCAGATCTACTGTTAACCTTCATTTGGTCATCTTGCTTTTTGACAGTCAAAGATGAGAACATCAGAGGTGTTAATCAAAGATGAGCAGACCAAGACGTACCTGGAAGAATATTCATTTTAATCTGAACTCTTGTTTAATCTCATGGACACTCTCAAGCACCTATAAGCAGATGTGGACCAGTAATTAGTACACTTTGAATCCAATCCGCTGAAGCTATGGCTTTACTTAAAAACTTGGTGTAGACATCTCTGCATTCTCTTTGGGGTCAGGAAATTTGCCCTCTCTCTGTCTGGGACTGAAACATTTTTTTATCATCTTTGAGCTCTTGGAGGTAGACCTTCCTAAAATCCCTTTGAACAACCTGAAGCAATCACGGGCGTTTAGGTTCCCTTATCCAAGCCAAGTTCTGTGTCCATTCTGGAAGAAGCCTTACTACAAGAAGGGAATCTCAGCACCTCAGCCCTTGCACCAGCAAGAGTTCCATTTTTCTGTACAAAACTGCAGTGGACCCTGCAAACAGTCTAAAACTGAAAGTAAGCCGAGGAACACAATGTCCCCCTTCAGACATGGCCAAAGGCTCATGTGGCATAGACAAGAAGTGTGTTACACCACAAGCACAGTTTTTCACTTGAACCTATGAAACTACATGCAGTATTCTTACTGTTATAAAACTGCTTTGTCTGTAGTAAGAATAATTTGAGCTCTAAGTAGCCAGTAAACAGCCAACTAAAGACTTTTTTTTTTTTTATTGTGTGTCAAACACATTAATAACTGTATCTGGCAACCTTCCATCTTCAATTAGCATTTCACTAATTTAAAAATAAAAGAATTGCAGGCTAATGATACAGTTGACTGTGACATCACACTGAAATCCTGCACTAATTTCTGGATTGCTTTGTCAGTACTATTTTAGTATAGGGTGGTCCAGATCTAATTATGCAACTTTTAATGCAATGCAGGAATACAATACAAGACAAAAGAATTGCTGTTCGACTGACAACCGTCTCCCTGCCATTTTGGAATGCAGGGCAGGTGCTGCCATCTATCGGCAACAAAAAGAGTTTTTTGTGAATTCTCTATGTGATAAACTTAATAAGTTATAGCGTAATGAAAATTGCATAATTAGATCTGGACCACCATGTAGATGATTTATATACCATAGCCTAGAGCTACAAAAAAAAAAAAGCTCAAAATCTTGAAACTTGTCTTTTGTGTTGCCAACTAACTGTATCAGCAAGTTTTGCTACAGAAGAGAGAAAAAAAATGCAATGTTAATGTTTTTTAAATGATGATTCAAGGCAGTTTCCATCAATGTGTATGTGTGACAACCTTCACAATATTGCTTCATCAATCAGTTTTAAGTAGATGCTTATTCACAACTGTGTATCTGTATAGGCTTCAGAAATTCTACTGAAAGATGATGGTTGTGAGGTGACATTTTGTAAAATTAAAAAGTTCCAAACAAGCTCTGAAGACAAGAAAATGAAGTGTACTATACAGAATCCTATTATCATGAAAATTAGTCTTCTAGTGGGATGGGGAGGTAAAACAGGTGCTTTTCAGAAATAATTAACACCTCTATATAAAGAAATGGCACTCGTAAGAAAAGAATTTAGTTTGGAGAAGTAATTATACTGATGACAGACTGAAGCCTGAATCCAAGAGAAGATTTAACATCACAGAGTCTTAAGAAGTGAGTAAATTTAACAAATATAAGCCTCAAGTAAAATAGAATGAGTGACAGAGACTTACTGTGAGTAATGCTTTAAGGCTGAGCATAGGTAGCTTTGCAGTTAAATTAAATTCAGAAGCCATAGTGTTCTCATGGGTATCAGTTTCTGTCACAGGATTACAAAAGGGTACAGTGTGATTGATACAAAGGTGCAACAGTTTAACGGGAGGTAGGCAATCCAACACTCATAAATAGCATGGGTACACTGTAATGCAGGAAATATCTACACATGAAATCCCGAGAAGCTTCTAAGAGAGAAGGAGTAATCTGAAGTGTTGAGTTCTTATCAAAGCAGAAGATGAAAACTGTTATTATTTACCTAAAGAAAAACAAATAACTGGTGATCTATGGTATACAATATAAACTGTATGGAAATAATATATGTGACACAGCAAAACGATAACATTGCCAACTGACATTCCCAAAATCTAAGATCAATCTTTACTGGGGGTCATCTCTGTGAAGTCTCTGAACTGAGCTGGTTTTCCACCATATGTCCAAACACATGGAAGGTTACAGATGACCTTAAACTAACCCAGAATTTCTCCAGATGTTTCAGTTATTCCCATACTTCAAAAAATCGGCATACGGGAGCTTTGTGGATGGTTAGGAAGTGGCTGGCATTAATGGCTCATTCCTCCCTTCAACTTGATGCTGTCAGGACAGGATGCAGCTCTCTGCAACCATATAAAGTGGATTAAGAGAACTGACAAAAGCATAAATTGGCTTGTGAGAGATTTTTATAATAGACTGATCATCCTTGCTTGGTGTGTTACTCTTCTGCTTCCATTTATTTTGGGGTAGGCTTCAGACCACATGCTGGGTAATGGAGGTTTAGAAAATTGTTATACATGTAAAATATAATTTGATGTTTTACATTCAAGGCCATTAAATACTCTTCATAAGACTATTGGTGAACCAGTACTTTATCAGTATTTTTTCGTTTTGAATACAGAACAATTTAATACAAATCTGGCCAAAATAATGTGTTGTGGCAGATGACCAGGGACCTCGCCCCACCAGAACACCTGGAGAAGGGAAGAACTGGGACAGGGGCACAAGAGGGCAGCCCCCCTGGATTGCATCAGGGCCATGGATATGGAGCTTGGAAGCTCAACCCTGTGGGGGGCCATGGCCACTGCCAGGGGGTGCCTGGATGGTTCCAGAGCTATGGACTGAAGCACTTCTGCCACACCAGGAAGTGTTGAAGGATGGTCATCAGAGAGCACCTGGAGCACATCCAGATGCATTATAAAAGGGGCTGCCTCACTCCAAACGGGGAGCCGAAGTCGGATGGTAGTGGACAGAGCTTGCGAGAGAGGAGTGGAGGTGGCAGAAGAAAAGAGAAGAAGAAGAAAGGACCATGAGCATTATTGGGGTTTGTGCACTATGTGTGCTGTGCTGAATTGGAAAAAAAGAAAATTAAACATGTGTGTTATGGACTCCTGGCTGTCCCAGTGTCTGTCTGTGTCCGGGCTTTTTTCACAGTTTATTTATTTTACAATGGTCAAAAATAATATCTAAACTTTACCATCTTGTTCTGTCTTCTTTGGAAAATGTTATGTCTTTATCCTAGCCTAAGGGATGATAATAGCAAATCGATATTTCATCTTTTGAGCTCTTCACTAAACAATGTTTTTGGTTATTCATGCTGCCTTATAGTCTTTCGCTACATCAAACCCTCTGTTCTTCTTTGTGATGCTGCCAGAAACCAGAACGTCTATTATTTTTATTTATTTGCTCAATTTTCTAAACAAGTTGTTCCAACAAACACTTAGCAAAATCTTAATACAGGAGCTGTCACTTCATTCTGCCTTCCACTTAACAAGATGCACAACCTCTGATCTTCTCCTGCCTTAGAGCACACACCCTGCATATCTCATCTCACACATCTTGACTTCTTCTCTCTTGGGTCTTCTTTAATAGCCTATCTCCTTGAAATGTATGTAGAACTTAATTGATCAAACGTGAGTCTATGAAGAGCAGTGCTCCCTCCTTCTTGGTCAGGTTTCAAGTACTCTAAACAATGAGTTTAAAGCATATACTGGAATTATGAGATATCTGGAATTTTCTGTTAAGTGCATTTTGTCTATCTATTATACTCTTCTTGACCTCTAAGTACTGTAAACATTCTGTTATTAAAAATAACCTCTTATGCAATTATTTTTAGTCACTAAGGCATATTTTTATGCCAATTCTTCCATAATATTCACATTCAGCAATGCAAGTTGTGAAATGGGTACACCTCTAGTTACCAGAGCACTTGTTATGTGCAGTTGCTATATCAAATCCCTTATTAATTCAAGGTCACTATAACCTGTCAGGATATTTCCATTGTTGTACAGTTAACTGGTTTAGCCATTTATCAATTTCAGGGTTACATTGACTCAGAGACCCTGGTAACAGTAGCGGCATGGCAGAAAGTAACCCAGGATGGAGCTTAAGCTCATTGCTGGGCACACACTTAACACACACACAAACTTTCATTCACTTTAGGGCAGGCTAGAGTCACCAATTAATGATGACGTGCACATCTTTGGAATATGGGAGAAGATATGGTGAGAATGTCCAAACTTCATACATGCAGTACTTAGGCTGGGATTCAAAGCCAGGTCTCTGGAGTTATGAGTCATGTGCCCATGTGCCACTACTAAACTGGATCAGTAAATAATAAATAAATATCCAGAAGGAAATATTACTTTTATCACACATGACAATTTGGTACAATGGCTGTCAACATAAATAGAAATAGTGCATGAGAACATGTTAACTCACATTTTTCCCTTTATTGCTCTCATACTTCTGTTATGATAAATATAAAAATATTTTTCCTTTATATACTGTCAGACAAGTGGGTATTGGGAGTGTTTTACTGGCTTTCCTGTGACACCACTGCCAATTTGTGTTCTGTCTATCTCCAAATACTGGAGTAAAAGAAAAGCCCAGAGGACAACTGACATCATTTCCCTATCGGCATTTCCCAGATGATCTATAACTGCAAAATCCATCAGAAGTTGTCATTCACCAAAAGGACTCCAAAGCTCAGAGTCTGTTAAGTTTTTTTTTTTTTTGTGCCAGCTCTGTTTTTTTTTTCTTCGAACTTTGCAATTAATTACAGGGATTCCGATTGGACCCCAACCCTCACTTCCTATCTTTTTGTCTTTTACGATATATAGATTGAACAGGATAGAGCAACAGAAGTTACAGAAGTTGACCAGCATGTAATTCTTTCAATCTCTGTTCTCCCTTCATAAATGAAATCCATTTTAGCCAACACCCCTTAAGTTTAAAATGACCACTGCATTTTAACAGGTGCCCTGCTAAGCATGATTCAAATCAAATTCAGGGTTACTTTTCACAAGGTATTCAGTCAGGAAATTTACTGTACATAATATCACATACCCAAGTTCTTCTAATCAAATTCAGGGTTATGAGTGAGCAGAGCCTGTACCCCGCAGCACTGGGCACCAGGCAGAAGCCATCTCTGGACAGGATACCAGTCCATCACAGGTGAGGGCAGATCTATTAAAAACTAATGCAGTTGTAGTTTCAGGGTCCCTAAAATCCCAGAGGGGCACAAGAAGTGACTTTAGTCCACATTGCTTAAAACGTTTGGGTGTCTACTGTATGAGAAGGTTTTTTTTTAAAAATAACAATATAATGTCATTTAATTCAAAGTTGTAGTTAAAATAAAAATTAAAAGGTTATTAAAGTATCAAAAGGAGTCATAGAACAACCCCAATGAAGAAGGAACGAGGGGTGTTCAATAATTTATCTACCTGAGTATGAAAGAAAGTAGCAAGCATGTTGAAACAAGCTAAGTTTACTCAAGCACAGTTGTGGCTCAGTGCAAGTCTAACATTCCAAGAGATAGGAGGTCAGGAGAGTCGTCATGTGAATCAAGTAAGCTTCTTCATGACAATGTGCCAGTTCACATGTCACGTCAATCACAGACTGCCACCTGAGAATGTGAGTTCCAGCAGTTGAACCATGCACCCTACAGTCCTGACCTAGCTCCCTCAGATTATTTCCTGTTCTGAGTTTTGAAGAAATCTCTCCATGGACAATGGTTTTCAAGTGATGAAGACGTCAAGGTAGCCGTGACTTCCTGGTTTGAAGGTCAAACAGAAGATTTTCTTTTAAAGGGGTTAAAGTCATTGCAGGAAAACTGAAGTGTATGGAGCTATCAGGGAACTATATTGAAAAATAAAACAAAAATTTTCTTTCCTACTGTGTGGACAAATTATTGATTGTCCCTCTTAACAGTGGTTTCCCAGACCTCATTGCTTCTTACAAGGGGGCCCTCCTAACAGTACAAGCTTCAGGTCCCTAAAAATGGAGGTGCACCACTGATCACAGGGACTGTCAAGAAATGCACAACAAAGAAGTTAAATTCTAAGCCCATACAAGATAAAACGATTGTTGACACTTTTGCTGATAGAGAAGAAAAAGTTTTAATTAAAAGGTAGAAATAATTATTATGTTTTTAGCACATAAATTTGCATTATAGGATACCAGAAATTTACTTCAAAGACTTTTTGCCATGAAACTTGCTTTGGCTCTCGCTCTTTGAAAATATTTATATTTCTGATTCTCTTCAGTCTAAAGGAGAGTGCACTTCTGCACCTGTTTCTGCAGGCGGCTATGACCAAGTGGCTAAGGCATCATTCCCACTCCTGATTTGAGCCACTTCAGCTGCTTCAGTTCATATGAAAAAACATTTAAAATAATTCTATACTTCTTTACTTATGAAATGCCTTCTAATGGAGCTTTTTACAGAACATACTATACCAATAAGGGCTTTTTATGCAAGGGATTTTTTAGTGGCTACATTTTTAATAAGAAAAAATGCAGGATTCACAAAAATGAACATTTAAAAAATACCAATAACACTGTCAAATAGAGGAAGGCAAATAAAAATGGAAATAAAGGCTGGATCCTCCACCATGTATCACCAGGGCTTGAGACAGACCTGAACAGATAAAGAGAAAATATTAACTGATGATGAGGAGCGCGATTAAGACAGTAATATTCTCCTCGAAGCATAGTGGTGACGATGGGCACAGGCCACCCATCTCCAGATCTACTGCTCCATGATTTGCCATTTATCAATATTTGGGGTAGAAGACTCATTAATCCTTAGACTTCAAAAAATACAGGACTGAAAAAGAGACGCTTTCCAGATGGGAAAAGAACGGGGATTCAGTTGAATTCCAGTGAGAGTCTAGAAGTGACAATTGCAGCAAATGTGACCACAGAGAATACCCACTGCTCTGTGGATAGGAATAGAAGAGAAGTTTAATAGAAGAAAGATTTGAGAATTTTATTAGCGAGGGCAGCTGAAAAGCAGAAACTGGTGGGCATGCAACATACTGTATGTAAAAATCTGCCTAACAGAATTGGGATTTTGCATCTAAAACCAGATCCATGGTTGTGGGGAAGGCAGAGACTATGAGCAAACTTGACTTGAATATTTTGAGGATTAAGGTTTCTGGAGGGGGCACAAATATTCTTGAAAACTGATTACAAGAAAAGAGCAGCTACAAGGGTGGAGGTCACGTTACCAGATGGAATGAGTAAGTATGGGTGTGAAAGGCGTTGTGCTGAAGAGTGAATAGAGATGCCACTAAATATAAGAAGAATTAGGATAAGGAATTTGCAAAATTATAGAGAAGATGGGAGGGGAGTAGAAATGAAGAAAAAGTAGACACAAGAAGAGCAAATTTGAATGAGTGAGATTGAAAAAAATTAACTGTTATCGATACTTTAGTCTCCAACCTACTGTTCATTGCTTTGTTCTTCTCGTGTAAGATAAAAACAGGTTTTTGCCCATAAAAGTAGAAAAAATATTTATATTAATTATATTTTAAATATATTACCTTAAAAACATGCAAGTCAACCTGGAAATCCTACTTAGAAAAGTACAAAGCAGGAAAGAAGAGATGATCCTGCAGGATTTAAAATTAAATACACCTAGTAAATCATGTCCTACACGTTAATAGACTCTTATTAAATCCCAGCCTGGGAGTCAGAGTCATACAAAATAAATGTAACTAAGGTCTCCTTAAAAAAATGCCCTTACTTTCAAGTTTAAAAAATGTTTGCAGATATATGTGATTACAATTTTTATTGTCTAATTTTTTCAAAGACGTTCATAAAAATAAGAAAATGAGAAAAGGCAAGCTGCGGAATGGTTTTATCTTCCATCCATCCATCCATTATCCAACCCACTACATCCTAACACAGGGTCACGGGGGTCTGCTGGAGCCAATCCCAGCCAACACAGGGCGCAAGGCAGGAACAAAGCCTAGGCAGGGTGCCGGCCCACCGCAGGACACTCACACACACACACCAAGCACACACTAGGGACAATTTGAATCGCCAAAGCACCTAACCTGCATGTGTTTGGACTGTGGGAGGAAACTGGAGCACCCAGAGGAAACCCACACAGACATGGGGAGAACATGCAAACTCCATGCAGGGAGGACCCAGGAAGCGAACCCAGGTCTCCTTACTGCGAGACAGCTACCACTGTGCTGCCAAGTTTTATGTTCATACCAGTAAATCTTCTAAATTTATGTTGTTGGTGTTCCCTGAAAAAATCTCATTTTACTAATGCGACAAAACTTATCACAGTCCTATAATTTTCACCATTCCTAAACAGTTATGTAGTTGTTTTTTAAGATTGCTATTGTGAGGGATTGCCGGCCGTGTATCCCGGCCAACACCCCCAAACCGCCAGATGGAGCCATCCCTGCAACATGGAAGGGCCCCGAATTCCAGCAGGGCATCATGGAACTTGGAGTCTTTCATCACAGCCTTGCTGGATACCATGGGGGCCACTGGAGGACGCTGCAGGGAGGCCCAGGGACTTATACTTTCCTTATAGCCCGGAAGTAATTCACAATCGCGGAAAAGGAAGATATGATATACTTCTGGGCTGAAGAAAAGAGGAGTTTTGATCTGACCCGGAAGTGCTAGGAATCACATGGACTTGGGGGATCAGAAGCATTTCCGGGTCAGGAAATATAAAAGGACTCTGGGAACTTCCAGACAACGAGCTGAGTTGGGAGGAAGAGTGACTGAGCTGCTGGGAGTGGAGGATTGATTATTGTTTAGTGATTGGAGTATTGGTTTATTGAGCATTGTGGAGTGTAGGTGCTTTGTGCACATTATTATAATAAATAATAATTCTGGACTCTTACCTGGTGTCTGACGAGTGGTCTGAGGGTTCATGGGGTCAAGAAAGCCCTAAACTGTCACACTATAATAATAAGGGGAAGATTTTTTCCCCTTTTATGTTTACTATTGGAAAGCACTGAGGTGCAAACTGTAAGTAAATACACAGTGAACGCTTATAAGTTACATATACGCAGTTAAAAACAGGGCTTTTGTTAGGTGCACAGGAGTAGCCTAAAAATGTGACACTGGTTGAATAAAATTGACAATGATTAGATAATAAGGTGGCAAACAGATAATACCACCTCTAAGTGTAGTGATTAGAAGATTTCCTGCTGCTACTGATACTGAACTCTCTTTTTTTTCCACCTGTCATTTTGCAAATTTTAATTTGCCTTCTCCTCTCTGTAAATTAGTAACAGTATGCTGACCTATACATCCACTATGTTAATATGTGTTATTATCTGTTCTCAGCTTACTCTATAATTATGGTATTTTACAACATTCTTCTGCTTATTATAATATTCAGCAATATACTAGGGAAAGCATTAATTTACAACGTGCACTGTGACCTAACAGAATGGGTTTTATTGTTTAGTGTTGGAGAAATTATTATAAAATTATCATATTAATTAAAATAATATAAAGGAATCATGCATCAATTGAAATCCAATAACTACAATAACTAAAATAATCAAGGATGAATGAGCACTGAATTAAAATATATAAATATATTAATTTTTACAGGCTGGTAATGTTCTCTTATCTTCCTCTACAACACAGCCTTCAGTTTACAACATAGTAGCCTAGTGGCTGAGCACAGTGAAAAACTAGAGACAGTTACTTATACTGCTGAAGCTCTGACTCTAAAAACAGGAAACCATTTTTTATTGCTGATGTAAATACATTGACATAGTGATTTTAAGATAATGGCTATTTAAAAGAAACAATTCAGTAAACATGTCAGTTATCAATATGTCTGTTATGACAGGGCTGTAGACAACATAAAAGCACACAAATTAGGTAGCTTTATCTGGAATGTCAGATACCACAGACACCCTGGTCACAATGTTTTGATGCACAAATACTTACATTAGTTTTGATGCAATGCCTAACAAATCTGATACACCATCCTTTAAAGACTATTTTTTCAATACTTAAGAATCAAATATTTTTATTATTTGTAAAATGCATATACAGCTTTTGGCATTATGAAATGAGAAAAAATACATTAGAAGCTGTTATAATGATAGCCTTAGACAAATGTTAAGCAACTCAACTACATCAATATTTACATTTTTTGTATTTGTGAAGACTTCTGCGCAATTCTGAATAGAGTTATTCTACATCAGAAACCCTTAGATTCATGCTACATGGGCATGTTAGAGTGTCAGTCCATTAAAGAACATATATGGTCACAGTTTAAAAATGGGAGATTTCATCTTAGTTAAAGAGACAAATGTTATTAATGTCACTGCATATTTATAGTGTGTATTATTAAATGTTTATGTAAGTTGAAAATGAAACTCATACTTACTGTACCAGTCAGCAACAAAGTACAGTTTATGAGTATTGAATGTTTATTCAATGTGGATCAACTAATTAATTTATATTCTGCCATTTACAGCACTAGGTTTAGCAATAATTTAGTTTAATTAAATATTCAATTGTATCTGCCATATTGATCATGAGTACGATTGAGTTCCTGTGTATGATGTCATTCATCTGTGCATAGCCTCAGTGACAGCATTCTCTATAGTGAACATTCCATAGTACCAGAGCAAGATTTTAGTAGTAAAGAGTTAGAAATTATTGGGAATACAAAAAGTGTAATAAATAAGTAAAAAGAAATAAGGTCTAAGGGTGGGACATTCCTAGGTAAGTAGAGTATCACCTGAGCAAAGTTATAATGATTTTGATAATTTCCTCACAGAATTTACACTTGGCTTGGTTAATCATAATGTCCCTTATACGTAATGCTGCCGGAAATCTTATGCACCTCATATGTTTAGCAGTGTCATAGTGAACTAATGCAATCAAAAGTAAGACTTCCAAGACAGTTCTCAATAAACTATTTCAATGTTCTCATATAACTGAGGTAATGATCAAAAGCAAGCATCCGGTGGCTGGGTGAGTCACATAACCAAGGTCAGGTTCAGCCAAAATTGGCTTTGTGAAACCTTCTTCTGCAATGTCAAAAAACACACAGGGCAATGCAAGGAGTTATGGGTTTAAGAGCAGTCAGTTGAACAACATAGGCAATGAACTAGATTCGGGCAATGGAAACCAATTGTTGGGACAAGGATTGTAACTTTTCTGGAAAAGAACCAGATAAAGCTTGTGATATGGTTGGATGCAATAATCAGGAGTCACATTTTCCCTTATCATTTGCGTTTATGGCATAGTATTTGAATATGTGTGAGAATGGCAGTAATGTTTACATTTCACGTCTTCTGAAATTAAGAACCTGATTTTCATCTTTTGACTTATCCTCTTCACCACATCTCTTATTTTTGTACAATCTAAATTTACACAAGCCTCCATTTTTTTTAATTCAGACAAACTACAAGTGATTTAGGATTTAGCATAAAGTTACTAGAGTTTTAAAAATGATTTCTTATATTTGCATTGTTATTGTTTGTAACAACTGTTACACAAGTGGCCTTCATCTCTTTTGCCATTGTGTTTTCAAACTGCCTTAACCGTTTTCACAAAATGTAACATTAAGTAACAGGTTGAGAACTCAATGTCATGCTCAAAAAGATCTTCCTGTAAAAAAGAAAGAGCAACCAAGAGAATAATTTACATGAACAGGACAGAGATAATTAAAAAAACGAGCAAAATGAAATAACTTGGTCATGCAATTGTCATTTCCAAAGTCAGAAATGCACAACAAAAACCAGAAGGCAAAACCAGCTTGGGAACTGGGACAAAACAAAACATTAACATGGGTCAAAAACATGTTAAACATGGGTTGAAAATGACATCAAAAATTCCCCAAAAGAAAATATCATTAGAGCTAAACAAAATGGTCTTTACTGTATTTGAAACAACAATGTTCAGACATAGAAGCCTACGCGGCCACCATAGCATTACACATTTATTTTCCCACACCCCATAGAGGTGGACGGTAAAAAAAGGCTATGAATTTAGTAAAAAACCAAATTATATAATAATAAACAGCAAAATATTTACAATTTAATTGAATTGTTAACAATTCTATTACATCTTATTAACTTTCAGGGGATTTCTTTAGCAAAGACTGCTTTTCGGGATCAGTTGGTAAGGTCACGTTTAAAGCTCAATAGTAACATATTCAGACCTGGAGAGAACTGACAACTTGATAGTTCACAACTTCATTCAAAACTGTTATACAAGAACAATGTCAACTCTGATGAAAGTATCAGATAAACTACTTATCTATGTGCCAAAACAATGTCATTTGCAGAAAGCCAGATTAACACCAGATTTCATTTAAATGAAACTAAAGTACAGAATTTTCTGCTGTGAATTATGCAAGTTACTAGTTTAGTAAATTGAAAAGTTGATGAAACTGAACTGTTACAGAATGTGCTAATGTTTATCACTAGAGTTTATGATATAAAATATATAGTTTTGGTACTGAGAAAACATGATTAAAAATTCAAACTGCTACAGCGTAATAGTCTTACATCTCATGTTCTGACAGTTATGGCATTATCAACATAAAGAGAAGATCCAGGTTTTTCATACACCATAATGAAAAAATTAACAAAAACACTTTTTCAGATGTAGGGCTGCACATCATTTTTCTTCATTTATATCTGTTATTTATTTCTGGTCATTATATGAAAAGAGAATTTGAAAAGAAACTGTGAAAGGGGTTATGTAAATATTAAACACTTGTATTCATATCATTGTGTGTTGACTTTACTCTCTGGGTAAAATAAAACTATTATTTGCGTATCTATTTATTACATTCTTTTATGTGAGATGGATGGCTGAGGAGGATGGAATGATAGCTACTGCACAACACATGAGTGTGAGGCAGGTGTGGATTTGGATGAAGAATATCACCAGCTACAAGTAGATCAGTAATTAATGACAGAAATAAATTTGTACAGGACCAACAAGCTAAATCTGTTCTTCAACTGATTTAACTCCCATCTCCACTCAGGCCCTCTTGTAACACCACAAGTGTTTATGTGCTGGATACGAAGATCACCCTCCATTGTTGCCTACTTCCTCACCTCCCTGTATTTTACCTTACTTCATCCATCCTTTAGGCCTCCAACAGACTGTGCATCTTAGCTAATCAAGTGGGAACTGGAGGAACTCCATACAAATAAGGTCTCATGAAATCATCTCAAGGGTAAACATTAAAAGAGCCAAACCTTTTCAGTTTAAGTAAAAGAAGATTAAGAGGTGACATAATTGAATTGTTTAAAAGTATGAAGGGAATTAGTACAGTGGATCGAGACGGTTATTTTAAAATGAGTTCATCAAGAACATGGGGACACAGTTGGAAACTTGTTAAGGGTAAATTTTGCACCAACATTAGGAAGTTTTTCTTTACACAAAGAACCATAGACACTTGGAATAAGCTACCAAGTAGCGTGGTAGACAGTAAGACTTTAGGGACTTTCAAAACTCAACTTGATATTTTTTTGGAAGAAATATGTGGATAGGACTGGCGAGCTTTGTTGGGCTGAATGGCCTGTTCTTGTCTAGGTTGTTCTAATGGGTGCTAATGGCACATGCCAGACATCTCTGTCGGGACTTTCAGTATCTATCTACCCTTTCTCCCAACATGCTGATGGTGCCACAATTTTTGGAAACATCCTGCATAAACAGTACTTTAGACACTTTTGTGTCCTAAAGGACTACAGTAGTGAGTTTCCCAAAAAATAATGAATTCTAGAGATTATCAAACAACTTTACAATCCTCATACTATGTGTGCTATCATGTTTAGTGTTTCCTTAAAATTCCTCTTAACTGGCCCTTTTCTAGATAAGGACAAAGAACATCGTTATGAACCCCATCAATTAAATTGTTAGCAAAAAGCTTGTAAGTTGATTGAAAACAATTATTATTATTTCACAATACTTTCATTATAGGGTTTCATTTTTAGTCCTTTGGTGAAAAGAAAAAAAGTTGTGAAATGTAAACATGACATCATAATTTAATAAACATCCATCCATCCATCCAGTATCCAATCCACTATATCCTAACTACAGGGTAACGGGGGTCTGCTGGAGCCAATCCCAGTCAACACAGGGCGCAAGGCAGGAAACAAACCCCAGGCAGGGTGCCAACCCACCAGGGAATTTAATAACCAATTAAGCAAAAATATGTACAGTAAATAGGTACAGAATCAAAACACATTGACTCTAAAATGAATGTAAAAGAAATGATGGACACATACCACCTACAAAAACACACTTTTCTAAAGAACAGCTTGTTCTTCTTTTAGATTAAATTGACAACACAAGAATGCATGCAGCATAAAAAGAGAAGACTGTAAACTAAGCCATGTGCTCTGTGTGAACAAATTCAAGTCTTACCAAAAGCAGAGTTAGGAAATTAAGGAGAAAAAGGGCCAAGACTAAAGATGAACTGATTAAAACATTCACTTTTTTCTCCCAAGAACAAAAGAGACCTGGGGCCCTGATGTATAAACGATGCGTACGCACAAAAATGTTTCGTACAACCGTTTCCACGCTCACATCGCAATGTATGAAAACTAAACTTGCCGTAAAGCCACGCACATTCTCACGCCAGGTCGAACCATTGCATATGCAAATACTCTGCTCAGTTTTGCAAACTGGCGGCACCCAGCATCAAAGCAGTGCTACTGCTCCTGGGTGGCTTCCCTTTATTTTTTAGATTCATATCCCTGATGTGGCTTTATTAAATACAGTGACATTAACCGCATAACGTTTTTTAGTTTAAGGCATCTAATTGTAATCAACCTGTAACCATATAATGGTGCACAGAATGGCCAAACTATTCCAAATACTATAACCCACTGCATCTGAGTGTGGAATCACAGCTCTACAGCAGCTGATCGGAAAGCTCTACTGCAGATTGTGTCAAGAGCGGAGAGAATTATCAGGGTACAGCTTCTAGTACACTCTGCTTCAGCCATGTGCACAGTCTATTTGAACTACTTACATTCGGCAAATGCTTCAGAGCTTTTCCTGCACGAACCTTGCGGTTCACAAAAGGTTTCATCCCAAGAGATATAAACATGCTCAATCAGTCCATCAAGTGCTCCAGCTAGTCCTGTTTGTCCAAGTTTCTTCTTCATGCAAAGGAAATCTGGGAGTTTACGACCATATATTAACTATTAAGGGCTCAGTAAGATTACGATTAAGAATAGTTATCCTCTATCTTTATTCCACTCCTTAATAAATCAAATAACCAGTTCTACAGTTTTTAAAAAGTTAGATGTGATAAATACAAACAAATGAATTTGTATAAATGAAAGGGAGTAGTTTAAAACTACAGTATTTTTAATACTAGTAGTGGACATTGCAAATATTGATTGATGCCTTATCATTTACCAAATGCACCAACAATCTTTCCAAATTTGTAAATGACATATTTTGCAACATTTTTGGAATATATGTGTTAGTTTATTCCATGATATACTCATATTCCTGAATACTTCAGAGTCACATATTGATCTTGTAAATGAAAACCTCAGTCTACAAAGAAAAAAATCTGATTGTAAAACTGGAAACGTTTTCATTTCATCTGTCTTCATTTCGGGTTATAAAATCTCACATTCAAGAGTTAGTACAGATAAAGCAAAGGTGGCCTCTATTCTGAACTGGAAACCACCAGAATGACTTAAACAGGTTTATTATTTTGTGGGTTTCTCAAACAGTTTTTGTCTCTTTAGTTCAGTAAACTCCCCCATAACTTAACTTACAGAAAACTTTTTTTTTTCTGAACACCAGAGGCATAAAAGGAGTTTGACTGCCAGAAAGCACTTTTAACTATTTTTTGAGATTCCAGGTATGTCACTTTAATTTAAAGTGGATAATTTGAGTGTCAGAGCTGAGACTATTTTTCACAGGGATTTATTTACAGTATATTGGGAAACTGCATCCCTGTATATTATTTTCCAAAACATTGATACCCACAGATCAAAATTTTGATGTCATCAGGAACTTGTTGGTATAAAATTGTCTCCTGAAGAATGGCATTGTTAGTAGGAATAAACAATATTTGCTTTTATTACTTTTACAAACCATAAAATATTTTTTACCTCAAAACATTTGTGTTGTGTATGGTCAGTTGTATTGTGCAAACCTCTCAGTAGGAATGACATTCAAAGCTGCATTCTTCTTTTTGGGTGTTAAATTCTCAGTATACTGTATGTTTGCATATACATGTATATTCTAGTAATTCTGAAGTATATTATTGTATATATTTTTTACTTACAGTATTTCCAAGTGCATTTGATATCACTCACATTAATAATAAATACATAATTAAGTTTCCTAAATCTTAAATTCACAAACCAGTACATTTACAATAACATTAGGCAAATTTAAATGTTTTTTTTTTCAATAATGCCATTGATATCTTTTATTTATTGCCCAAATTGACAACAGTAATAAACAGGCATTTACTTGGTCTGCTATGGATTACTACGCAGCTTCTCTTCCTTTTTAATAGTGGATGCATTTTCCTTTTGTGTTATTATAGATTATAGATTGTGTTATTATAGATTAAGTATTAATTGTTGTTTAGCTACTGCAAGAACCCCCCCCCCCCAATGTGTAGATGTCACTTTCCTCTGTCCTTTTTGAGCCATGACAGATGCTCTCAATAAACCTTTTACAAGGCTACTTAAATATCATGTGTTTGCTTATAGTAGTGGAATGTCTAAGCTGTCTTGAGTTAAAGAGAAAAACTGTGCATTTGTGGAACCAATCGAGCTTTGATTGTAAAACAAGGCTCATTCAAGCAAGACTTGTTTTGATTTCATAAGCATGCTTTGTGAGCATCCTGCCCCAGGCCTTCATAAACTTATGTGCATGTTCCAACACTGTGGTATACCAAAATTTGTCTTTGGACAACTTCTAAAGTTCATTGACTACAAGGATATACTTTAAGACTCAAAATAGAGTAGTGCTGGGGAAACTTTCAGTAGGAAGAATTTATTCTAAATAATTGTCCTCCATTTTATCATCAGATTAATAAGATAAGTGGTCCACTTTGATATTGTTTTCCCCAGGCCAACATATAAAAGAAAATTAAGATTACTACAACAAAAAGCATATTGAACTTCTTGTTAGGTTTATTTTTATATTTTTTTATTCATGAATATCATAAATGGAATATTAGGACCTTCAAGCCAATGTCTACTTTTGTCTAGAGACATTTTAGCAGTCTGCAATTTAGGATTACTTTTATCATAGCTACGTGCTGCTGGAGACAATTTCATTATTAAAAAAGACAAGCACTTTGTGCTTTGAGATAAAAGCAATTCCTAATCCAGTACCTGTTGAGCATATTTCCACCTCAGAAAGAGGCATGGGAAAGAAAAGACTTTGAATAGGAGAAGTGTGAATAGATATTCAAGTTTATGACATTGATATACTTCGATATTCTATTCATATTTGCTTCAGATTTTACTGTGAGATAGGTTCCCATGAAGGAAAATTACATTTAATTTGTTTTTGTTTTAAATAGATGTTTTTAAAGCCAACACATATCTGAACTTACTATACTGAAAAAGACAAAGGGCAATTTAAAACTGCCTCTAAAGGTGGCCATTAGTAAATATTCAGATAAATGTATGAATCTCAAGAATAAAAGAAATGTATTTAAAAAAATGTACATTTTTCCTTTTTTCATATACAGTATTACAAGGGCTAATTGAAAAGTAATCAGTTTGTTAGACTTGGCAATACTGACATCCATAACCACGATGGATGGCCTCCACAAACACGCTTCATTATTCGCTTGTGTATTGCTGATCTTCCACCACCAAAATACCGCAGCACGGCTAATCGTTTAATCACGTACGCTTGCCATAACGTTTCATTAGCTTCATTCCCACTCTTCTGAAGCTGAAAGCAAAATCCAATGACACACCTCTGCCGTACTCTCACAGGATGGTCTTCTTCATCTGCCATGACTGCATATACAAGGTGCTTCTACTTGTTGTGAAAGAATGATGAAGAATATCTGTAGGTTCATACACATCGATGTGTGCTGTTCACAAACACCTGCAAGGCATTGCCATGAAAGAGAAACAGGGACAGTCTCATTGCTTTTCAATCAAGCCTCGCATATCCCCATTTCGACTGAAAAGACTGTACTTTACAATGAAATTGCATCTCAAGTTTCTGGTTTACATGCTAACTCATGCCATTAATGTAAAGAAGATAACCCAAGGTCATATTAGTTCTAGTCCAGAGTTTAAAAGAACGGTACTTACAGAATCAATAAATAAAATGAAGACTTTCTTCTGTAATTATTAAGCATGAAAATCCATTTCTCCAGAAAATTGCCCATAATAAAGATATTCAGTAATTGTTTGTCAGATAGTAATTTCTTGACTAAAATTAAATGTGCCCCTTTAGAAAATCTAACAATTATAATTTTCATTTATTTTTCAATTATTTTTTTCTTACCACTAGGGTGCCTGTATATTTGTCCAAAGTCTTAGTTTCAGGGTCAGACATAATTCTATTTTGATACAGGCATAATTCTAACGACTTCTACTTAGTAAAAATGAAGGGAAAGTCTATTAAGAATTGAATTTACTTGATTACATTTTAAAACTGTATCGCCAACTGTCTTATTGATCTTAACCATACACCCCATTGTTGATCATATCCACGTCATCCTTTTAAATCTTGTTGTTCCCAGTTTTTCCTGGGGTTAAGCTGTCTTAACTATGGGAATCCTAATACTCTGGGAAGTAATGAGTTGATTATCTAAAATGAAATGTTTTCTCTGTAGGAAACTATGGTTACAGAATTAATTTTATTAAAACATGAACAAACTGTGACCTCCAATACTTTGTATTTTTATTGTAAATTTAGTGTAAGGTTCCCAGTAGGCTTACATTTCATAAGCTGGCTCTGCAGAGTCTTTCAGGGGCATAGAACTGCACATTAAATTACAACAAAAAACTGTGCAGATTATCACAGCAGGTAACATTAGAGTAGATGCCAATTCAAGTGGCTTGCTTACTAGTAGAGAAATAATAAAAACTACCTTAAATTTATCTGTGGCAATCCTGCAAAGCTGTAAGTTAAATTTCTGATTGCAATGATTTAAGAAATCCGAAAAACAAATAGCATCCACAGCATATGTATGTTATAAATGTTCACACAGTAGAGAACTGTTCTTTTAACATGTCATTTACATTACATCATAAACAAAGGAGAGTTCAAGTTTCGTTGTGTTGAAAATTTATTTGTGAACATACACGACAGCAAAAATTCTCTTCATAAGTCACATAGAGACAGAGGATGGAATTTATTTCCAGCATCAATTTTGTAAAAGACTTACTCAGACAGGTGCAGACATTAAGTCTATAGGTTTTATAGGAGAAGAGCTGCACACAGACAACAAACTGGGTGACCAAATAAAAGAATTTCTACAATTATAAAATTCCCCATGAGTTCTAAATAAATTCCAAAGTTAAATTAAGGCTGTAATTTTAATAATAAATAAAAACAGTGAGGAATATTTAGATAAAGCTATGACAGAGCTAGTACTTTGCACAACAGTTTTTATGCATATTTTTCTAATAAAAGATGATCTAAATGTGTTAGCTCACATGGTTTCTATTATGTTTGAATTTAGAATTACAGAGATTTGCTTTGTATTTGCTTTTTGCACAGATGCAAGGTCATGAAATGTTTTATTAGTGGTTTCCATTTGACTTATGTAACTACTAGAGTTCAAAATCTTTCTTCTATGTAAGTGCCTAAAACATTTGAGTTGAATAAATGCCTTTATAAATACCTTTATAATATATTGTGTCTGTTCTAGGAGAATTTAAGTGGAGGTTATTCCACTGAATGTATTGAATAAGAACTTACACCATATACAATCTGCAGCATTTTTGCATGATTCATCAGCTTACATGGTGTTTACTAAGTGGATAAATGTGGTTTAAATTAATAGTTTGTAGAAGTACTTCAAAATTATATTGACCCATTTCTGTACAAGTTTAGAAAAGATGAATTTAGAGCAGCTACCTAGTCTCAGAAGACCCATTTTTCTCTTTCATGCTCTGTGTTAGATGTATTTAGAAAATGAAATGAACATGATGAATGGAATAGTCTCTTCTCATCTGTAAAATTTCTTATATTCACATTTTCTATGTCTCTGACCAACTTTTTTACATTACAGGTTTGTGGGTGTGCATTTTACCATACATTGGGCAGATCTTTTCCAGACAAACTTTGTATTTTTAGAATTTAGTAAAAGATTATACCGTATTTACTCCTGTACCACGCGCACATTTTTTCCCGAAAATGAGCATTACAAAATCAGGTGCGCGTCATACACGAGGAAATGGTGCGCGTCATACACGAGAAATACGGCGTTGTCATTCAGCATGGATAGCAGCAAGCGTTTATGCTCCTTCACGGCGGGAGAGAAACTAAAAGTTATTTTGGAAGCAGAGAAAATAGGAAATCGGGCAACAGGTCGCATGTACGATGTTCCAGAGTCATGTGTTCGAGATTTGGCGACAGAAGAAAGAAAAACTTTCGTCTTGCAACATAAACAGACGGGCATTTCGCGGAAAACGTGCCCAGTTCCCACAAGTTGAAGTTGCACTCACTGATTACATTCAAGGCAGGCGTCAGCTTGGATATGCAATGTCCACGGAAATGATTCAGGTGAATGCTCGTGATATAGCGAAAGAACGTGGAATACCAATCACTCAGTTCAAAGCAAGCCGCGGATGGGTAACGTGCTTCATGAGAAGGAATGGCTTATCAATAAGACGCCGCACGAGCATTTCGCAGCGTCTACCAGACGCATATGAAGAAAAGCTACTAGCTTTCCAAAAGTACGTTATTCAGTTGAGGCAGCAGAAAATGTATTTAATGGGGCAAATCGGTAATGCTGATCAAACGCCAGTTTATTTTGAGAACCCCTCAAACACTACTGTTAATACAGTCGGAGACAAGAGTGTCCCAGTACGCACGGGAGGCAGAGAGAAGCAGCGGTGTACCGTGATGTTGACAATTCTTGCAGATGGAAAGAAACTACCGCCGTACGTAGTATTTAAAAGGAAGACCTTGCCGAAAAATGAGAAGTTTCCTCCTGGGATCATTGTCAGAGCTCAACAAAAGGGTTGGATGGATAATGATCTCGTAATCGATTGGCTGAAATGTGTGTGACAACGTCGGCCGGGCAGTCTCCTGAAAATGCCAAACATGTTAGTCATGGACAGCTTTCGTGGCCATTTAACTAAAGGTGTTAAAGAAAAACTGAAAGATGGGAAAACAGATCAAGTGGTAATTCCTGGAGGCATGACTTCGCTCCTCCAACCTCTAGATGTCTGCATTAATCGACCGTTTAAGGCTCATGTATCTAGAATGTACACCGATTGGGCTGCAACAGCGTTACACGAAACAACGGCAACTGGCAAAATGAAAGCCCCAACATTGGCGCAGATGTGTGGCTGGATCATCGCTGCTTGGAAGCTTATTCCAGAGGATTTGATTGTGAAAAGCTTCAAAAAGTGCAGCATATCCAACAGCATCGATGGAAGCGAAGACGACACCTTATGGGTAAGCAAAGACGACACCGTATGGGATGTCAGTAGCGGTGGCGAATCCAGCAGCGAATCGGAAGATGATGATCAAACTGGAATATTCTGGTGAGCACAATAATTTTCCACTTGCCGTTACAGTCCTTTACCGATTGTCTCTATACGGTTCTTTCTTTTCTCATTTTATAGGGCTATTTGTGATTCCTACCTGTTGCAGCATGGTGTGACAAACACTGAACGTTCTGCAGTAGGGGTACTGCTTACAGTTAGTACAATATACTGTATCATGTGCAGAAAGAATTAAACGAGACATAATTATTCTCCATTAAAGTTATTTACGTCTGTGTCTTACTTTAACCTCACTCGCTTCCTATACAATCACAATGCGTGTTGTACACGGGGCAAAAGATTTTTTCCCGATTTTCTTTGTAAAAATTAGCGTGCGCGTCTTACACGAGGGCGCGTGGTACAGGAGTAAATACGGTAATAAAAAAAAAGACAGATTATGTTCCCAGTATGGTTTAGAGGAGTAGCGATCAACAGAGTGCAGTATACAATATTCACATGACTCTACAAGGTCTAGAGAACAAAACGCGGGCAGTTTATTGTGTTGCCATATGGAACGAAGGCACTAGACACACGTTAATCATGTTTTTGACCCAGAGTATTATAATCCTAAGGAAACAAATGCAATTTGGAAAGGCAGTAGAAAGTTTCTTCTTATTGGTCATGGTCCCTTGCAGGATACTGTGAAGAACAAGATACCTGAAGCAATGAGTGTTTCTTTTTCTGTATAACTGTGGCCCAGAATTGCAGGAGCGTTTGGGGTTGCCTATGTGAAATCTCGGCATGAAGTCACATGGTTTCTACTGTCACACGCATGCACTTTGGAGACAGTTTGCGGATTCAAATAGATGCAGTTACCCTCTGGAGCCCGGTGGCCATATCGGTGGGCACCATATTAAGATCCTGTTCCTCCGATATGAGAACAATATCCTGCTGACTATGCCACTGTAAAATAAGCACAGAAACACTGTCAAAGGTTTGGGGAAATTCCCCATATACTGTTGCACAAAAAGAAATGAGGGTAGTTTATATTTGTGGGTCTGTAGCAAGTGATGTGTAGGAAGAGGCATAATCTGGATGCTTGAAACCGGAAGTGATGTGTTGGAAGAGGCTTGATCTTGAGGGTTGGAACCGGAATTGATCTTATTGGGTGGTTTCTTTAGTTCTTCTGAGAGAGAGGAAAGAAGAGTTAGAGGGCAGTGCTAACCCATGGCTCAGCAGGTATCTGCATCTATTTGACCCTGTAAACTGTCTCCTAAGCGCATGTGTGTGACACTACACAGCATTCATCTCATAAAACCTACTCCCAGATACCAGTGAAATGGTCCTGGAGTTACGAGTGGAATCAGAGGCAAGGGGTTGTGTAGTGGGAGGAAAAGATGCCAGTGCGTAACAGAAGGGCTGTGGTATTTTGATGGAGATAAAGACAGTGTTCCTTCTATACATGTGTGGTAGATAAGCTCTTAGCATAATTCATCTTTGCTTTTTCCTTTTTGTTTGTACTTTGCCTTGTTCCTGTATTACTACCTTCCTTTTTCTAGTAAGACTAACTTTCATTTATGCTTTAGGTCTCATTAGTCATTATTTAATTTGGGAATGACTTGTGATTTTTGCATGTTGTTCACACCCCGTAAAGTATTTAACTGCTAAGGAGGAATACAAGGCCTTTAGTCCATGGGTGCAATGGTTTCTGTTTTCTTTGAAGCTTCTAGTACTGCTACATCCTTAATGTACCATGATAAACAGAATTACAAACATAATTGTAACTGATTTTTATTGCTACATGTTAAAGTTTAAGCATGATGTTCTTTGACTTTTACGTTGCTACTGACTCATTTGCCATTTTCCTTTCTTCAGTGGTGTAGATAACATGTAGTATATTATTATTTACTTGTTACATATTATTTGGGTTTTATCTTCAGCTATTCTTTAGCAAACTTTAACCCACAAATGAATCGGCACACTGTATTCTTAACCTGTTAATTGTTAAATTGTCATTGCATTATAGTTATAAATTAGTGTAAGCACTCTAAGCCTGCAATTACTGAAACATGCCATACAACAGTAAACTTAAAGTGAATTTAACTACAAAATATTTTTTAAATAATAAATTAATTGTGAATAAGTGTTTAAAGGGAAAAAGGCTTTTCCCATCTTGGTCTGATTCTTGAATTGTACCTGCTGCTGCTGGGATAGACTCATAAAAACAAACATGGATGAAATATGATAAAATACGCATTCTCCAACCTGTTCAGTCCAATTCAGGGTCACAGGGTGGCACCTTTGACAATGTAGGAAAACAATGCAGACACAGGGAGAATCTGCAAAGTCCACATGGACAACAACCAAGCATGGGATTTAAACCTGGGAAGCTGGATCCACAAGGTGGCATGGGCTATCCACTACACCACCAGGCTGCCCAACTATTATAAATTGTAGTTCAGTTCAATCAGTATGTATGAAGTGGAAATTGAGGCTTTTATTTCATTATGTTGTGTTAAATTATGTATGATGTTTGTCTTCTGTATAGTAATCTGAAAGCAGGTTTTTATGTCAGATTATAGGTAGAGCATTAACATTTTATTAAACTAATTTATAAGGCACACAAATTTAAGACTTTCTCAATCATTTATTTTACTCTTTTATCATCAAGCTATTAGGTGCATGGAAGTCATGTTAATTTCCTGTACATAAACCACATTCAGCAGTTGTTTGACTGCAACACTGAAACATTAATAATCTTTAAATCAGCCACTAATAAAGGCACTTTTTAATAATGTGATAGCAAATCATTTTTTTTCTGAGCATATCAAGTTTATCAGCACCATAAGTTATAAAAGCTTAACACAGTTGCTCTACAAGTTTTTGTGCTGTCCCAAGCGTCATACATTTTGTTCATAAACAAGTGTGAGCTTCATGGACGACTCACACATTTTTTTCAATGTGCTGATGACTGTGCACATTTCAAGGAACAGCTCAGATGTTTTTCAGACTCTGGCCAGCATTTATGAATATTGTTCTGAATAAATTAAACATGCTAAGCCATTGTTAACCTTTTGATATTTCAGTATTTCTAAGTGATTTTTTTCATATTAAATTCTTTTCTCTATATGCTGACTAGATTGGTATGAGTATGACATTTCTGACAGATTTTGAATAAGATGTAGTACCGTATGATTGTATGAATGTACTGTATGTAATTTACTGATTGCAATACAATACTTAAAATCAATAAAACATTTTTTAAATATTTACAATTTATCCCAGGAGTGGTTAAAATAATGAGATATTAGGTTTTTCTAAAGATATGCATAAATTATTTCTTTAAAAGCTAAAGAAAATTAAAAGATGGTCAATAGTTTCTCACCCACTTAAATGTAGAGAAAAGCCAAGCAAAATGACACCTTTTATTGGCTAACTAAAAAGATTACAATATGCAAGCTTTCGAGGCAACTCAGGCCCCTTCTTTACCCACATAAATAAAAGGAGTCAGATCTTGTGTGAAATTCATTATCCACAGAAATAATCTAGCTAAGGCTCAGAAATGTCAGTTTGTTACATATACTAACCATTTTCTGCTTTTTCTGGATTTTTCCCTCTTTAAAAACAATACAGCAAAGAATATATGTGATTTTAAAGCAGCAAGTGACAGAGATTTTTAAAAGCCAAATATGAAGATTACACTGGCATAGCAGGATTCTAAGCATTAAAAGGCAAACAAACAGCAACCAAGACAGAAATTTAATTCAAACTGGTAATCAGAAAGCAAACAAAAAAGTGAAAACTGTGTAAAACAGAAAGTAGTCTACCTCATTCTCCACATCCAATAGCACCTGAATACATCACAAACAAATAAAAAACCATGAAAACTTGAAATAAGAATAAAAACTGAAACTGCTACTATTTTTCATTAGATTGTTGCAGCCGCCCATTGTGCACTATGACTGTTTTCATCTGGTGAAAGTGTTGAGGCTCTGTGCACAGCCCAGGCAGGGACATGTGAATGACTCTCGGCACTCTACTGTTGCCAGTGCACCAAATACTGTATTCTAAAACTTCACCTGATGAAAATCTACAATTTTACGAGTCTTGGATTGGGGTTTACAATCAGATAAAATGGGGAAGCACAGAAGTATGTAAAGAATAAATATTCGTGAAAACCGTTCTCAAATGGAGAACTTGGAAAGATGGATGTACTATATAATGTAATTTTAGTTGATCCAGATGTTAAAGTCATTATTTATCCAAAGGTTGGGTACTACACCAAACCATCCATCCATTATCCAACCCACTGAATCCGAACACAGGGTCACAGGGGTCTGCTGGAGCCAATCCCAGCCAACACAGGGCACAAGGCAGGAACCAATCCTGGGCAGGGTGCCAACCCACCGCAGGACACACACACACAAACACACACTAGGGCCAATTTAGAATCGCCAATCCACCTAACCTGCATGTCTTTGGACTGTGGGAGGAAACCCACGCAGACACGGGGAGAACATGCAAACTCCACGCAGGGAGGACCCGGGAAGCGAACACGGGTCTCCTAACTGCGAGGCAGCAGCGCTACCACTGCGCCACCGTGCCACCCTACACCAAACCAAGTAAAGGCCTTTTATGTTACATATGAAGTGCTTTTCTAATCCTCAGTTTATGCCTTCATATTGTTAATTGAACTAAGGGTAGTATCCCAAACTTTAACTGAATATCCAAATATGAACAGAAATTGCCCCAAAATAAGACACAATTTCTGGACCAAAATCTGAAGTGTTTGTTGCAAAAAATCCATTTAATCTAAAAATGTCAGTGATTAATTGGTTAACTAGTTCATATTTTTCAAAGGAATAAAATAGCCCGTTTTTGGAAGTTTACCTACAACCACTAAGATACTGGTAAGTGTGTTAGAATGATAAGTCATTAATGAAATCCATTGAGCTATGTTCCTGTATAACTTTGGGATAGGTCATGTTTGTAAAGAACCAAGAGGGTATTCTACAAAGCACACCTAAGACAGCTTTGAAGGTTTTTCTAGAATTAGCCTCATCTTGTAGTACGATTGAGGCACAATTGGTTCCACTAATGAAAAGTATTTCTCATTAACTTAAAATCAGCTGAAAAATGACAATCAAAAACATCTGTCATGGTTTAAAAATACATGCAAGAGTTTAAAAGTTTATAACAGAAAGAGAGGACAACAATAAAGAGTTGGGGTGCCAAGACAGTCACCCTGTTTAATTGGATGTGGCAAAATTCAAAAAAACACACAATTATTGCATAATCGTCTATATAGAAGTGAATTCAAAACAGAACTGACCGAAGATGGTGGAGCTTCTGGTTTTTAGCCTTTCTGACAGGAAGAGGCGGGTCTAGCTGGGCGGATACCGGAAATGATGTCAATGATGTTCTAGCTGTCAATCAACTTCTCTGCAGAGGGAGAAAGCAAGAGCGGCATTAGGACACAGTACCAACCGCTGGAGTGTTGGTAGAACTGCAGTCACTAGGACCCTTTAGCTGTCCCCTGTACACACACAAGCTACAGACTGGGTGCCTGTGAAGCTAATGGGATATATAGTTTATTATGGGATGGATTGAAAAATAAGTATACGACTTGAAGACCTTCTTCATTCTTGTTTCTCTTCTTCTTCTCCCATTAGGGGAGAATATCTTCCTGTCTTCTGCATCTTGCTCTGTCACACCCATCACCTGAATGTTCTTTCTCACCACATCCATAAATCTCTTAGGCCTTCCTCTGTTGTTTTCAGTTTTATTTAGTTAATACTAATAATAATTCTTTACATTTATACATAGTGAGGGGGGAGTCACTTCAAACACCACTAATGTGTAGCATCCACCTGGATGGTGTGACAGCAGCCATCTTTGTGCCAGTACGCTCACCACACATTAGCTGTTAGGTGGTGAAGTGGTGTGAGACAGGAGATGATTAGGGGTCCAGAATGACTAGGCAGGGGTGGGTAATTTAGCCGGGACATTGGGATACACCCTGCTCTTTCCTAAGGAGGCCCAGGTATCTTTTATGACCACAAAGAGTCAAGCCTTCACTTTTACATTTCTGAAGGATGGCGCCATTTTTAAAGCACAGTGTCCCTGTCACTGCACTGAGGTATTGGGATCCACATACAGACAACAGGGTAAGCACCCTCTGCTGGCCTCACCAATGCCTCTTCCTTCTTAATTGACAAAAATAGAAGGGCATATAATAGAGAAAGTGGCAGTCCTTTTAGGAGCTGAAGAGAAAAGTAATAATTGAGATGTACGATGATATAAATCTGTAAAAACTCAAAAAGGAAATATGTCTGCTATTAGGAAAGGCTGGGTGATAATCAGTAGCAGACCGATTAACATTACAATTCAGAATCTTTTCTTTGTATAAATCAGTGCTATTGTTAATATTCAACTTAAAGGTTTTCTTTTGAATTGGGTAGTTTGAATGTAAACGTACTAGTGTGTGATTGTCACATTTAAAAGTATATTTGACATTATGTATTAAGTAGCAGTGTGAGTGGTCACTCTTGGAGGAAAGTGAAAGTTAAATACAAGTAGATATTTTAAAATGACTAGAATATTGATTTATGTGCAAACATATATTGCGCTTTTAAAAACCAAAAACAAAGATGTGACTGATGTGAGGCTCTCAACTTCTAACAGCACAATTCAACTGGAAATACACATCAATGTAATTTAGTAATGATTCACCTGTGCCTTGATGCTCTGGATTGATTTGCACTTTACACAGTCAGCATCTTATGAGCTTGGCAGTGCTGTTATTTGCACATGAGTGCAGTCTGTTAAACTTGTGCTGTTTAAAAAGCATAAGAAACATTATCCACTAAAACGAAAAAAACCCTGGTAAAGAATAAATGCATTTTATGTAGTTTTAAAATGGCAGTCATTTTAAAAAAACTCCTCCTTGATTGCTCAAATTTCACAATGGCTGTAAAACACCATAAAAATATCAAGGAACCACTTTAGAGCAAGGCACACTTTGTAGACGTCTCAACATACAGATGCTTTTCCAAGATTCTCTGGATTGCCAACACTGCACAGCAATGTGCTGGATATAAACTGTGTACTGGTCAGACATTTGCTGTGGGAAGTTGACTTGGTAATTTATTACTTCAACCAAATACATGTACTTTCGTTTTTCTGCAAATCTATATCTCTCATAGAAACAGTTGTCAGGAAATGCCAAGGGGTCTGTCCTGTCCTTTAATAATCTTGGTACTGGTGGTATAAAAGCCTGACTTGCAATACAAGCTTCTTCATCCACTGCTTTTTCAAAGAATGAGCACATTATAACTGAAAATAAATGGTCATTGAGAGCAAACAGACTTTTTGTATATTGAATGTAACAATAAATATTCATCCGATTCAGTATTTTTGATAAAAAGTGTTTCTGTTTTACTGAAAGACAAAATAGATTTAGTGTTCATATTATCTTACTACTGCGGTGGGCTGGCACCCTGCCTGGGGTTTGTTTCCTGCCTTGCGCCCTGTGTTGCTGGGATTGGCTCCAGCAGACCCCCGTGACCCTGTATTTAGGATATAGCGGGTTGGATAATGGATGAATGGATGGATTATCTTACTAGAGAAAAAGAAAACAGTATGGACCAGCCTGTAACCCGCTTAATTCTGAACAGGGTCATGGGGGCCTGGTGGAGCTTATCCCAGCTAGCATAGGGAGCAAGGCAGGAACAAACCTTAGAGAGGGTGCCAGTCCATCGCAGGGCAAACACACACACACAAACACACAGAGACATACACACCACAAGCACACACCAGGGCCAAGTTAGGATTTCCAGTTCACTTAACCTGCATGTCTTTGGACTGTGGGAGGAAACCAAATTAAAAAGAAAATATAGATGTATGCAATTCATTTTTGAACTGTGCAATGCAATCTATTTTATATACACATAGCTATGTTCTAGAAATACTTTACTCTTTATTATTAGATAATATTAAAACAAATACTACCATGACATATATATCAAAAGTGACAATTGGCTTTACTCCTAATCATTTTTCATACTAGTGGTATAAAGGCTCTGTGTGGTACATGAGCTCCATATTTGTAAGATTTTCAAGAAAAGAAGCACACCATGGTTGATCCTAAAACGTCTTGTTGCAATTTCGTCTTGTATATTACAGTAATCTGAACATCCAGGTACTACTTATTATTAGAAATTTACTGGTTCTGAATTGTTACTTTCAATAATGATCATTTCTATTGTAAGGCAACACACTTTGATGACCTATTTTTATTACTATGTTATATATTTTGCTAGCTGCGCTACCCATCTAAGATGGGTTGAAATTTAAATAATTAACGTAGACCTTAGTGTTAATGTTTGCAGTGCACCATACAGCACATCTGTCTTTGTTATAAGCCATTTAGAATGGGATTCAAATGAGAAGTGTTTTGTAATGTACTGGAATAGCAGGTTGAATGAAATAATAATTTAAATGTGATATATTTAAATTATGCACATATGTCATGACCCCCGAAAACCAAAAATAAAGAATATAATTGTTTTTTATAGAACCATGTCATGTTTCAGCTGCTGAGGAACCCTGGCTGAAGTATAACAGTGATCAAGATCAAGCTAAACATGTTTAAACTACCAAGTAGAGTGACTGAGGCCAATCAAACATCTTTGAAATTTTAACAGGCCTTGTACTAATAAGCTTCATCATTCTTTAATGTTCCTGTTTATCCTGTGCAGTTTATGTCTCAGCAGTTTGAGAAGTGATACATTCCTATTCTGCAGAATAAAACAACATAATACAAAAACTAATATTCATATTGAGTGGTTTGGCATTTTAGTAGCAAAGAATAGCTCAGCAAGATTGGTAGCATTTATTTTGGTTTTCATGTGAACATTTTTCAAGCAAAGGCAACCTGCTCCCCCAAAGGACTTATTTTTAATATGTTTGCTAAGGATGTTTAGTGTAGAGCACATTACTCCTCACCATTGCATCAATCAAAGGAACAATTAAATGCAAAAAGAGTTATGCATTATAGTCTGCCACAAGCAGAGGCATAGATTGAGGAAGCAAATGTAAACACAGGAGTGTCCAGCATTCTAGCAGTAGAAGAAGTTAGGCTGCTCGATCTTAAATCTGGAGCTGGTCTTTTGAGTCTTCAGGCACTTACCTTACTTAACAAAAATCACTCATCTGAGAGTTTCTCCCTCCCTAGGTAGTGGATACAGCACACTAGCGGAACTGTATGAACACAGCAATGAGGAGGATGCCTTGACACTAAAAGTTCTGAGGCATATAATCATCAGACTGAGAGCTGATATGAAGGAAGTGAAAAGCTTAAGTAAATGGACCACGTATAGAATTAACATAGTGGTGTCTAAAAATGAATCTAAATTCACCACTACAGAATGTAATATAATGGAGATTGGTGCCATAGATGATGTGAAGAGTATGCTAACATCCAGCATTGATCAATAGAACAAATGGTGACCACTACAAACGTTTCTGCTGTAGATTTTGAAATTTTGAGAATATCTGCAGTCTTAGAAGACATTTCTAAGAAACCATTGTAAAACTTCATTACAGCAAGGACTTTACAGCAAGTCCTTAAGTTTGATAAATATCACTGCATACATTCTTCTAGGGGCTTTACTGTCAAACTTATTAATCTACAAGACAAAGAAAATTACATTGCACAGCACTAAAGAGAAGAAAGAGGACCTATAAGAAAAGCCTATACTTGTCTAGAATTTTTAAGAGAACTGTGTACAATAGTATTAAGCAGTTGCTACTCATGTTGGACATTCAGTTATGGTCTGGTCTAAAGTTCTAGTTCAAGGAACTGCATGTACATATGACCCACCTGAAGAGACAGAGAAGTCTGTAAAAACACTCCTGCCAGATTTATTGCATAATTGAGTACAACAAATGAGAGGAGAAAGAAAGGATGGAAGGACAATAGTAATAAAAAATGGTTAAATAAAACAGTAATGGGTGTGTTGAAATGAGCAGAAGAATATCTAATTTTTAATTGCAGTGAAGGAGGTAGGAAAAAAGAAAGGAAAAGAAAAGACAAAATGCATTTAAAATATAATTAATTTTGATATTGACAAATTTAATGATCTTTGATCACAGCTTTTTCAACCATGCCCCACTTGTTAAGGAGCTTAGAACTTTAAATAGCACTATTCCAGTTTGAAACTGGCAAATCAGCCTTTTATGAATACAAGATGAAATATTTATTACCTTTATTTCCACATATTCCAATGTTTCTCGGGAGATATTGGTGGAAATATGTACTTAAGGGCAGAAATTAAAAAAAAAAAAAAGATGAGCACTGTAAACGGAGTGCAAATTATTGATCACAACAGAAACAGAACAGGCCAGGGACTGATGTTGGACGAGAATGCCTGGCTCACAATCTTCACTCCAGTTCATCCCAAAGTTGTTTGACGGGGTTGAGGTCAGGGCTCTATGCATGCCAGTCAAATTAATCCACACCGAACTCATCCAACTTTGTCTTTATTAATCTTGCTTTGTGCATTTGGGCACAGTCATGCTGGAATAGAAAAGGGACTTCTCCAAACTGTTCCCACAAAGATGGACGCATAGCGTTTTCCAAAATGTCTTGTTATTCTGAAGCATTAAGATTGCCCTTCACTGGAAGTAAGGAGCCTAGCCCAAACTCTGAAATACAGCCCCACACCACTGTCCCTCCTTCACCAAACTTCACAGTTGGTACAATGCAGTCAGGCACGTAATATTCTCCCAGCATCTGCCAAACCCAGACTCACTCACCCATCTAACTGCTAAATAGAGAAGCAAATTTCGTCACTCCATAGAACATGTTTTCACTGCTCCACAGTGACGGTGTGCTTTACACCACTCCATCCAACACATAGCATTAGCATGTTATGTGAGGCTTGCATGATTCTGCCTGGCCATAGAAATCGTTTCCTTGAAGTTCTCGCTACACAGTTAATACCAGTGGAAGATTGGAACTCTTCAGCTATGCAATCAGCAGGGCGTTGGCGACTTTTACGCACAATGAACCTTAGCAGTCATTGACCCCACTCTGTGATTTTATGTGGTCTTCCACATCATGGCTAAGTTGCTGTTCCTAAACACTTCCACTTTCCAATAATACCACTTACAGCTGACCGTGGAATATCCAGCAAGGAAGAAATTTCACAAACCATCTTGCAAAGGTGGCATCCTATCACAGTATGATGCTTGAAGTCACTGAGCTCTTCAAAACAACCCATTTTGTTCCACAGATATTTGTAAATGTGGACTGCATAGCTAGGTGATTGGTTTTATACATCTGTGGCAATGGGTCTGATACATGATATGGAACTTAAAGTTGAAACAAATTAAAGTCTCACATGCCACTATTAGTTGCACCTAAGTTAACCATCTTTTCTAATCAAACTTACAAAGTTTCAGACTTTGCTAAAAGATACCCGCCAAGATTCCCTAATATCTCTTTAATACTGATTGTTGAATAATGCAAGTGTATAACAGAAAAGCTCAATAATATACTGAAGCATCTTTTGAGGTCAAAAGTTTTAGAACACCACAGTTTTTCCATTTTTTCTTCAAATGTAATCAGCTGAAATGCAATTTCTCAAAATGAAAGGCCTATACTTCTAACATTAATAATGCTCTGTCTCATTTCATTTGTTAATTGTTGTTTATGTGCCATTATCACTGGAGTTTACATCTTTCTCAGATGCAGAGGGTGTAGTAACACAGTTTGTTCCAACTCTGCTTTAAGACAGTTAGAGGGTTATTAAGTAATCAACAGAAGTTGGGACACCTGTGTAAATTGTTTACAAGGCTTAATTTACTTTAATTGGTGCAGAACAACTGTAGGTTGTAATCTATTAGTTGTTCCCTGAAGGAGGCCCATTTTTGTAATATTCTGACATTTCGTTTTTTTACTTTTTGTTAAACTAAACCTTAAATTTAAACATCTGCCAGTTTACTGCTTACTTTTTCACCATTTTAGGTCATTCATTGCATTTCAGCTGATTAAATTTGAAGAAAAACTGGAAAAACTGAGGTGCTCTAAAACTTTTGACTAGTAGTGTATGTGTCATGTAAAACCCAATACTTGACAATTTCTGGTGTACATTTCCTTTCCAGTGGTTTGACCTCTTACATAGTTCCTCTGATTTCCTGTTGTACCAGTTATGACTTCATTATATCCAAATGCATTTAATAAAGAACAAGTCAGTTTAGATTATGAAAATATATTTACGATTTGTTTGGTGGAAGTTAAGTGCTGAACAAATAATCACTCAATATAAAAACAACAAATGAATGAATAACAGTTAAAAAATAATTCAGTTAAGCTTATGTTTTCTATGGCAAACTGTTATGTTGAAATATAATTAAATTTGTTTATAAAAGAATTGTGTTCTGCACAATATTTAACTTACATATAAGTACAGAATAAAAAGAATTAGACTCTCCAATATCCTTTATGGTCAGAGATCCATAATCACATGAAACAGAAAAAATTATGGCCATGGTCACACACAGACGGATGATGGTTAAGTCTGGGCTTTTTAAGCTTTAACATGTCTAAAGGATTCTTCAATGTTATGATTATAATCTAATAAAGAAATGGAGTAATATGCAATGACAATACGCTATGTGTTCGTTGGACATGCAAGCAAGGCTATCAGTGTACATGTAACAATACTACTGCTACTGCCAGATTTAAAGAACAGGTGTCATTTCTAAAATCATCCAAGCTTCTTAAATACAATATTGCCTATTTTACGTTCATAATACCTTCTTCTTTCCTTTAAATTGATATAGAACAAAAGATAACTTCAATCGTTACAAAGATATTAGTGCTGGATGTTCAATATCCTCAGCTCTTTCTAACAAAGTTCATAATAACTTGGCATATCCATATAGCTGTTGCAACAATTATAACAGTGTTAATTTTATGCAAAACTAATAGTTTTCATATTTCCATTAATTTAACAATTACTATGCTTTTTCTATAAAAATAAAACTTTTCAATTTGTATACCATATTAATTATTCTCATTTAGAAAGCAATCACATCTATAATAACTTAATTATTTCTTATAAATGATACAAATTTGTTATTTTCTTATTTTGCCTGTGACAATGGTTATAGATGTGACACATTCTTACAATAAAGAAAATATAAGCAGTATCTCTATACCAGTGCTTCCCGAGTATTGTGTCGTGGAACTCCAGTGGCTAGTTTTACAATCAATGATTCTTCTTCCTTCCTATTGATATCACTGATGATCTTTTATTTTTCATTTGTTATTCTGCACTCAGTACAATAGTATCAGATTTTATCTTTTATCCTTAGCACTTATATCTTTTTGTCATTTCTCCATTGTTTTGCCTTTTCTTCTCCCTTAATTGTATCCTAATAATGATGATTAATGACAAGCAGAGCTGACAGAAGGGCAAACAACACAGAATGCTGAAAGGCTGTGACTCCTTCAGTGCCATACTCAGAAAAATGCCCATTATTATTAATAATAATAACTTTATTTATATAGCACCTTATCATACATTTACATGCAACCCAAGGTGCTTTCCACAGATTAACCAACAATAACAAAGATATACCACATTTACTTGGATTATTATTATTAATCAATACTGTGATAATTTCTAACAAATGTAAGTATACTAATTACAAAATCAACCAGGTATTGTTAAGCGAACTTTAACAACTAAAGTGAAAAACAAACCTTCACTCTTTTCAGAAAAAAAGTATTCTAATTAAAATATGTATACATTTATACATTAAGGTTGACAATAGAACAACCAGATCTGTTTAACAGATAATTAAATAAATATATATAGTATGTATCTGCATCTTACCTAGACAACCCATTTAGTAGAAACAGTTTGATGTTATTCAAGTTAATGAAAATATACAAAAGCAAATTAAACAGTCCACAGTGGTTTCAGTTGATATATAATGTAGATGAAATTCTTGATTCTTGAATGTGAATGTTTGTCCAGCTGACATGGAGGAAAGGAAAACAAAAAACTTTTACGATGCCCATAGGAGGAAAATAAACTTCTGGAGTGCGGTCGGAAAACAGGAATGAGCAGATCAAATAGTAAGTCTGATGGTAATCAGTTTCTGCATCATAAAAGTCAGACTGACCTAGGCCAGCTGGTTGACCACCATCCACTGGGCATTATAGTAAAAATTAACTAGAACACACGTAAAGGGGAAGTGAAAAATCATGATGTCGTGAAAAAAGCAATTTATTAAGAAATGTGTTAAAACAGAAATTATTGCTACATTCCAATAAAACTTCAAATGCTCAGTTTTTAAATTTCTGTATTGATAACAAAACACAAAAACTGTGAAACAACAGATTGCCTAAATAAGGTAGGAGTCCAATTAAAAGAAAATGTTGGTTGGATCATAAACCTGCAGCCACAGTGAGTCCCCAGGACTATATTTGGGAATCACTTTAGTATGCCCAGCAACCCTCTTTCAGAAATGTCCTCTTTAGATGACTTTAGGCAACAGTGTGGAATGGACCTTTAAATCACCATCTCTGATAATGAATGAAAATCAGACATTGACTGGATATACTTCTCATCAGTCTGGATAAAGAATGGTGTGATTCAATTTAAAATTGTATACCCTCATGCAGTTTTCCCCAAGTGAGACCAAGACGTTAATTTTGACATTGCTGGTCACCTGGGTCAGGGATGGTACTTAAGCTTAATTTGGTATGAAATAATTTATTAATTATAGCATACTCAATGATTCTTTGACAAACTTAATTATGAGGGGAATATTAAGCATTTTCTTTTCATCTCACGTTTTACTTCTCTTATTTTCTAATGTTTCTCTCTTATTGAATTCTAAGGTGCACAACTCACTAAATTTTTCAGAAAAAAGTTCTTCTTGGCCTTGAACTTTGCATTATAAACGTGGAAGTGCCTGCAGATTTGCTCGATATATAGAACTTATTGTATCATATCAGATAATGTTTTTTCAAACATAATTTTTATAATCTTAAACTGTGGTTGTGAATGAATGCAACCAGCAGGCAAACTGGTGTTATAAGAACCATATTTGAAGCAATACTGCTCACAGCACTTTACAATCATTTTTTTTAAATAACTTCTTGATACATACCTTTTTTAAGAATAACATATTAAGTGTCCACTGTCATTCAGGTGACTTTCAGTTATAATCCCAGCTCTTTTAGTGATGTGAATGTCATTTCACTTTTGCATGAGTGAATGATAAGCAGGCCCCAAACTCTGCTACTGATGGCATTTCTAATCCCATGCACAGTTCCATTTGAATTTTTTCAGTTAATCTTTTTCAAACGTGTGTTTAATTCAGTTGAATTCATTCTGTGCTATCTGTCATTTGAGAATTATCTGCTGTAGGTCCAAAAGAATGCATTAAATGTCAGCCCTTTTTTCATTACATAAATGTATAATACAATAGGTTAGCACAGAAGACACAAACACATTATACTTTATTTATTTCCTTTCTTCACTCGAACATTTATCTCATCACACAGTGATAACTGCGTGTTCTTTAAGTACAACAGGCACTAACAAAAGTGTTTGCTTTTTTAGTATGTTTAAACAGAAATAAATACACTTCTATATTAAATAGTTTAATTGCCTTTTTGTGTGAAAATATACTTTAAAATGTGTATGTGCTGATTCTTGGAAATTGTTTTGTCAATCACATCTGTAATTTAGAAAAACTAATTTGAAGAGCTTGTAAGGAAGCCATTTGTTGTACTATGGTTTATTTAGCTGTATCTGTAGCACCAAAATTAGCACCATGCCTAAATCTTGATTTGTAACATCTACAGACTTTGTGATACTAAGGTAAACCTTTATTTGGCTTATAGTGTTTACATCTGCAATAAAGCCCAGAAACTGATTGTGAACTGTTAAAGCTGAAACTTTTAGTCTGGAGATGCACAAATTAAATGAGAATAAACCATAAACCTGTCTTATCAATTTCTAATCGCATAAAATGTTCAACATAAAAAGATTAGTGAAATTGTGCAACATTTTCATGTGACGTTTTCATGCAAAGCTCATTTTTCTTCAAAATCATATGTCATATAATATACATCTGCGTATAATTTTTTCATCTTCATTAGGAGAATACAATAATGATACTCTCATGTCAGTACAACCAATTTAACTTTCGTAATACAAAACGCCTTATATACATCCACTGCTCTAAGAACAGTAGTAGTTCAGTTGTGTGTTAGCAGCCGACAAATAAATGGCACGCAATTACAAATTGTAAAACTGCATAAACATTCATTGGTCAGGCAGGAGAAGTCATATTTCTTCTGTGTATTTAGTTATATACTGGAGATACTTAAGCAAGTAGATTACCATTCATCTTGCAAAGATGACAATTTCCAATAGTTTTAGCATTTGCTATAACTATAAATAAATCTCAGGGCCAGAGTAAAGCAAGCTATCGAGGAAGGGTTAGGCCACCATAGGCGGCCAGCGGGGAACACCCCCTAGTAATTCACTATATATTGAATGCAAAGAAAATAGAAATATAATTATGAATAATAAAAATATTTTATTCTTTGATTACTTGATGACTAATAATTAATAGTTAATCAGCCTAAGATGTATACACTACCTCAGTCTCAAAAATTAAAAACAGGGTCAAGACCAAAAAAACCATAACACCAATATCAACCACTAAATTTCACTTTTCTTATTTGGAAATATAAAATGATTTACTCTTATTTTTTTTCTGTTCCGTTTTACCCACAAGAGGACAGAAATGAATAGAGTCTCTCCCTTCACTTGTAAGGATACAATGAAATGCATAATTCTCCATCTGTTTTTATAAAAAATGGCACATATTACAACACTTTACAGAGTTTGTGATAACAATTTTGAAACAGGGGAATGTGTTTCTGATTATGTCTTCAGCTCACAATTCCATATTACCAAAAAAAAGACTAAACAGATTCCAAAATTGTGCAAACAGCAATGAAAAGAAAATGCATGCTCAACAGCTCCCAGATTTTTGAAAACAATAAAAACTTGTATGAAAACTTACATGCTAAATTCATTGAATTCTTTTATAAATTTGGGGAAAAAAGAACAGTCATTTTTCCGTATATACAGATGAAATATTAGAAATCCTGATATAAGAGAGATAGATAGAGACACAAATTTTTGGGACAGCCATAGGAGAACTCTATATAATTGAAACAAAAAAAAAGTGTACAAATGGCATTGAGAAAATAATGCTTTTTCAGACGTGAGTCTAATTTTTGACTGCTCAAGATGGCAGCTCATTTAGATTTAAGTACTTCTGGCAGGAAATGTGGGTCCAGGTGGACAGACACTGGAAGTGACATCATCAGTTTTATGTCATAGAAAAAACTTTTCTCTGTTTTCAAAGAAGACAGTCATGAAGTCCAGGTAAGAATGCAGAGCATTTCTTTATTTGCACAGAGTTATGCACAAATGTCTCAGTCCATGGAGAAAACACATTAGTACACGGCGCTAACCTGTGGAATGGTGGGGAATTGCCATCACCAGAGCCATTAAGCTGTCCCTTATGCGTATGAGCGTGACACTCTTGCATATAAAAATTATAATTATGTTACTAACATTAGTTTAGTGTTTTAGGAAGGGAATACTAGTAAAATGTCACTAGTGTAAAGGCTGGTCTTGTTTTTGTTCCACTGCGCTGCATCAGAAATAATGAGCTATTATCAATTGTACTTCATGAAAGTGTAGATATGTGCCACATTTTTCACATAAAAGCACAATTAAACCAATGATAAGTGTAACCAAATAAAGTAGTGTGCAACAAAAATACACATATTGGATGCATCCATTTATCATATTCATTTTTACTTTGCCTGTCCTTCTGATGAAATAGTCTCTGCATGTTGGCCTGCTTCCTTTATATTGGAAATAATATACCATAAAATACTGTACAATAGATGAGAGTGTCAATTAAAGTCAATGTTCAAATAAAGAAAGGAATTTGCCAATTAAATTCTACCACTTACCTATAAAGCTGTAAATGGCCTGGCGCTGGACTATATCAGTAACCTCTTCCATGACTATGCTATTTACAAACTAATATCAACCAATTCTGGGAAACTTGATCTGCTCAAACAAACCTGTGCTTGATGTGTGACATATCCTTCAGCTCTATTGAGCAAAGGTTTTGAAATGATCTCCCTAAATTCATTAGATCAGCTGACTTAATTTATTTAAAAAAAAAACAAAAAAACTCTTTTTGTTCCTTTGAAATTTCTGTGGAGAGCTTTAAGCATGGGAAAGGTGCTATATAAATAAATTATTATTTGTATTATTAATGAACAGTTAGCTGAAATGAAAATTAGCAGCCACAGCAGTCTTTTGAGACCAAAGTTGAGCACCATTTCATTACAGCATTAGGATCATTCTATGCAACGGTCACTAAAGATTAGTACTCACTTCATACAGTACATCTATCATTATAAATATTCCAACCTAAAAATATAAACAAGTACTAAACAGAAGAAACCTGTTGTGCTATAACACATCACAACTGCAAAACAAAGTAAAACGATTTCTGTTGTCTGTTATGTTATAAAAATGTATGCATTTCTCACCTAGTCATGACTGCTGAACAATGAACTTTTCCACTTTAGCCATGCAGTCTGTGCTAAACATCCCCAGCTCACATTTACAGTATTTAGCTGTTTCGTTCTACTTTGAGAGGGAGAGTTCTTATGCACCATTCAATCATTCCAGTGCTGGAACATTCTGAGTTTTTAGATTGCCACAATACTTCCAACCATAACATGTTCTAGAAAAGAACTGTGTAGTATAAGTTCCATTTACACCCAACTTTTAAAAAAATAGCAACATGTCCAGATCCTAACTATTCTGTTTTGGCTCCTAAACTGAAATAGAATAAGTGCTTGGTGTAAAAAGAATATAACAAGAATATATAATTGTATATGGTACTCTGGTCCCTGTGCAGTGGATTCAGAAAGTATTCAGACCCCATCACTTTCTGCACACTTGCTTGTGTTGTAGATTTATTTACAAATGGATATATTTGTCACTTTTGCCCCTCAGTCTACACTTAAAAACCCACAATGACAAAGTGGAATCATATTCAGAAAGGCTTCCAAATTTTTTAAAAATCAAAAATTGAGATCTCTCATTTTTCTCTTTGTAAAAACTTGATTGCTTTGTATGGATTGTAATAAAATTAATAAAAAAAAAAAAAAAAAAATTGAGATCTCTCATTTATCAAGTAATCAGCACTTTAAAGAAGCCCCTTTGACAGTAATTACAGCTTTGGATTTTCTTGGGTAGGAGTCTACAAGCTTTGCACGCCTGGATTTGGGCAGTTTATCCCATTTTTCCTGGAAGATCCTCTTAAACTCCATTAAATTGAAAGGGAAACATCTGTTAATTGTCATCTTCAGGTTTCTCCACAGATGTTCGAGTAGGTTTAAGTCTGGGCTTTGGCTGGGCCAGTCAAGGTCGGTTAAGATACTTGTCATGAAGTCACTCCAGCATTGTTTTGGCTGTATGCTCTGGGTCATTTTCATGCTTAAAGGTGAATTGTAGGTCACATGCACCATGGAGCAGGTTTTCATCTAGGGCCTTAATGTATTTAGCTGCATTCTTCCTTCCCTCAATTGTGGCCAGTGTTCCAATCCTTACCACTGAGAAGCACCACCATAGCATGATGGTAACCGTAGGGATGGTATTAGGGAGGTGATGAGCAGTGTCTGGTCTTCGCCAAATATAGGGCTTTTTGTCCTATAAGACCTGGGTATCTTTTTCTTTATGCTCTTAGGGTCCTATAAACTGTTACATGTACTCAAAAACAGCCTCCATCTAGCCACTCTACCATAAACCCTTGAAGATGGATTGCTTTTGAGATGGTTGTCTTTCTGACAGGTTCTCCCATCTCAGCAGAGGACTTCTGAAACTTTGTTAGAGTGACCATTCATTTCTTGGTCACCTTCTCGACTATAATACTTTTTGCCTGGTTACTCAGTTTGGCCAGATGGCCAACTCTAGGAATTATTGAAGCCACTGTGCTTTTTGGAACACTCCAACTTTAGGAATGGTTTTAAACCCTTGACCTGTTCTATGCCTCCACTGTATGTTTGTGTTTGCTGAGCATAAAATGAATTCAGACTTTAACAAGAATTGTATTAAATTCTGGATAATATGGAGTCTATATTTAAAAAAGAGCTACTGCTTAAGCTAAAATGCATAGTGGATCAAAGCAATAAAGATATTAACACAATTGTTAGATAAGCATACTGAAGCCATTATTAAATGGGAAGTAAAATGCACATGCTAAAAAAGACTTGCTTTGCCTTGGGTGCTTGCCAGTTTTCTCAAAGTGCCTTTATTATGATTATGATGAACAACGTGATGCACGTTTATGCTTTTTATGGGCTTTATGGTTGTGTGGCATTGTGGGTTGGAAGTTGACTGAAGCTAAATGGAGCACTGATTACCTAATTATGCACGCTACATTTTTTGCACCATTACATTCACAAAATGTGACCTATCCATATTACAGCTGATATTGAGGAGCAGCCAGATTAGTGTCAGCTGCAAAAAAAGGTAACAGAAAATGAATTTCCAGACCACAGTTTCAATCTAAAGTACTTAAAGACAAAAGCAAACAAGTTAACATAGAGGAAAAAAACACTGCAGGCTGTATTTCATATGAGGTTACAGCTTAATCTCCTTATATTTTAATCAAACTTACCATCTGAGTGCACATCCAGTTTGTTAACATTGTAAAAACTTAAAAAAAAACTATCTTGATGCATAATTTCCTTTATTTGGAGGATAGACCAGTCCCCCCACCACCCTACACTGTCCCAAAAACATGAATGTTAGTCTGATTGGCTCCATTATGAAAGTCTATAAGAAATGACACTTTCAGCCACCCAGAAATGACTGACTGACAAGTTTCAATCACAATTTCTTCAGGGCTAAGTCAATAAACAATCTTGTTCCTCACAGGGCTTGGGGATGTGGGTAAAATCAGGTGTGTATGTAATGGGGGTGTTTTTAACTTCCTATTTTTTTCATATTTTATTTATTCTCTTCAATAAGAATTTGCTTACAAAAAAAAAGATACTCATACCAGTAGAAATGGTTTAAAATTTCTGCCGTTAGTGTAAAAGAGAAGACAGGCTACATGACAGCACAATAAAATCATCATCAACATGAGAAGTACAAAAAAAAAAAAATACAGATTAAAATACATGTACAGTTAGTCTAAAATACAAGAGAGAAATGATAGGTTTTCAAGTGTGATCAGAATGTTAACACTAATAGAGCCTGCATAAGTCAGCATCCCATGAAATTCATGTTGTTAGCAAGTAAATATCACAAACAAGTCCCTTTTCTCAAATACATGCTGCCTGACTTTCATCACAGCAATTCCCTGGGGTTAACCACACATGGTAATATTACTGTGAAATCTGACATATTTAATCATGAATATTTTATAAATCAACGCCTGCTGTTACTACCTAATTTAAATGAAATTAAAACATTGAACAGATGTTAATTGCCTAATCATGTCATACTTACCAAGATCAGTTCTTGTTCCTACTAATGGCTGAGCCTTCAGTGAACAGTAAAGAAAGCTACCACCTATGGTTACTTTGTAGTTCTGCAGTGCTATTGAGGGATTTCACATTAAAGTATACATTTTAATTTTGTTATTACACTAAGTAATCCATTTACTAGTATATTGCTTTAAAGCGCAGAAGGTATTCACCTACTAATTGTTAAATACATGTACAAAGATGGAAGATATCAAAGCTAAGCTGTTAAAATTAAGTAGCCTAGATTAGTTTTTATTATAGGGAAACATCCTCACAGGTCTGCAACAAGCTTCATTCAGGCATGTCGTATCAGGAAGGTCAAAGAGAGTAAGTCTTGCGCAGAATGAAAGGGAACAATAATATAAACTTCTTGTTCCCAGATTCAGAAGAATCTGTTTTCATATTCAATAATTTAGCGTTATTTTATTTTAAACTTGGCTGACTCCTTTATATGGGTTATTTAGAAGATCATGATACGGTAAAATTCATTGCATATATTATTTGAAATTGGAGCACAAGTGTTAACAACAACAACAACAACAACAACAACATTTATTTATATAGCACATTTTCATACAAAAAAATGTAGCTCAAAGTGCTTTACATAATGAAGAATAGAAAAATAAGAGACACAGTAAGAAAATAAAATAAGTCAACATTAATTAACATAGAATAAGTGTAAGGTCCAATGGCCAGGGGGGACAGAAAAAACAAAAAAAAAACTCCAGACGGCCGGAGAAAAAAAATAAAATCTGCAGGGATTCCAGGCCATGAGACCGCCCAGTCCCCTCTGTTAAGTTAAGTTAAGTAACTTGTCCAAGGTCATGTAGCACATTGGAGGTGAGAACTGAGCCGGGAATGTGGTGGTTTAGAATCCAGTGCTTTCTTAACTAGACATGATTTCTGTACAGTGGATGGAATATTCCTATACACGGTCCATCTGCAACCACTGGGCCGAATGGCCTGTTCTCGTATAGATTATTGTAACGTTCTAATGTTCAGATCTCAAACATCTTTTATATTAAAGTTATCATCATTGAACTACAAATCTCTATATATATAAAATCCAACGTCTGCCTGTCTGTCTGCTTTTCATGAGTGAACTACTTAACGGAATTAGATCGGGTTTTTTCTATAATTTGCTTGAACATTCCAGTTGATTTTGCGACCCCTCTCATCGCGCTAAGTATCATAGTTAGCTTGCGGTACTGATTTATTTGCACAAATCCGAGATACTTGCAACGGGCCAAGGGGAGGGGTGCAGAGCTCTCATCACTCATGTGCCAGCCTCGGGGCGTATCTTACATCCGCTTAGCTAGCGAACGAGAGAACTACTCAACTGATTTAGACCAGGTTTTTTTTTAGAATTTGATTGAACATTCTGTTTGATTTTGCGACTTCTATCATCGCACTAAAAATCACATAGCTCACTTGCAGGAGCAATATATTTGCCCTAATCTGAGACAGAGGCTGTGGGCCAAGGGGAGGGGAAACATGACGTCAGGAGTGGGGAGTCCGTCTACCTCTGCGTTTTGGAGTGTACCTTGCCTCTGCTTAGCTAGCAATACCTTTTTGTTTATTGATTTTTAAAGTTTGTGCTTTTACACTACTATGCAGGCGGAGCCCCGGAGAAAGGCTAGTATATATATATGTACTGTATATATATACACACGCACACAGAGTTGTATACATATATACATACATACATTTGTGAAATAAAACAGAACTAAGTATTTAAAGAGTTGGCATCCCAACAGTGGAATTCCTCATTTAATGTTGGATAAAAATGTAACAAGTCTACACGCCAAATAGAGGGCAAGAAAAACAAGCAAGTTCTTTCTTATTTGTATAGGAGCAGTACTGAAGTAAAACACTGATTTGTTCCTCAAGAAGATTGTTGGTCAGATGACTGCTACAGGACATTCAACCAACCAAAACAAAAACTCTGTTACTAGGGATTCCATTTTATTTAATTAAAGAGAAATTAAAGAAATAATAAATAAGATAGTTGTACAAGAAACAGTGTTGAAATTTGTTTACTCTTCTGTGTACTTTTACTCAATACAAGTACTATTCTTTTAAGATGTTAATACGCTACCATTTTGTACTATTATTTGGATGACAAGGATTGCCATTTTGTGTGATTTGGTGTGCTGGTTGCCATTTTGTTAATGATTACTATTTCTGTGCTTGGTTGTTACATAATGAATTATGTCATTGCTCCCCACCTATTGTAGGATGGCAGTGTGCTCATCTCATTGTCCACGTTTGTGGATGTTAATAAGTGAATCTGAGTTTATTTTTTCCAGGGATGTATTGCTGCTAGGTTTTGACACTCATTTGCCATCAAACTTTGTGCTACTCTTCTGACAACGAGTCTCTCTTTCTTTGACTGGTCAGTAGTGTAGTCTCAAAAAGCATATTCTTTCTAAAGACTTCCAGTTATTGCCTTTTCCCTGGTATTCATGGTAAGGCTCTTCTTTGCTGGTGCCTCTCCTTCTATACCTACCAATTGTGTCTTGCAGGTGACTGGCTTAGCCTGTCTTTTATAATGGACAAAGTTCATGACGCTGAAAGTAACGTCACATTTAATGTAATTGCTCTTACTGAGCTGAGTCAGATCTTTACAACTTCCAGTTCCTTTCAGAGATGTATTCTACTCTGAGGCATCAGGACTTCTTACTCTGCTTATGAAGAGGCAAAAAGGCTATAGTGATAACAATATATATCAGTCCCCAGTGTGGCAGCTATGAATAATGAGTGGAAGCTCCAGAAAGAACTGGACTGCCTATGGTACTCATACAGTGTCAGTTACATGACAGCTTGCGATAGGAGGGCAATTAGATGATGGTGGAATCTCTTTTCTCAGTTTCTTTTCCATCCATAACATTGAGTAGAGAGCTATGAAGCAAATTAAGTCAGTGCATGTTTGTACTTAACATCACTAGTTTGATGAGGAGTTGTCTGTAACAATATGCTGTATTATGTAGAATGAATACAACATGAATAAAAAGAGTATTTTGTTGATGTGGAAGTCGCTTGCTTGTTAACTTGTTGAGAAGCAGGGTTATAATGAAAGAGGGTATATAATAGGTGGCAGATTAAGAAAAAGCTTAAATTCAGGCAACATGACTATTTGTGTTCTGGCTACTTACATTGTGGACTGCATAATGTGTATAATGCTTTGTAATTATGCATTGATAGATTACAAAATATGACATTTTCCATGTCAAACTACTGATTTTTGAAGGAAACATACAGTGATCCCTCCTTTATCACGGGGGTTGCATTCCAGAACCCCCCTACATACCCCCCCTCCCGCGAAAGGTGAAAATCTGCGAAGTAAAAACCATATGTTCATATGGTTATTTTTATATATTTTAAGCCCTTATAAACTCTCCCACACTCTTATAAAGACTTCCCACACAGTTATACAGCATAAACCCTTTGTATTCTCTTAGATATTAAGTAAGATTCGTTGAAATTATGTATTTAAATACACTGTATATATACAGTAAAACCTAAATATTATTTTAAACATATCAAGCGTCTCCGATATCACATATGTTACAGCCATTACGATAGACAGATCGTTTTGGAGCCATAACGAAGAGCTTGACTATGCACAAAGATAAACACAAAAGAGCACAAAAGTTAACTCTTTACACAGCGAAATATGTTGATGCTGAATGAGCAAGACGAGACTTCCTGGTTAACGCAGTGCAATTGAATTTGGCGCTCCGTCGCTGAGCCAATCAGCACACAGGAACTTAACTGCGTGCTCTGATTGGGTAGCTTCTCAGCCTCCGCCAATAGCGTCCCTTGTATGAAATCAACTGGGCTAACCAACTGAGGAAGCATGTACCAGAAGTAAAAAGACCCATTGTCCACAGAAACCCGTGAAGCAGCGAAAAATCCGTGTTATATATTTAGATATGTTTACATATAAAATCCGCGATAGAGTGAAGCCGCGAAAGTCAAAGCACGATATAGCGAGGAATTACTGTATTACGAACCTGTATCTTTGTCAATTAACATGCTTTGTTTTTGCAGTGCACATGCATGCATCTACAATTCAAAAATACTGAACTAATAATAATAATACTGCAGAGATGCAAATAAAATGTATGTATGGAGATCCTTAGTCAAGTCACATATACAACTTTGCAAAGATCCATATTCTTGACCTCCTCATTACTTCCATCTTGATCAGCACATTAGGGAAGTGTTCAGATCTGTACTAGTGTAAATAGTATAGATGTCAACTACTGGGGACATGGGGGCAAATCCAATATAACTGTGTGCTAATAAATAGCTTGAATCTGTCAAAATTAACAGTTAATTCATAAAACAGATGCAAACCTAATAGACAATCATGAATCGTGGCCGCATGTGGATTTCTGACATGCTGACTTCAAATTGTTTTTTTTAGAGCAGGATATCTTTGAAATTGTTAGCTCACAATGGCAAGTGTTCAAAGGTACTTTTAGTAGAATCATTAGATCACTACTGGATCAGTCTGCAAGACTCTGACAGACAAAAATATGCAAGTGAGGCATGACATTGTAGAAGCAATTGGACTTTTATTGGTAGGCTTTATTTCTTTTTTTTGAATTTCCCATTTCTCTAAAAAGATTGAAGACTGAATCTGTTTCAAATATATGAAAAAGAAAACTATCATTTCATAACAATATAGACATTATGAACAAAGTTATGCAAGGATAGCTCTGTTTTTAAATCGCCAGCTTACTACATAGCTTACATTGATTGTGACAGCAGAATATAAGTTAATCATGGAGCCCCATAAGCTACGAGAATATATAAATTATTTTTAGGTGCATAAACTAAACTGACTAGCCTAATATAGCCACAAAATTCAGTGAAATTAAAGTATAATGTTTATCTTTAAAAATATACCCATGATTCCTGTTTAACTTATACTCACTAATATGTGCAAAGAATGCAACATCATCATCCAATTAATGCACAATATCACAAAGTTTTTCCAGCAAGGCACTGACAACTTTTCTAACTATTCCAGGAGTGAAAGCTTTAAGTTGTAGTGTTGATTGTTTAATTTTATTTTGCCACATATTTGCCTCCAATGCTACACTTGTTTGGAGATTATTGTTGTTGTTGCTTGTATTACTGCAGTTGTTGTTATTATTAGATTATCATCTATGTTGTAGCATATTTTTTTGCTTCCAAAATGTTTATGTCTAATAGGCACTTATGGTACTGTAATAAAATATCAGGCAGCAGACCGGAAAAGGTTTAGGGATGGCCAACCTATATACTGAAAAATGGAGTTCACAATTGAACTGGCTAACAAACTGAGACTGCTCTATAAGTATGGTGGGCAGGAGGAAGAGGTGTAGTCAGGACAATCGGAACTGGAACTGATGTGGCAAAAAGAGGAATTCTGGGTAGTGTAAATGATGTTATCAGGGTTGACTGAAGTGATGTCAGCAGGGGGTGGATCAATGGTAATGTCACTATGAGTCAGGGTCCTTGGCTTGGCTGCAAGGGAATAAGAGGAGAGAGGGTCAGGTGAGAATGCCAACCACCAGTCTGGCTGACAGATACGAGTATTTGAGCCTGTAAACTGCTCCCCAGCCAACACAGGGCACAAGGCAAGAACAAATCCCTGGGCAGGACAGGATTTTCTAAATGTTTACAAGATTAATGTGTCACTTAATCTGACTGGCAACTTTAAATTGGTCCTTTATGAATGTGTTCTTGTGTCTGACGATAGGCTCTCCCGCCATCCAAGGCTGGTTTCTGACCTACAGATCATAACCTGGTTCTGCTTCAGCCTCACTACAAACCAAGAGTAAAGGTGCTACCTACAACCACACGATCATTCAGGAAGTGGTCCCCTGAGGCAGAGCAGGCTCTGAGAGACTGCTTGGAAACTACAGACTGGGATATACTGCAGGGGTCACATAGTGAGAACATTGAAGAGGCTGTTGACTGCACAACTGATTACATCACCTTCTGTATGGACATTGTAGTTCCAGTAAGAACAGTACGCTGCTATGCTAACAACAAGCCATGGATTACAAGTGACATCAAGGGCCTTTTGAACCAGAAGAAAAGGGCTTTTAAAGGCGGTGATCAGCATGAGCTCAAGCGCGTGCAGAAGGAACTCCGAGTCCAGTTCAGGGCGACGAAGGAGCAGTACAGGAAAAAGCTGGAGCAGATGTTGCAGAATAACAGCATGAAGAAAGTGTGGAATGGGATGAAGATCATCACTGGCTGCAGCTCGAAGCGGGGTGCCACCATCGAGAGAGACGTGGAGGGAGCAAACCAAATGAACAACTTCTTTAACAGGTTTGACCACCCTAACGCACTCTTACCTTGGAGTTCTGCATCCTCCAACCATCCTTCTGCTGATACCAGCATAGGAGAGATATACCCCCCCCCCACAATTCCAGCAGCGCAGGTGAGCAGAGAGCTGAGGAGAATTCGTGCCAGCAAAGCTTTGCGTCCAGATGGAGTATCGCCACGACTGCTGAAGGCCTATGCGCAGGAACTGGGGAGTCCTCTACAGCGCATCTTCAACCTGAGCCTGGAACAGGGGAGAGTCCCGAGGCTTTGGAGAACATCTTGTATCACCCCAGTCCCAAAGGTATCACATCCTAATGAGCTGAATGACTTCCGGCCTGTTGCTCTGACGTCACATGTGATGAAGACCATGGAGGGGCTGCTGCTTCACCACCTGAGGCCACAGGTCCGCCACGCCCTTGACCCTCTGCAGTTCGCATACCAGGAAAAGATAGGAGTGGAGGATGCCATCATCTATATGCTACACCGATTCCTCTCCCACTTGGACAGAGGCAGTGGTGCTGTAAGAATGTTTTTAGACTTCTCTAGTGCCTTCAACACCATCCAACCTCTGCTGCTTAGGGACAAGCTGACAGAGATGGGAGTAGACTCACACCTGGTGGCATGGATCGTGGACTATCTTACTGACAGACCTCAGTATGTGCGTCTCAGGAACTGCAGGTCTGACATTGAGTGCCGCAGGGGACTGTACTTTCTCCGGTCCTGTTCAGCCTATATACATCAGACTTCCAATACGATTCGGAGTCCTACCACGTGCAAAAGTTTGTTGACGACACTACTATTGTGGGCTGCATCAGGAGTGGGCAGGAGGAGGAGTATAAGAAGCTAATCAAAGACTTTGTTAAATGGTGCGACTCAAACCACTTACACCTGAACACCAGCAAGACCAAGGAACTGGTGGTGGATTTTAGGAGGCCCAGGCTCCTCATGGACCCCGTGATCATCAGAGGAGACTGTGTGCAGAGGGTACAGACCTATAAATACCTGGGAGAGCAGCTGGATGACAAATTGGACTGGACTGCCAATACTGATGCTCTGTGTAAGAAAGGTCAGAGCCGACTATACTTCCTTAGAAGGTTGGCGTCCTTCAACATCTGCAGTAAGATGCTGCAGATGTTCTACCAGACGGTTGTGGCAAATGCACTCTTCTACACGGTGGTGTGCTGGGGAGGCAGCAAAAAGAAGAAGGACGTCTCACGCCTGGACAAACTGGTGAGGAAGGCAGGCTCTGTTGTAGGAATGAAGCTGGACAGTTTAACATCTGTAGCAGAGCGACGGGCACTAAGAAAACTCCTGTCAATCATGAAGAATTCACTGTATCCACTGAACAGTGTCATCTCCAGGCAGAGGAGTAGCTTTAGTGACAGACTGCTGTCACTGTCCTGCTCCACTGACAGACTGAGGAGATCGTTCCTCCCCCACACTATGTGACTCAATTCCACCCGGGGAGTAAATGCTAACATTATTCAAAGATATTGTCTGCTTTTACATCCATTTTTATTACTCTTTAATTTAATATTGTTTTTTGTATCGGTATACTGCTGCTGGATAATGTGAATTTCCCCTTGGGATTAATAAAGTATCTATCTATCTGTCTATCTATCTACAGCTTATATACTGCTGTGTCCCACACTGAGTTGCTTTTTGCAGACTAATAAAATAAATCTGCAACACTAAAGGTTGCTTCCCTGAAGCAGTGAGAGAGGAGATAACTTTGCATGCAATTCAAATTAACAGACCACTTGTGAAATAACTATAAATACTTGTACAGACAACTAGACATACATGTACGGAACACTTCTCTAACATGTTAATTAAGACAGAAGTGATAGTGAAACAACGGCAACCTAACTCTTGCAATTATGACATAATGAAGCAGCCCTGTACTACAAATTGCTGTAACTTGATCTCGTACATACAAGATAGTTTTACATACAGACAAGATGGAGGTTCTACTATAATTTCTTTCATTATGAAGTTCAGAGTTACAATACAAACTATAAAAAAAATCAGGTACACTATATAAGCTGGGACAGATGTGTGCCCATGATGCTATAATCTAGTGTAATGAACTCTTCCCTAGAAAGTGTCAGTTGTCCACTTTTTCCTCATCATAAGATATATGCATGCCACTACATGGTAATTCTGGGCTAACTGATGCATTAAAATAGCCAGTGTCTTACAGATTGGGTAATTACAAAGCACATTTGATGTATGCAGAAAACTTCTGGAAATTGTCTCAGTCCATTGTAGCCAATGTATTATTCTGTGCTGTAGAGGGAAGCAAGCTGAGCTAAAAAGAATCGCAGTACTTGAACATACTTCTCAGGAAGCCCTAGTCCATTACAGGGTGAACCCTGGATACACTGGAAGCTATTGTTGGGGTAAAATTGGGTGCAATCATATAAAATCCCCCCTCCATCCCCACCAGGAGATGCTCAGTTAGAGCAATTTTAGCCACAGTCTCATTCCATCAGTGTGTGTTAAAAAGCGCCTCTGGGGGTCTTTTCTGCCCACTGTAATCATGCAATTTAATGCTTCCTCCTGACGTCACAGACTGAATGCTGATAGTCTTTTAGATCATTTTGCAGTTTCTGAAAAATACACATTTATTTATTTATTGATTTATTATTTATTTATTACTGAATTGATTATATTATTTTTCCTACAATACTGTATCATGCTTTTTATGTTTCTGCTGCTGCAGGGATCTAACTTTCCCCTTGGGATTAATAAAGTTTATTTAATCTAATTTAAATGGATGCACATTATCAAGTAACCATCACTGTATATTTTCATTAACACTTTACCCTGAACAAGACGAAGGGGTGCTGGTAAACGCTGCTGCCGCCTCATGGATCCTGCATTCAGAGTCTGAATCCCATGCCTGGGGGTTGTCTGTGTGGATTTTGCATGTCCTCCCCTGGCCCCTGGTCTGTGTGAGTTTTCCCTGTCTTACTCTGGTATTCCCTCCCATATACCATAAGACATGAATGTTAGGCTGACTGGTGATTCTAAATTCCCCCAGCGAGGCTGTAGGTGTTTGCACGAAAAGCCCTGTGATGGCTTGACGTCTTCTTCAGTGCTGTTTCCTGCCTTGCACACAATGTTGCTGGCTCTAACATACTCAGAAAATAAGCAGTTCTTGATGTGCAGGTAATCAATCACAAGGTCCACATGAATGCAACTGTATATCTTCACATTTGGCAATTTAAAAGAAACTAGTTGAATGACAGTAAGCCTGTGCAGTGTAACAGGAGACTGTAGTTATGAAAATGTATAGATTTTTCAAATAAACCATCAACCTAGAACCAAACCTAGTGTGTCTGTGCTTCTGAGGTGTTAAAGCAATGTACTTCACTATTGTACAAAATGTGTCATACAAATATGTTAAAACTACACACCTTTAGGATTACGGTTGTTGAACTGCATCTTATTATATTATTTTTAGATAACACATACTCTACTTCCAAAATCAAGCCAAATATACTTTTTTCTCATTGTATCAACTGAAATGCAAGCAATTCATGTTACTGTTATTTGTAGCTGTTTATTAGATTTTATGTTTCTTTTGAGTTTCCTTCTGCCTATGGGTGACTGAAGGGAGAATATAATAATACTGTTTATATTGAAAATGACAAATGCATAATATTGATTTCCAATAAAATACTTGAACAGAATTTGATCATACAAATACGAATTTCACTCTACTCTGTATATGTGACACCAACCTGAATGCATTAGTAAATGTATTTATAGCATTCACTTAGAACTAGAAACGTAAAACATAATGGAGTACCAATTAAATAAAGTGATGTTGAGGCTTTACATTGCATGAAGCAGACTCTGCTAGTAGTGCTGTGAAAAAATGACTGTGCTTCTCTCCAGGAAAGGTTTTATTGCCTATCAAACAATGTAAAAACTTCCCCTTTTGTCATGGATGATACTTGACATCAAGAACCTTGTTTAGAAGAAAAGACTAAATATGTATTTTTTGATAAAGAGAGGTCAAGGAATATTCTAATCTCAATCAGTTTGCATATTTTTTCAATTCAGTTGAGGATTTTTGTCTATAAAACTAAGATAATTCTTTATATCCAAGAGAAGAATATAGCAAATAATTACCATCAGATTCATTGAAAAACATAAATTCAAAATTTTGCCTATGGAATTTAATTCATCTGTAATGGCCTGGGTCAAAAAATTCATACTCGGCAAGCAATAATGTGTCATGGTCATCTCTGGGAAAGTCAAAGACAAAAAGGCGCAGCCACAAAAAATGAAACAAGGCAGACGACCCAAAAGGACATGGAAATACCTTGAAACACATTTTTGCGCCTGGACTGAAAGTCTATCTTACTAAAAACAAAAAGAAAACTAGAAATAGTTTTAAAAAGATCAATTTTTTAAAAATGATTTGTTTTTTAAACATTTTTCTTTTCTTTGTTTTTTTAACTTATTGTACAAAACAAACACCTCTGCACAACTAAATGTTTTGAAATAAAGTATTGAAATGTGTATGGCACACTCATCCCCTCATGATAATATGCTAGAAGGGTTATAGTAATAAGATGTCAGTAGTGCAACTTAACAGGGACACACTCGGGGATGACAAAAGAAACTGAAGTAAAAAAATATCAGAACCTGCGAAACCATTTTTTAGGAAACTATGAGATAAAGGAAAGCACAGAAAGGCTGCACAGACTCTAATGTGCCTCTAGTATCAGATGTGTGTGCCTATGTGTCAAAGGCAAAACTGACTACATCAAAAATCTTCTCTGTCTGAGTAGGGGAGGGAAGTGTGCATTTTTTAGCTTGATGGATTTTTTTTGGAACACAATGACTGTACTTGTGTATTGCTTATGCAAATGTACCTTTTTTACTGAACTGTGTGCTATTGTATGCATTTTGCTGTCTTAAGTAGTTAAACACTGCAGTGGGCTGGTGCCCTGCCCAGGGTTTGTTTCCTGCCTTGTGCCCTGTGTTGGCTGGGATTGGCTCCTGCAGACCCCCGTGACCCTGTACTTAGGATATAGCGGGTTGGATAATGGATGGATGGAAGTAGTTAAATAAATAATAGGGTTTATTCCTGAGTTGCATCTTATGCTAGCTGGGATAGGCTGTAGTAGACCCCCTGTTCAAGATTAAGCAGATTATAAATTGACTGACTGACTGACTAATTTAATACTGTTGTGTTTTAGATCTCCTAATGTGTCTCTATTTCCCATCAATCACTACTATCAGACCAGGAGTCATGTTCAAAATTACCCTGAGTTTTGTAAACCATATCTCTCTATTATATAAAAAAATCCTTTGACATGACAAGACTTTTTTGGAAGAGAGATTTTTTTCAAGTCCTGCGAGATGAGACTTTTGCCTCAATATTTTTTTAAGTCACACCCTCCTCAAACAATTTCAAATAAGACCATATTCCCCTCAACTCTCATTTGTGGAAATCCTTTTGTCAGGCACACTTCCTGCACTCTCAGCTCTTGTAATTTTCCAATTAAAGAAGATCTATTATGTACAAATCTTATTGAAGAATTTAATCACGAAGGGTTATCAACGTAAAAAATGAGTACACACGCAATCCTAGCATAGAGAAATGAGGAAGTCAAATGAATTAAATCCAAAAATGTCGAACAGTTACACGGCAAATTGGTTAAATGCATATCAATAGACTATGCTGAAACAGTTGGTGGTGATCATGCGGAAGATGAAAACAACAACTTACAATGTCACAAAGAATATCCACAATCGTTAATAACTTCTGGTCTTACAGCGCACAAATTACTATAGAAAGAAGGAATGTAGTACATCTTTGCTGGATAACATTAGACAACAAAGGAGCTCTTGATACACCATTTGTATTAAAACGTTAAAAGTTTCAGGTTAGAATAGCTTTTGCAAAGACAATTAACAAATCTCAGAGCCAAACAATCGAAAAAGTTGTTTTATTTAATAGAGAGAAAGAAACAAAATTCAATCATGGGCAGAAATATGTTGCATTGAGGCAAATGTAACAATTCCCATGAAAATAAAAAATCTGCTGCGGTGGGCTGGCACCCTGCCCGGGGTTTTTTTCCTGCCTTGCACTCTGTGTTGGCTGGGATTGGCTCCAGCACACCCCGTGACCCTGTGTTAGGATATAGCGGGTTGGATAATAGATGGATGGATAAAAAATCTGTTTAAATTGTACATCCGCATCCCCATACGTGAGCAGCAGAACTGCAAAGAGGCTACCACTTAGCACAGGCCAGGGGGTTGACGAGCATAATAGTCTCTATAATATTCAGGATGTTATTCTTCTAAGAAATGTTGCAGGAGTGAAATCTTTCATGCAGACTTCTCAGTTCTTCAGCCAGGTGGATACCAATAAGTTTTCTTTTTTTCGGATGGTCAAATGCTCTGACATGCCTTCATCAACTCATTAGTAAAACAAGCTAAGTTCCTATGGTTAAGTGTGTACTTGCATTACTCCACTGACACCACATAGTCGTTGTGAGTGCTTGACTAAAACTAGCTAGGTCCTAAAGGTTAAACAAATAGCAGACAAAATTAAAAATGAAAAAAACAATGGAAGAACAAGCATGAACATTGCAAATAAACAGATCACAAAAAAGTGTTGGAAAAACAAAATGTAAAAATAATGCTTGAAAAGCAGGTACAAGTGGAACAAAGTACTTCAAAGTACTTGTATCTCAGAATGGATGAATACTAACTTTCTCAAGTTAAATAAAGAGAAAACTGAAATCTTAGTGATTAGCAATAATGGATACAATGAGGCTATTAGAAATAAACTGGATACATTAGGATTAAAAGTCAAGACGGAGGTAAAAAGCTTAGGGGTAATTGTTGACTGTAATCTGAATTTTAAATCGCATATTAATCAGATCACTAGGACAGCATTTTTTCACTTAAGAAACATAAGTAAAGTTAGACCTCTTATATCACTGAAAGATGCTGAGAAATTAGTTCACGCGTTTGTTTTCAGTCGACTAGATTACTGTAATGCACTCCTATCAGGACTACCCAAAAAAGACATAAATCGTCTGCAACTAGTGCAGAATGCAGCTGCTAGAATCCTAACTAGGAAAAGAAAATCCGAACACATTTCTCCAGTTCTGATGTCACTACACTGGTTACCTGTGTCATTCAGGATTGACTTTAAAATTCTGCTTATGGTTTATTAAGCCTTAAATAATCTCGCCCCTTCTTATATATTGGAATGTCTGACACCTTATATTCCAAATCGTAACCTCAGATCCTCAAATGAGTGTCTCCTTAGAATTCCAAGAACAAAATTTAAAAGAAGTGGTGAGACGGCCTTCTCCTGCTATGCACCTAAAATCTGGAATAGCCTGCCAATAGGAATTCGTCAGGCTAATACAGTAGAGCACTTTAAAACATTGCTGAAAACATATTACTTTAACATGGCCTTTCTATAACTTCAATTTAACTTAATTTAACTTAATCCTGATACTCTGTATGCCCAATTTCCTCATAATAACTATTCAGGGTAGCTCTAAAATCCGTACTGACCCCTACTCTCTTTTCTGTTTCTTTTTCCGGTTTCTTTGTGGTGGTGGCCTGCGCCACCTCCACCTACTCAAAGCTTCATGATGCTCCAACAATGATGGATGGACTAAAAGGCAGAATTCTACGTGACCATCATCATCAAGCCTTTCCGTGAGAACCCTAAATCCAAAGAGGACTGTTTCATTTATGTTAGGTAGAATGCCCAGTGGGGACTGGGCGGTCTCATGGTCTGGAATCCCTACAGATTTTTTTTTTTTTCTCCAGCCGTCTGGAGTTTTTTTTGTTTTTTCTGTCCCCCCTGGCCATTGGACCTTACTCTTATTCAATGTTAATTAATGCTGATTTATTTTGTTTTCTTATTGTGTCTTTTATTTTTCTATTCTTTATTATGTAAAGCACTTTGAGCTACTGTTTGTATGAAAATGTGCTATATAAATAAATGTTGTTGTTGTTCAAAATATAAGTAACTAGCCGTCCCCCACGGCTTCACCTGCATACAAGTGAAACAGTACAGTGAGGAGGGCCCTGTCTGGCTCCCTAATCCTGACGTCAGGCTTCCCCCTCCCCTCAGCCTTCAGCCTCTGTCTTGGATTAGCACAAATATATCGCTCCTGCAAGCGAACTATGATTCTTAGCAAGATGAAAGAAGTTGCAAAATCAACTGGAATGTTCAAGCAAATTATAGAAAATAACCTGATCTAAATCTGTTAAGTAGTTCGCTCATGAAAAGCAGACAGACAGACATTGGATTTTATATATCTAGAGATGTAATGTCAAGAAAGATGACAATTCCAAACAAAACACAGAAGAGATATTCATGCTCCTATGCCTGTTTTTATAAGGATTAATGGTCATTGCGATGTTGTCTGTCAAATCATGAGATCATGCCTACCACATCACACAACTGCCCCACCACAACTAGAGGATGGCACGGCTGTCAAAGATGCTAGGAAACAATATCACCATAAAAAGAGACAAGTAAATGAAAATTACACAGAAATTATGAGTCCATACAGTTTTCTTGTAACTGATCAGTTAATTAACGACTTTGGCTTGTTCTTTAGATTGCTATTTAAATGATATGCTTGTGGTAATTATGTGCTCTATAAAGAGTGCAGTTTAAAATACACATTGATTTATTAGTGTGTCGTCCATCTCACTTGTCTTTGCATAACTTTAAAAGGTATAATCAGGTTCAGACTTTTTTCTTTGCCCCTTTGGATTTAATCAGTTAATGTTTTGCCATACACAAGGCTTTGGTTAACTCATTTTAAAAAAGAGCTGTTGCTACCTTATGGTACAACCTCCTGCCAGCCTCAGACATTGATGTAGCTCAAACTATGAAGAGTATTTACAGAGGCGGGCATTCACATAACCCTCTTATGCAGCCATTTGTATTTTTTTTTTTTTTGCCGCCTGGATCTCAGTGTTTTCCTCTCTAAGCATCTGTCTTTGTAGATAAGAAAAGAAAAGACTAAGACAAAGCCCACAAGTACACATCCCTTATCCTGGGAGGTCCCATGTATTTGCTTCCAAACATGAGCTTTATGCAGTATAGAACAACATGCCATTTTTTCTATTCTCACTGCCAGATTTCTGTTTGACCTGTGACAAATTCACCCTGTTGTGGCTTTTCACAGTTTTTTGAATTGCCACAGAGAATTTAAGATTTCCTCTTTCCTCTGATCATTCCTTAGGAGATAGATCAGATTTTTATTTTTAACACTAAGTTGTGTTACACTTCTTCTCTCTAAACAAACATATGCTCACTTACTGAGATTTTTAATTTAAAATCTCCCGCAGCTGACTGGCACACATTTCAGTTTATTATATAGTACTTCACCTTCAATGAACGGATGCCCTACATGGCCTTCACTACTATCAGCAGTACACTTGCCACCTGTGCCACCTGATACAGCTGCTACAATAATGGATGTTACAACTCTACAGTACATTACATGCAACCAGGCGCTCACCAGCTGTGAAAATCACAAAAAGAAAACTCTACAGTAATGTAACTGCATAGACAGCCAGCTCCAAATCCTTGTTAAAATCTTTGAAATGATTCATTTTTTATTTATTTAATATATTTTTTAAGCAGTGTAAAAGTACAGGTTTACAGCAGCATTGCTTACATACTTTCAGTGATCTCAGTATGTCAACTGAAAAGAGCACCATATGAGGATAAATTGTATTAGACTCAGCATGTCTACTAGGCAGGCACAGGTCTGGTCTGCAAGTATGTCAAAATTAGTGACTGAACAAGCACAGGTTGACTCAAAGTCTGACAAAGACAAATCATTTTAATGTTATAGGAGAAGAGCTTCCATATCAGGGGAATCTATTGTATACTAATGGGCTAAACATAGATTAAATAAAAACAATTAAATCATTGTGCCATTTATAAAAAATTAAATTATCCATAAAAAATAAGCATGTTCAGCAGGTTTTGAGAGGAGTACAAAACATAAAATGACAATTTTATGAAAAAATGTGGAGGTTTACATGAAAACAAAGATAGATGACATTAATACATTAAGCTGTAGCTCTGGTTCCCAAACTGAACAGAGGATGTGCACCCCTAAGGCAATGAAGCACTGGGCAGCAAATCAATTGGGTAATATGGCTGATGAAGAGGCAGTGCTATATCCTTATGTTTAATTAAAAAAAAAAAATTTAGCGATTTCAATATTCATTAGGCAGATTTTCCAATGAGCATGTAACAGTAAACAAGCTTTACTGGGGCTTTAAGCAATTCCCATATAAAGGCTTCAATTGCTTAGTCTACCAGTTTATTTTGGGATTAGGCTGATTAATAGAAGGGTAACCAAGAACATTTGAGTGAATTAGTGAGTCCATTACCAAAAAGTAATAACAAAAAGAGTAAGGAGTGCTTTGCAGCCAACTTTTTCTCTATTTATCCCCAGTAAATGTATGCTTCCGTTTTGTGCTATAAAATCTATGTTTAGCTGGGATCCACATTGTTTACTTATAAAATAGTCAACTTCACCGTAGTCTAATGTCTAATGCCTTTAAAAAATAATTATTTACAGTTAACAAAACAGATACAGCTAACATGAGCATTTTTTGTAAGGACCTGAATTTCTTAATAATAATGTTAGATAAGATATCCTCCAGTTTAGGTCATTTATATGAACAAGTTTGATAAACGAGAGGAGAGTACTCAGTCCGTCAATTGGTTTAGCTATCTATTTGTCTATATTCCATCCAGATACTTTTTAAAAACTGTTTCTTCTTTTCTGCTTTTGAGCCCTGATTATCTGTTTTTCACTGTTGGGTGTTTATCTCTTCTTTATATTTAGTTGTCAAAAGAAAATGGATCGATATGTAAAGACCAGGCAGGCGTTCTGTGAAATTTCGGGAGTCTAAGAAAATACCTGGGAGATGGACAAAAGGGAGCAGGCAAAATCACAGCCAGGTAGCTTAAGCCAAATAAAATGTTTAAACCATTCACCAGAGCCAAAACTCTAAGCCAAAGTCAAATAAACAGTGAAAAAGTCCTTATGATAACAGTCCCTTACCAAGAATTCAAATTAAGTTTTGTTTTTTGAGAATGATTGAAAACTAGTATATCAGAAACTATGTGCTACCATCTTTCTTAGGTGGGACAAGATGACTGGTATGACCATCATATGAACTTCAGGCATACCATTCAAAAACAATATGGTCATGGACAGTGAAAATGGTTACAAAATGGTGGAAAAGTATATAAAAATAGAATACAAAAGGATGAAATTGTATCCATACCAAGACAATAAAATAAATAAACAACAAGAAATACATATATAAACATTCAGAACACATAATAAAGGCTCCAAGGAAGTGTAGGGCCCCATGCAATGGCACCTTTGCAAAATTTCAGACCCGAGGTATATGGAGCCCCTAACCGAGTGACCAAGGAATAGGAGAATTGAGACACAGACAAATATAACTTTTTGCAGTTTCTGGCAAAAACAGAATTTCTGGTTTATTCCAGACATGCCAAAACTATTTACAAAGCAATGTCTTGCAAATCCATATACAGTTCACTGCAAGCGCATTATCAAAAACAAGAAAAATAAGTGCAGGTGCTATATAAAATAATTACTGTGCTCCCAATTCAAAAATTAATGAGAAAAGACAAAAAGACTCTTCCTCATCCTTACATTGTTCACGAAATATGAACTATACATAATCAAAATCAAAAAGTGAAAAAAATTCAAGCAAAAAGACTAAAGAGAAAAATCCATCCATAATCACATAAAACCACCACTTGAGCTACGACTGCTGTTTAACATCATTCCATGGGTTTATTTTCTCAGGACTGTTTAAAATTATATTTTAAGTTTATAGTATTTGGACTGTACTGTCAATAGATAACTCTATTTTAATCCTTATACACCACTGCTGGGGTGCTTGTTTTGTTTTGGATGTACTCTGTCTCTAGGTATGTCAGAGGACTGGGACTTTCTGAAGTGTGGTCTAACCTCACGTGAGGAAGCAAAATGGGGGGTGGAAGGATTGTGGGGGAGATAAAGAGAGCACACTATTTCTAATCTCTCATTTTAAACTTAATAATTATAGGAAAAATGGGAAATTAAGGTCAAAGCTATCTTAAATCAAGACTACAAAATGTCAACAAAAGTTCAGAAGCAATGTCTCCATGACCAAACAGTTAACTTTGTGAGCTGGAATGTTAAAGGTCTCAATCATGAATTAAAGATAAAGTAAGTATTCTCTCATCTAATAGGTCTGAATGCTAAAATAGTATTTTTACTGGAGACCCACTTATTAAGCAAGGATCAGTTTTGGCTGCACAGATACTGGACTGGGCAAATATTCCATTCCAGCTTTACAAGGAAAACTAAATGTGTGGGAATTTTTATACATAGAACAATCTCATTTGTAGTATCAGATGTAGTATTTGATTCTGAAGAGTGATGTGTGATCGTCATGGGTAATTTATTTTACTGTAAAGTGACTTTGATAAATATCTACATACCCAATGTGGATGATAGGGACTTCATCCAAAACGTATTTGCATCCATTCCCAAAGTGAACACTCATAAAATTATATGGCTGGTGACTTTAATTGTGTTTTAAATCCAGACCTAGATAGGTCTCCTGCCACAGGGGCAATGACATTTAACACTGCAAAAACAATTACACAGTTTGTAACCAATCACAACTTTTCAGACCCCTGGAGATCTCTAAACCCAAACTCAAGAGCATATTCCTTCTACTCACCAGTGCATCATTGCTACTGAAGAATTATTTCTTTATAGTAACAGTTTCTTGCCTACAATTAAATCTTGTAAGTACAACGTTATTGTAATTTCCGACCATGCCCTTTAGATCATAGAGCTCAAATCACTATGCCCTATATACTCTTCTCGCAGCAGGCAACTTAACCCACTTTTATTAGCAGACGAGAACTATATCTATATAGTATAGTATATCTATATTCTGTATAGTATACAGAATTTATATCCAAGCAAACTGATTTTTTTTAGAGACAAATACATCCTCAGAGGTCTCTGCAGGAATACTCTGGGAATCTGTGAAGGCTTTCTTAACACTAGAATTACCAGAGCCTACGAAAAAACTCGTAGATCCGTCCCACCTTAAATCGCTACTTAAATCCGTCCGCACCTCTCCCAGCGTCTTTTGTCCTGTTAAAAAACTCTTTCTCCTCAGCTGGGAATCAAACTCAGGTCTCTGAGGCATGGCAGGAATGCTGTGACAGCATATATTATCGCTACTCACAGGAGATGTATCATTCTTGAACCTTTTGTGAAAGTGTTTATTTGATCTTTGGAAATCAGCCCTCACATATTCTATAGTTTATGCCTACATTTTGTAACATTACTAAAATATGAAAAAAGTTTCTATTTTAACAATGTGTTTACACAGATTACTGTAGAAACGGAACACACATGAAATGCGTGTGTTCCAAAAATGATCTATTATTTCCACTCTAAAACTCCACTTCACTCCCAGATAATCAATCAAGGCATGAGCTGGAAGATGTTCGTGCATGTTCTGCGACGGTGGGGGATGGAATAGCCGGCTGTTTGCTGCTCTTAATCTGCACTTTAACAGGACAAAAGACGCTAGCGGAGAGGTGAGGATGGATTTAAGAAGCAATTTAAGGTGGGACGGATTTACGAGTTTTTTCGTAGGCTCTTGTAATTCTAGTGTTAAGAGGACAGATTATTTCATGTCTTTCCCACAAAAATAAATTGGAACGCAAAGAGGTATCAGAGCTAATCAGTGAAATTACCAGAATAGATCAAGAACACGCCAGGTGTTCAAATGAGGCACTTCATAGGAGAAGACAGACTTTGCATACAGAAATCAACCTCTTGACAACTAAAGAATTACAACAAAGAAGACAAGACACAACCTATTGCATTTCTGGATGCATTACACATACCACAATTAGATACTCTCAGTGCAAAGGAATTGGATGAACCTCTGGCACTATCAGAATTGCTAAATGCTATAAAGTCACTTCAGAATGGGAAAGCAGCAGGCCCTGATGGCTACCCTGATGAATTTTATAAAAAAGTCTTAACTTAGCTCCCCTTTTATTAGCAACATTTACAGAAGCTAGAGACGAAAAAATTCTACCTCAAAGTTTTTGCCAAGCATTAATTACTGTTTTTTCTAAGTAAAATAAGAAATTATTACAATATGCATCATACAGATCAATCTCACTTTTGAATAATGATATTATGATGCTCTCCAAAGTTCTAGCTAGAAGGATTGAGAAAGTGCTTCCATCGGTAATATCACAAGACCAAACTGGATTTATTAAAGGCAGACACTTAGCTTCCAATCTTCAACGCCTGTTTAATGTAATATATTCACTCACAAAGTCTAACACCCCAGAGATACTATTATCGTTGGATACAGAAAAAGCATTTGATATGATTGAATGGAATTAACTTAAAAATCATCTGTTGAGCACATCTGTCTTGTTTAAAATTATCCAAAATGTTTCCAGGGCAAGATCCAACCGTTGACCAAAATCTTTAAATGCCTTTCAGACAGCCTTGGAGTAAAAATCTCTCCTGATCCATTAACAGCTGTGTTTGGTGTTCTTCCAGATGGCCTTAAAGTGGAGAAGGCCAAACAAATGAAATTTGTGAAATTACTTCACTATTGGCATGTAGACTTATCTTGCTCAACTGGCAGAATCCTAACTCACCTCTTTTAAGTCAGTGGGTAACTGATGTTATATATTATCTGAAATTGGAAAAAATTTAATTCTCACTTAAGAGGATCTGTGCAAAACTTTTTTAAAACCTGGCAGAATCTAATTAATAACATTTTAGTATAAGCATTTAAATTGAGGAAGTGGATTCTCTTCCCTTTTTATTTTATTTATTTATTATTTTTCCTATTATTAAAGTTTTACTCTGTTGGCTTAGCTGTCTTTCTCATGGGAGGGTTGATTTTACTTGAACTTAGTTCTGTAAAATTTGACTTGCTTGTATGGAATGTTATTTGCTTACAATTTGAAGTAAATCTGTTATTATTATACAGTATATTAAAACAAGCACCTTTTTTTCCTCCTCCACTATCTCGCTCAGCAGCTCAGAAGTACACTAGCCTGAAGGCTGGTCATAAGACAACCCCTGGCAGTTTGGGCTATGGTTTTATATAGCTATCCTTGTCCTTCAACCTGTCCCTTCTGAGATTTCCAATGATAAAAAATGTTGTGTTGTACATTGGGCAGTAGCCTCTGCTAAGATGTAGTTTAACTAAATTTTACACCATTTTCTCTGCATGTCATCATGTTGGCAACCTCTGCACCTGCTGCTCATTTACCTCACAGGTAAGTTACATTGTGAATTTTTACTTTAATCCTGTCTTTCAACACAAATTACACTATGCACGTGTATGCTGGCAACTTGTTTAAACTCAGCACTTTTTTTTAATGTAGTGGTGTCAGAAATGTGCCCCACATTAGGCTGGTTTGAACCTGAGCCACACTTGTGAGCCATTTGTAGGTCTCTAAATAGCTGAGCTGTCATGGACACAAATGTCATAACTTCACCCTGCCAGCTGTTGTGAAAGAAGGGGGCTTGGGTGTGAATAAGTGTAGTTTGTTTTAATTGTTTATTGTTTTTTAGTAGTGGTACACTGGTGGTGCAGGCTACACATGTGCTTAATGACTGATGGCCGATAACAGCACAATAATCAGAAGGCACCAACCGAATGTGATTTTTAGAATGAAAGAGAGTGGGATCAGTGCAAGGAGAGAGAGGGAAGGATAAATGAAAGAATAAAACTGAAAAAAGCAATTGTTAGCTGGAAAAAGTTACTGATGGAGGATAAACTGGGTAAGCGCTGTACTGTTGATTAGTTTACAGAGGGCATGAAAGATGGCTGGAGAAGCCCAGAGAGGTGGATGCACTCTTAATAGAGAGACAGGACACAGGAGCTGAAGAAGGGAAGGGGTTCCAACATGGCAGCATGCAGGAGAGGTCATGGCACCCTAGGAGCTACCGTGAACAACAGGGGAGGCAGGTCTGGGTCCACAAGTGCCAGCTGAGATGGCAGATTGGAGAGATGTGTCGGGCTGCTTCCAAGGGATAACCGTGGATCCTGATGTGGACAGCAAAAGGGAAGAAAGAAATATTCATGTTTTTATTTTCTGAGGTTTGGATTTTAACATGGATTAGAGACCTAGGAATGCAGATTTAGTTTTATGGCACAATTTAATAGATTTTTTATTTATTGAACAATTTATTTATTGCACTGTTTTTCACATTTTTGCATATCTCTATGCATATCTTTTTTTCTAAATTTAATTATGACTTGGCTTCTCACAGGAAGCCACACGATTCATGACAGACTGTCCTTTGGAGTGATCTGCTTGTCTGAAACTTAGTTACACAATATTAAAGTGAACTGATGTGGGAATCATTCACATCTTGACTGGCCCTGCCATCTTTATTGGCCATCTTTAGTCTCAACACTCAAAGTTTTAAAATCTACTTTATTATTCAGTTATATTGTGGCTTTGTCAGAAGGGGACCTTGTTTATCGATTTCCTGGATAATCCAGTTACTGATTGTGTCAGTGTTGTCTGCAGGATGTAGGTATTGCTGTCTGGCAAAGGAGTCACCACTTTGAAGTCTGGCTGGTTGAGTATACAAACAATACCAAGTTGTGATAACACATCTGCTTCTTCCTTGGAGGATGTGTGTATTTACCTGACTTGGAGATTATATTGGTTTCTAATCAGCATATCTGTACTTATTCATGATTGGTAACAATAAATTTTGTTAACTTGTATTTTCATTAATTGTTAAACCCAGGAAATTTGGATGTGCCATTGTTTAATCCGTTTGTCCAGAACTGATAATGGCAGCGACTGAAGGAGATTTAAGCTTCTGGGCAGGAGAAGGGAAGGGAGGAACAGTCCACTTCCAAGACTCACAGAGAGCACAGGGGCTCACTGGCAGACTCGGGCACGTGGCTGGTGCAACGTGATGGACACGAATGGCAACACTTTGCCCGAGGGAGGAAGAGACAGAGCCACAAGAAGACGGTTGTGGGTCCAGCGGGAGAGGGAAGCCGCATGAAAGGACCGAGCAAAGCTGGCAGACGAGAAGTGGGGCGTGCCTAGGTCACAGCAATACAAGGAGCCCAGAGTGGAGAAAAAGAACGACGAGGAGACACTGACAGGGATTCCACGATTGGACAAAACTTCTGTTGGGAAACGAATGTCCAGTGAACAGAGTGCAGCGGTGGACAGTTGGACGATTGATTGTTGGGGTAACAGTGCACAAACTGGACTCTGCACCACTAAAGGTTGTATCCTCCAATTCTGTTTTTGACGGACTTTAAGAGTGTGGACTGTGTCTTTTTAAAAAAAGAAATTCGTTCTTGATATTATTAGATTTTGTTTATGTTCATTTATCGTTTTCATGTACTTATTATTGTCTAGTGTAATAGAAGTTACTGTTGCTTTTCCTGAAATTACTGTTGTGTCTTTCGTTGTGTGTTTACTTGCCGCCCAATTTAAAGAAATCTGTGTGCTATTCTTGGTAAATTTCAGGAGTTCCCAGTCTCTTCATAAAACTGGGTGGCGTAGTTGGATAATTAAATGGTGTCTAAGGTAGATTACCTGTAAGTGTGACCAGACACCTGTCACAGCTTCCCTGCCTGAATATTAAAACACATTTAATAAATGATGCATAAAACGTATCAGGCAACTTTGTGCAGGGGAGATAGCTATCTAAGACTGATGTTGTATAGTCTAATGGTTTGCACCATAAAAACAGCAAATACCATGGAGTTTAATCATTTGACTTGCTTGACTGAAAACCAGCAGACAACAAAGACTAGGCGCTAGACTAGGAGATCAATACCAAGGTGTTAAAAATCAAGAAAAGCAAAATACAATTCAAGAATGCTTGTTGAAAAAAACACATACAAACTCCCTAAGAAAATGTTATCACTGACTAGTGCACATTTAAGCTTTAAAAATGCAAAATCTTGGACACAACAATCACTGCAATGCCAGATAAAATATTGTTGAGGTGATGACATTGCATGTCATGACTTCTGAAAGACACAAGGGACCAAGTGAATTATTAACTAAAAGCAAAATGAAGAAAATGGTGGCACCAGTGGTAAACAAAAATAGCAGGGCAATAATAGAAGAAAGCAACAATAAAAATAAGTGACATGACCAAAATAAATAAAGAAATACAAGATGATAACAAAAATGGATCATCCATAGTTCCAAACCTCAAATTCATGACAACATTGCTATAAAAAGCTTTTACTCTCCTCTTGATCTTTAAGGAAATTATGGGAGCAGCTCCTCTTTCATCCCAGATGATGCTGCCTCCAGAACAGGAGGTATTGTCGCTGTAATATCTGCCTCCTGATGTTACTCCTACTCCTGCTAGTTTCTCAATCAACTGATTTAATACTGTGTGCAATCCAGCATTTTAAAAATAAGAATTCTTCCTTGTGCTTTTTAAACTGTTTCATCATTTAAAAAAAAACCAAGAATATAAATGTGCTGCTGAATCACCTAGGCCCTCTCCCAATTAAAATAAATGTATCCTTGCGCGGATGTCAACATATGAAAACAAGAGAAATTAGAATGAATGTACAAAACAGGAACATTTGCTGATGGGGATCAAGTTTTAATTTTTAACATTTTAACAAAAGAAAAGAAAGCAAGATGTCAGGTAGGTGTAAGCCTTTTGCATTAACAAAGATGAGCACAAAGTCAGCACAGAACCCTTGACACCGACTCCTCTGGATAAAAACCAGACACACTGGACTACTGTGTGGCATGCTGCCTTGTGAAGCATGGCTGGCAGCACAAAACATGCTTGGTGTGCAGATTGGGACAAGTAGATTGCCAAACAGGCCTTTTGAACGAGTAAAGCAATGCCATTTATTATGCCTGTGATACAAAAGAGTAAACAAGAATGCAGGCAGAAGGTCATATTTGATGATGGAAAAATAATCAGGCAGAAGGTGTCTCAAGTAGAAGACAAAGGAAGAATTCAAAAACAGGTAAAAGTAATACAGAGAATATCAAAAGAGTATAAAGCCCCAGGCAAAAATCAAAATCCAAAAATCCGAGAAAAAATGGTTAAAAATCGCAAGGATCAAAAAGGAAGCTCAAAATGGTGGCTGTTGCAGAGGGAAAGGGGTAAAAAGTACTAGGGCAGACTCAATATGGACTGGAGATAGAAAAGTGACTATTTAATATCAATTCATTTAATTTCATTTTCTATCCCACTTAATCCAGACCAAGGTTGCCTGGAGCCTGCCTATCTATCTATCTATCTATCTATCTATCTATCTATCTATCTATCTA
>JANRMT010062813.1:60871402-60921125 GCA_026402145.1 Polypterus bichir lapradei
CTATCTATCTATCTATCTATCTATCTATCTATCTATCTATCTATCTATCTATCTATCTATCTATCTATCCTAGTTAGCATAGGGTGCAAGGCAGGAACAAACCCTGGCCAGGATGCCAGTGTATCCCAGCATGCAATAACAATGCTCAAATAATTAAAGTGCAAGTTATTACTCATTTAAAGAAAAATATTTAAAAAATGTAGTAACACTAAAACTAGATTTATTATAAACATATAGTTAAGGAATTAAGTGAACAACAATGATAACATTGATAACATTTTTAGAGATACAGTAATTCCAAAATGTGCAGTAAATACTGTAAGAAATGGTACATATTGGTAAGCATTCTACATTCTCTTAGATCTTTATTAGATGGGTTTCTTTAGTTAGTAAGTTGGTCATTTGCAGCCAGCATGTCTTACATTGAAGGCTAAATACTTGTTCTTGTCATAAATAATTTATGGTGCTGTGCTGAGAAATAATTAATTCTGCATTCAGGTCTTTACTGATGCATTGATGCTCTTCTATGCAAGCAAATTCTTTTTTTTTTATAATTAAACCAAGGAGTGTGAAAGTAAGACCCTGGTTATACTAATTCACAAAAATGACTAGATATTTTAAACACAAAAATGTCAGTAAAAATCAAATCAGCACTCCAGCTGCATGTACTGTAAGAGATAATTTAAGATAACCTGACAGATATTTGCTGAAGTGATTGACTGCTTGTCTACAGACGGTAGTACAGGAAGTGTTTGAAAGATTATCATCATTGTGAATAAGGTGAGTTTTATGAGAACAGACACCCACCAGAAACTTTCAGAAGGGGTGGAACTGTCATGTCATATAACTGCCACGGGAACGTAAGGGAGATTTGTAGAATTGGGTATAACAGCTCAGAAGGCACTTAATGTAGTGACAGTCATCTTGGGATTCTCAGTTTTTGTTTAGATTTGGCTGCTGTGACTGACACATATAGAAACTGTTTGCTAGTGAAGTAGTTATGTGCAATACATACAGTTGCACATTTTTGCATCACTAACAAAAGTCATACAGATCACTATGCAGACAGCATGGTATTAAGAATGTGGCTCACTTCTCAAAACTTTTTTCTCTTGACATAAAAGCCTTACAGTGTCTGCTTTACTAGTAAGATCAGTAAAAACCTAGATAGTTTTTTGTTATAATGTGCAGGACTCAAAGGAAAGAAAGTTTTTTAGATATCTTCAATATAATTATTTCACTCTTTTCTAGGCATTTTTCAATAGAAATATGCTATGTGCTTGATGTGATTTTTGAAAGAAAGAATATATGTGGCTCAGGGAATAATAGTGTAATAACCTTTTGAAAAGCTGGTTAACTGGTTCATTAAATTGCCCTTCCCTTCCAGGTGAACACTTGTATCAAAGAAGCCATCGCGGCTAAATAAAAGTTAAAAGTAAAAAAATATAATAAAAGCAAAAGTATCAAATGCATGTACAATATGAAGAATAAAATGCCAATACCACTGTTCAGGTTATATGAAAAGAAGCTAAAAAAGCAATAAAAGAGTATTAACTCTTTTGAGGCAGGTGTCGACTTACAATGACATACAGTATTGTCTCCACACAGTGGCCGGCCGCCACACCAAAGCATTGAGCACTATGATCAGCTGAGGCTGGTACATCACTTTCGTTTTTGTGATCTCCAGATCCCTTGCATCCAAATCTCAGTGCAATTCAGCCATAAAAAGCAAAACGTTGTTCGCAGAGTATTTTACTTTGCGCGTACACTTTGCTCTCTCGTCAGATCCGCCTTTAGCTCCAGCTGCTGGCGCCTGCATGAAGACAGATGAAAAAATATTCAGCCCTCAAAGAGTTAAGGAAAGCACAATTTTACACATTATTGAAATATCTAAGAATAGTTAACTTTTTATTTTGGTTTTAGCCCTGGTGATTGGCTGCTCTTCAGCCCTTTGGTTCTCCTAAATAACTGATGATGATTTTACAGATGCATTGTAGTTATGCTTAAACACAAAAATCCTGTGAGGATCACCATTCCTGTTATAGAATTCAATGTAGAAGTTCAGTTAATATTTTTCAACTACAGTATATTTTTTTAAATCCTTGTAAATTAAAAATGCTAGGTTGGAATAATCCTCGTGAGAAGGATTTAGGAGTCGTAATGGATTTGATACTATCAACTGTAAAACGGTGTTCAGAAGCCATTAAGAAGATTAACAGAATGTTAGGTTATAAAGCACGATGCATGGAGTACAAGTCCAAGGAGCTTATGCTTAAACTTTATAATGCCCTGGTGAGGCCTTATCTGGAGTACTGGCCGCAATTTTGGTCTCCATGCTACAAAAAGGACATAGCAGCGCCAGAGAAGAGCGACTAGGCTGATTCCAGGGCTACAAATGATAAATTATGAAGAAAGAGTGTTTAAAATTATGAAGGGAATTAGTACAGTGGATCAAGATGGTTATTTTTAAGTGAGTTCATCAAGAACACAGGGATGCAGTTGGAAACTTGTTAAGGGTAAATTTCACACAAACATTAGGAGGTTTTGCTGTCCACAAATTTCCTACCACAGATCTAGTTTTATCATTAATAAAATAAAGTCATTAAGGGATATCTGAGTTAGTGTTCTAAAGTAACACAAGCATTTTTTCTTATTTACACTCATTGCAGTATGTTCCTTTCACAATATTCCAATAAGAAGCAATCCAATAAATTAACAGAGTATACAGAAAAGATTATAATGTTCAAAGGATTTGAACTGTTTTGTTTCACCATATCACTGAGTCAAGCAACAGGCAGACTTCTGCATCAACTTGCCTCAGCTAAACAAGACGTATTGAGCACAAGAAAATCTGACTGATGTACTTTTATGCAATCTATAGTAGGCAGCACTTTCCTGTTGCACACTAGTAGGAATTCTGTTTAGTTTATTTGTTATTGTATACATCTTGGAAGACAAAATGAGCAACAATTAGAAAGACCAAAACAATGCAACATTCACAGACATTTAAGAGCACGTCCACTGTGTCCTTATAAAACTATACAGTATAGTGTGTCTATTTTTTTAATAAAATTGAATTTTGACAAAACTTCTGATATACTGAAGATCAAGCTAACAGAAGATATCACATATCACCCAGTCTATAATGGCAGCTTTAGTGCTTAAGCTCTGTCTGTCCAATCTCTCACAGCTAACTATTTAGTTTCAAAGCTTTCATTCACCAAAGAATTCCTCAAGTTCTGCAGGGCATACTGGTAAATCCAAAGTTTAGTATTGAGAGATGATTATAAACCAATTCTCCTATGGAGACTCACTTTTCTAATTTGACATCCAGCTTCAAATTGGAGCAATCCCAAATAGAAAAAGAGGTACTGTACATTCTTTGCATTTCAATATTTCCAGACTTAGTATTTAAATTTGATGATTGTTCATTGAAATAACAGTACTTAAATAGAAGCTGTAAGAGCAGGAGAACATGGGTGGTGGATAAAATGAAGAAATGTGGCTTTCTGTGAAGGTTTAGAGAAAGATAACACATTTCTGTCCAGAACTTGACTGTGATGACTTATGGCATTGAATAACCCCATTTTGGGTATTAAAAGGGGAAGAGAATATCTTCAAACTGAATAAACTTAAATCAAGACCTGTATTATCATTATTCTTTTTACAAGATAAGACATTGGGTGCAGTCCAAGGCTCTCAGCTCTACAAAGATTCTTCATATTAAGTTTTTTCCTTACTTCAGTGGAGTGACTTCCCAGAAAAAGAAGGCTATGCATCCAGTTATCAAGAAGGCACAAGAGGATGGACTGCAACCATTGTTTCTTTAACTGACATCCTTTAATTTTAGGGTACTCGACACAATTATGTTTTCATTTAAAATTATTAACTACAGCAACATTTATTTCTATAGCATATTTTCGTAGAAAGGATGCAGCTCAAAGTGCTTTATAATAGCATTTCAAAGAAGTAGTTCCATGCAAAGAAAAATCAATTAAATTTAAATAAGAATAATAACGAATAAATACCATACAAAAATAAATTAATAAAGCACACTTATACTGTATAACAAAGATATATAATTAAGAGAAGTAGAACATATGTTTTTTTAAGTTTCTAAATCACAGTTCAATGATAAGGTCAGATTACTAGGGTAGACAGAAAAAAAAAAAGAAACACCAGTTAATCTAAAGTTAAAAAGCATTTCTTGCATTTCTCGCATTTCCTTTCATCCTATGCTTACCCAGATCTTTCTAGACACGGAACACACATGAAATGCATGTATTCCAAATAACGATATACTGTATCATTTACTCTATACAACTCTAGATCTCACACGTAGATAAGGAGCCTTGGCTTATGTTGGGAGAACTTTTCACCTGCTAGCTGAGCTCCGTCAAGGTGGGGGATGGGACAGAAGGCTGTTCGCTGCTTCTGCTGATCGACGCATTTACAAAACAAAAGACACTGATGGAGAGGTGTTTAAGGTGGGCCGGGATTACACATTTTTTTTGTAGGCTTCAGGAATTCTAGTGTTAAAGTACCTGGCTAATATGGCTCATCCCTTCTCATACATGTTATCATTTCTTTCAACAACCAAATACTGTATGGCTTTTTTCATTAAGGATGAAATTGTACAGATCCTCTGAGCATTCAGCTCCCAGTGCCGTTTTCACAATAACCGTTATTTTGAGCAAAACATGAGCAGGCATAGGTTTTTTTTTTGCGATTATTGCTGATGCATTTACACACTTGGAATAGCAGGCTATGCTCAGAAATGAAAGATATAAAGTACACCTCAGCTCTAATGTCCTTCTCTGTCAAAGTTTGGTTTTCTGCTGAAAACAACTGTGAAATACTTGAACAGCCTACCAAGCACTTAGTCTCCCTAATATGCTGTAGTCCATAAAAGAAATAAAATCATTAGGTATATCCTTAGTATACTTTGCAATAGTTTTTTTTTAATAATTCTGTCTAATCTGTAAACCAAGTTGGGTAGGCCTATATGCAGAAAAGCTGACATTAAAATATGTTCTTGTATTATTCAACTCATAGAGTCATTTTTATTCTGTTACTACTTCAAGCAAATCTACAGGGAGATTGGCCTTCTAATGTAGCTGTTTGGCAGCTACACAGCTAGTTTAAATGACGTTAGCTATGATAATGAACAAATGACAACTATTAAACTCACCTCAACATGTCTTTTACAATCATTTAATCCCCCATGGGCAATGCTGAAATCACTGCTGCAAACAGTGCAACGTACAACACTGTCATTACTTTTTACTGTTACGAAGCAGGGGTACACTTTCATATATCTGAAATCATTTAAATACCCTTATGACTTAGCATGTCCCAGTATAGTTAAACTGATTAAAAGTCTCGGGTAGATCTCTAGATAATAGATTAAGATGTTTATATGTAACAAAATAAAGTTAAAATGTCATATGATCTAATCTGTAATTAAAATGTGCTGGTACAAATGATGTCAGGATGAACTAATTAAACAGACAGTAATAGTTTGAAGAACTTTACAAATTCATACAATAAGTTCTTTCCTTACACCCACCTCTCAGAGACTGAAGCTCTACTACTATGTATGGTTTAAAGGAAAAATCTTGGCTCATTGGATGAAGGAAAAGCATTCCACGAAAAATTATATCAGCCTTTTAGAACTTTCTCTTCTTTTGTTGTCAAATTCTGAACCAAAGCACTTCCTCTCATTTTTAAACCCCATAGTTCACACAGTTATTATAAGTCATTTGTTAAACTAGGCAAAGATTCTACCATGTACCAGAATATCAGCCCATTATTCTTAATAGAGTCAGATCCTAAACCTGTTTTTCATAACCTGATCCTGTTTTCATTAACTGGTCCACCAAGATCAAGACGGTTATATCTTCTTTGCATCCTTCTTTATATCATTAATTCTGTCTTGTCCTTTCCACAGCCTACATTGCTTTCATTGGATGCTAAAATGCATTTAATCAGCTAAATTGGCAGGTTTTGGACAGGATGGGCTTTGGTTCAGAGTATGTGGGCATAATTTAAACATTATACTAAAATCCCTCAGCAGTACTACTCACTATAGGATTTCAGACAGTTCTTAAACCTTTTCATTAAGAGGAGATTCAGAGAGGGTTTTTCTTTATCCCCTTTTTCTTTAATTTATCATTGGAACCATTGGCACAGACTATTCATATATCTAAACTACAGCCCCCCTTTTCACTATATATTACAAGCCAAAAAAATTCATCTCCATGCAGATGATATTCTTTTGTATCACTCACCTGACAAAACCAGGAAATAGGTAGTTTACAGTTTGCTAAACATGCAGCATAGTGTTGACATGGTGTTGAATTTTATCGAATTCTGAAAAATAAACATTTTGTCAATATGAGAGGAAACATGACTTGGCAAATGTGACGCATCATTTGCATTTTTACTAACAGATTAAGACTGATCAAAATTTGGTTTGAGTTTTTCGTCTGAAACAAGACACATTTTAAATTTGTGACATTTTTTCTTTTAACTAAATATATCCATAAACACTTTATTGTTCTGATGAAAGTATTGGTTTAACTTCAAGCTGAAAATGATAGGCATATTACTGAAGGTATAAGATTAGAAAAAATTGTTAAAATCTGTTTATTCCATTATTTTTGTAAAATTTGCTAGTACATTCGAGCTTATCCCCTTTCATTGTAACATGTATCTATTTTGTGACAATCTAAACTATTTCTAAGGAGAAAATGTCCATTTAGTGTAATAAATTATTTATCTCTATTTCCTGATTTACATATTAAAATGTTATGCTTTTGTGTCTGCCTAGCTTCTTCAATGCAATTTTTTGCTGGTTCCATGGTTTAAAGTAAGAAAAATTCCTAAGCTTACAACTTTGGGGGTTATTAAAAGACTACAATAACCAAAGCAACATGAAAATATATTTTTACAAAACCTCAATATTATATAATAAAACATTGAACAAATTTGAAGTACTTATTTTTGTCTCTCGTTTAAATGAACACATCCAATAGACATATTTCAAGTGCCTCCTTTTACTACGAAAAATGAATGTTTAACTAGCGCAACAATTTAAATAGAAAACAACTGCAATGTTTTCATGTTAAATAAATTTGCACATCTTTAAAGTGCTTCTTTCTTTGTTCACAGCTATGAAAACAACCAAATGAGAGCGCAACAACATAAATGAAGAAGACAATTGTAGCACAGATTGCTGATAGATCGAAAATAAGCAACTATTCAAAAATAACTGCAAAATAAAGTAGCATCCTTTAATTAACCTTATTTAAAAGTGCACCTCAGTCTTCTGACAGGTTTTTGCCAAGTCATCAAATAGTTGAGTTATTGGGAATGATAGGTCATGCTCGGCAATAAATGTGGCAGTACATTCCAAAGGAATCCTACACAGTCTGGCACAGACATAAAGGCAGCTGTGGTGGTTGTCTCTGCTGGAAATGCTGAAGTAACTTGGACAACATTAATAGCTGCCCCATGCATCTGATCCATGTGAGTTCTTCTAGTCATACTGTAGCTGAATACAAAGTGTGCACCGTGTTTATTTAATTTCTGACACCAAATGCCAACGTGTTGTCCTTAGTTTTCCTCTAACCAAGCTCACCACCATTTAGTTTTTATATCTCAGTCCATTGCAGTTCCCTTTCCCCATCCTTAGCCAACTTCAATTCTATCTTGAGCTGAGACTAAATTGTCCTCACAGTATACTCACAGCCACTTTCAGCTTGCTGATGACTGGATGACCAAGTTTTTATGTTTTGGAAGACTACTACTACAAAATTTGTTAGTATACCTAAAAAAATGCTACTTTATTGTACAGCTTTAATAACATGGCATAAAAAGCAATTCATATTTCTAAGAATGTAAAATGCCCATACATTAGAAATCCAGAAAACTTTAAGCCATTTTGATATGCTGTGGTTAAGATGTCTCTTTACATTAAATGTGTAAGACATGTGTTCAGAACATTTCTGAAAAATAATTGTATTTCCTTAATTTAATGTTACTGTAATACTGTAGTCTTTGTTGGCTGTAAATTACGGATTATCTTGAATTAAGTACAACTAGCAGTCTGTATAAAATTTAAAAGCTGCTTGTATGCTGTAGCCCAGTCAAACCTCTTTCTTGTCCAGTGCTGGTATGCTGCAAAATAGCTTTCCTTGTCACAATAATTATAAATGTCCTACTAAAATAAGTTAAAACAATACAGAAATTTGGTTTAAAAATTTATGGCAATTTGAATTCATTGTAATCTGTTGTACACTATTAAGAGTTGCAAAACTTGTATTTTTTACTTCTTCTAAAGCTGCTGGAGCTCCATTTCTCCAAAACGTCTAAAGTTCTGCAGCTTTAGTTTGCTTCATAATTCAGGCAATAGTGTGGTGTGTGTTCAAATAATTCCACAATCCAAGTATCTTTATTTTAAAAGTTTTAGTAAAATTCAAGGCAAAACAGTTCATACAAATATAAAGAAAAAATGATATTACTGTGTAAACAACAACAACAACATTTATTTATATAGCACATTTTCATACAAAAAAATGTAGCTCAAAGTGCTTTACATAATGAAGAATAGAAAAATAAAAGACACAGCAAGAAAATAAAATAAGTCAACATTAATTAACATAGAATAAGAGTAGGGTCCGATGGCCAGGGTGGACAGAAAAAACAAACAAAAAAAAAAACTCCAGACGGCTAGAGAAAAAAAATAAAATCTGCATGGTTTCCAGACCATGAGACCGCCCAGTCCCCTGTGGGCAATCTACCTAACATAAATGAAACAGTCCTCTTTGGATTTAGGGTTGTCACAGAAGGACTTGATGATGATGGTCATGTGGACTTCTGGCTTTTAGTCCATCAATGTTGGAGGATCATGATGCTTTGAGTAGGTGGTGGTGGCGCAGGCCGCCACCACAAAGAAACCAGAAAAAGAAAAAGAGAGAGTAGGGGTCAGTACGGATTTTAGAGCCACTATGAATAGTTATTATGATGAATTGAACATACAGAGTATCAGGATTAAGTTAAAGTGAAATTATGAGAAGGCCATGTTAAAGTAATGTGTTTTCAGCAGTGTTTTAAGGTGCTCTACAGTATTTGCCTGGCGAATTCCTATTGGCAGGCTATTCCAGATTTTAGGTGCATAACAGCAGAAGGCCGCCTCACCACTTCTTTTAAGTTTAGCTTTCGGAATTGTAAGGAGACACTCATTTGAGGATCTAAGGTTACGATTTGGGATATAGGGTGTCAGACATTCCAATATATAAGATGGGGCAAGATTATTTAAGGCTTTATAAACCATAAGCAGAATTCTGAAAGACACAGGTAACCAGTGTAGTGACATCAAAACTGGAGAAATGTGTTCGGATTTTTTTTTCCTAGTTAGGATTCTAGCAGCTGCATTCTGCACTCGTTGCAAATGATTTATATCTTTTTTGGGTAGTCCTGAGAGGAGTGAGTTACAGTAATCTAGGCAACTGAAAACAAAAGCGTGAATTAATTTCTCAGCATCTTTCAATGATATGAGAGGTCTAACTTTTGCTATGTTTCTTAAGTGAAAAAATGCTGTCCTAGTGATCTGATTAATATGCGATTTAAAATTCAGGTTGCAGTCAACAGTTACCCCTAAGTTTTTTACTTACGTCTTAACTTTCAATCCTAATGCATCAAGTTTATTTCTGATAACCTCATTGAATCCATTTTTGCTAATCACTAAAATTTCAGTTTTCTCTTTATTTAGCTTGAGAAAACTACTATTCATCCATTCAGAAATACCAGTAAGACATTGTGTAAGTGAATCTAGAGAGTTGTGTCATCAGGTGCTATTGATAAGTACAGCTGTGTGTCATCAGCATAGCTGTGATAGCTTACGTTGTAACCTGAGATAATCTGACCTAACGGAAGCATATACATTGAAAAGAGTAGCGGACCCAGGATAGAGCCTTGTGGAACACCATATAGAATATCATGTGTCTTTGAGTTGTAATTACCACAACTACAGTAACAAAGAATTTTCTCCCTGCCAGGTAGGATTCAAACCAATTTAAGACACTGCCAGAGAGGCCCACCCATTGACTAAAGCGATTTCTAAGAATATTGTGATCAATGGTGTCAAATGCGGCACTCAGATCGAGGAGGATGAGAACAGATAAATGGCCTCTGTCTGCATTTACCCGCAAATCATTTACTACTTTAACGAGTGCAGTTTCTGTGCTGTGATTTGTTCTAAAACCTGACTGAAATTTATCAAGAATAGCATGTTTATTGAGGTGGTCATTTAACTGCATAATGACTGCCTTCTCTAGAATTTTACTTCAGAAGGGCAGGTTAGAGATGGGTCTAAAATTTTCAAAAGCAGAGGGGTCAAGATTATTTTTCTTGAGTAGGGGTTTAACTACAGCAGTCTTAAGACAGTCTGGGAAGACCCCCGTATTTAATGACAAATTTACTATGTCAAGAATACTATCAATTAGCATGCCTGATACTTCTTTGAAAAACCTTGTTGGTATTGGGTCAAGGACGCAGGTGGAGGGTTTCAGTTGAGAGATTATTCTATGTAAATCAGGTAAATCTATCCTGGTGAAAGAATTGAATTTGTTTATAACGGAGTACTGGGGCTTAGGAGGTTCTGCAGTGTTGGGGAGATGTACTGTGTTATTTCTAATCTCATTAATTTTTTGATTGAAAAATACAGCAATGTTCTGACAGGTTTCACTGGAAGTATTTTGGGGGCATTCCTTTGTGTTACCTGGGTTTAACAGACGATCAATTGTAGAAAATAAGACTCTGGGATTACTAGAATTGTTATTTATAATCTTAGAAAAATAGTAGCGCCTCTCAAGATGGACTGTGTTATTGTATTCTGTTATATTAACCTTCAATATCTCATAATGGATAGTTAGTTTAGTTTTCCTCCAATTACGCTCAGCTCTACGACATGTTCTTTTTAAATCAGACACTCTTTGGGTCTTCCATGGAATAACAATGCTAGAAGATTTATTAACTGTCTTTTCAGGTGCAACTATGTCAACAGCAGCTCTTACTTAAAGCTTACTTACCTTGTTTCATTTTTACTTTCAAATGTTCATATATTCATTAAAGATTGTAGAAAGATCAGAAGACGGTCAGAAAAATTTATGCCAATGTTTTGTTTGTAAACACTAAATGCTTCAAGCAGTGAGACCGTTTCCTAACTGGCTTAATTAACATTTTATTTTTACAGGAATAGCTAAGAAAGTTCTTTTTCATGTTGACTTATAGGAGGTAAAAGAATACACCATAATCTAAGTAACTATGTGAAACTGATATTCTATTGAAACTTAACTGAATTTAACATTAACTTTAACTTTCTAAGATTGATTCAAATCGCTGCTATAATGGTTGTAGGGATGTCACTAGAAATAATTGTATAACACAACATTCTGAAACCAAAATCAGTCCCACCCTGTCTATTATAGGACCACTTGCGCACACAAACACTGAAAAATGTACTGTTGCTTATTAGCCTAACCTGCATATCTTTGGGGATGTGGAAGAAAAAAAAATGAGGCAAATCTACTCAGAAGCAAGTATAGCATCCAAATTCCACATATACCCTTTGTAGAATTTTAACCCATGATGCTGAAACCATGAAACATCAGCATTAGCCACAATATCAGACCTCCAGCCCCTTGAAATTGTTGCTGACATATAGTATGTGTTGTGTTTCTCTCAATTACGTATGTGTTAGAAAAAAGGATACAGACCGGCGCAGGCTGGAAGTAAGTAAGGTATGTCACAATGTGGATATGGTCCAGAAGCCATCTTGAAATAACAGTCCTTTGTACATTTCTTACATGATTTAAAGCTTAGTCATATCTTATGTGTGTTTATTTCTTGGGGTTCAAAAAATACATTGTCGAATATGCGACTTTCTGATTTACTTAAACTTGAAAATCATGACAAATGTTTTAGGGGAGTTTATTGTTCGTTTTAAAGTTGGTCAAAAGAATAAAGAATTGTTTTAGTACATTGTAAATTTGGAGGGTTTATGCTAAGATAACTTTCAGCTTTCAATTCTAAAGAAAAAAAAGACTCCTCACATATTATGGCTTTTGGCAGATTCTCAAATAACTGAAACTTCATTAATTTCTCTGACAGAAAAAGAGAGAGAGACAGATAGAAGGAGATAGTTTAAGGACTTCAAGGTCATTCTGCTATCAGAGGAAATGACACGGCTATTAAGAAAATAAAGCATTTGACTTTTTTCTTGTTACACTTTTATACAAAGATTTGCAATGTCATCTAAATAGTCAGACAGTTGACTACAACAGCTATTCTCATTTCATAGATTGAAACTGCCCATCAGGTTACCTGCTATTTGATTTTATGTAGGTGTTAATAAAAGGCTTATTTTCTACAGGAAGAATAGTGGCATAGCTTTCAACATGTTAAACACCACAGTGGTACTGTGCTTATAATCGTTATATTTTCAAAGTGGAATTTTAAATCAATATTAAAATATTACACCTTCACATTTCACAAAGATATCAGCAGTTTTTAAACTATGCTAGTGTTTTTGAAACCCTTTCATGCTGACTTAACATATACTCAGTGGAAAGGCTGATTATGGTAGACTGTAAGGAAGAAAAAACCTTATTAACTGTAATGATTATAAGTATTTAACTCACAAAATACCAATCACTGTATTTTGTATTAATCATGCTGCAGAGAGCTATATGATTTTTTACTTCTATATGATTTGATATTCATTTAGGTAGGAAAGGTATTAAGTTTATGCACAGAATATGAGACTGGCTTACATTCTTTTATGAGAAAACGCTGACCTCTTGATACTAACAGAACACCCTGTGATATTATAAATCAATGTGATTGGTTTCTGAATTCTTGCTTAAAACTATAAGAAGCATGTCCCTTATGGATTAATAAATAAGGATTTATTAATCTAACCAGACAAAATCTAATGAAGATATTAAAGCTATAAGAATGTAGTTTCTTTATAACTAATGTACTGAACTACAGAAACTGCTTTAAATTGGTCTTGTGTGTGCATACTGAGAAGGGCACATTCCTTAGAAATGTGGGTGCCTGGTGGTTCTTTGTTTTTGGTATACTCCTGTATGTCATAAATTAAGATGAAACCCGTAATCTATGCATGACCTCAAAATGAACTGTTATGTTTTTTTTCTGTTCTTTCTTTGGCTAATGAACAAGCTAGGTGATAAAAGAGAGAACAGTTTTTCTTTTAGGGCAGTCTGCCTGATCCCAAATCAGTTGCTCTGAGCTGGGGGGCAGTCTTGCAGTCTCTCTAACTCACCAAGAATAAAGAAATTGCTTTTTATATTATATTGGTTTCCGTTTCTTTGTCGTTCGCGACTTTTAGCGACTACAACTGCCTTACTGAGACTTTTACATAATGTAAAAGATTCAATGTCAAAATCTGAATTTTAGTAATTTGAGTAATAAGATGACAACATTATATATTGCTAGGGGGTTGTCTTTAAATTAAGATTTGCATTTTGAAAACTAAAAACCTTGTGTTTTCTTACTGATTTTGACATATAAGAAATGATTATATAAAACAGTAGTCAATCTGAATTTGGTTGAGTTGCAAGGAAAACTAAAGCCTATCTTGACAGCTTGATTCAAAGCAGAAATCAACTATAGATGAGATATCAGTCTATTAATGGGTATCCTTATGCACAAATACACTCCGATTAGTCTCCTTAGCATTAAGTTTAGCCCAGGAAAAACAAGCCAAAAACACTGAAATTGTTTTAACAAGAAAAATGTTATTACATGTAGCAGAAGTATGTAAATACTAACGTCAACATAAATACAATAAGAAAAGGTATGTCTAGTGCCCACGGTTATACAGATGCAGATTTAGTACACATCCTTAGTGTGATATTTTTTGAAACAGAACCGATGCACAGCCCAATACTACAATTAGGACAGCAGGAGTGTGTTTCTTTGTGCTTTTTTCTTATTTTTTTTTATTGCTTCTATACAAGGGGCCTGACCTGCAAGATCAATGTGCCCATTGTGTTATTGCAGACTACCACAGTGCAACGCTTAGTGATGTCCACATTTCCCCTGACATGAATATTGACAATTGCTGTATTGTGAACAGTGCTTATCGGGCTAAAGTTGCACAATTATTTTGCCCTTTTAGTCACACAGCTACTGTTGCACCACAATGACACTTCACATGACTGAATTCACCAGGCATATAAAGTCATACAGAGTCTGATGACCAATTCACATCATCATCATCACTATCACAATGTTTCAGTTTTAACTCATTCTAAAACTGCCTTTATGGTTTTTTGTTTGCCATTGTGTTTTTTCATTGGAGATTCCACTCCATTCATGAATATCAATGAGTTACCCTAGTGTTATCATAAACTAGCAGAAAGCACAGAAATATTAATTTCTTTCTTTTGCATTATAATGTTATTTCATCCACTAGATGGCAACAAAATATTATTCTGAGAGTAATTAAGACTTAACATTATAAAGCGTATAATTACACTTCACTTCGAGCCTGACTGGGGTTTAACCGTAACTGCATAGAACTTCAAGCCCAAATCATGCTCAGGGTTAATGCCAAAGGGGTTAAACTACAGTGTCTGTCTTTAAAATGTGAAGAAATCATTAGATTTAGAGCAAACTTCTTAAACTTGTGAGGTACCACTGTTGTTCCTTAAATTTACATATGTAGAAAGAATGTTTACAAGGATAAGTCAAAACCTGTTCACAGTTGCATTTCACTCTTTAATTGCGTTGGGTGCTGTTGCTGTTATGTATTCGTCCTCCTTCTGTATGCACCAAACAACAGTAAAGTGCTGTTATCCATTTTTTCTAAGCTGAACGTATATTGGGAGCACAGATCCATTATTGACTTGAACCACAACACGGAAACAATATTTTGCTTCAGCAAAGTGTTTAGAAATGAATTGAAAATCCCATGAATGGCCGAACAAATGTCTCAGATGAAGTGTGATCAGGTCACCAGGAAATGTCTATTGCTTTTGACAAAGCTGCATGTTAATCAATGAAATTCGGCAAAGCATTTCTCACAGAGAATTTGCTGGATGTGCCACTGACTTTGTTCACAGAATTGTTCCTTGAAAATTTCCTTGAAAAGTTTAGCAAACTTCTTTCCTCATGCTCATAATCCTTTGTAAGGTCTCTTGAACCACGCAAGAGCTGTAACAGCTAATCTTGGATGGGAAAGCTCCCAAAGTGTTTTGTGAACTAGAGAGTTCCTCAAAGTTCTGAAAATGACTCAAAATGGCCACTAGAGGGGGGAAACTGTCAAACTCTCACTAGAAACAAAAAGGGTAAATGTAAAATATTTATAAATAGAAAAAAACATTTTAACTAAATTGTTTTATTAACAATAAAGCTCCAAAGAGGAAAAAGGCAAAAGAATTGGGAAATAAGCAATACAAAAATCCAAAGATAGATAAAAAGAACAGAGCAAAAGGTTGAAATCAATAAAATTCACATATAGCACAGAAAAAAAAAAAAAAGCGCCAACACTTTCAATAAGCCAAAGGGATTGTGGTGTTTCTTCACCTTCATAGGTTTAAGGGCAGTCCCTTGACAGTGATGAGCCTTTGGTCTTGCCACTGCCTTGACAATGATGGGCATATGGCTCTACCTCTTGAGGGACCACCACCAAAACACATGGCACATAAAAAAAATACATCAACATATAGAAACTAAATTAACACTAAAATTACCAAAGCCTATGAAAAAACTCGTAAATCCGGCCCTTCTTAAATCCCTTCGCACCTCTCCGTCAGCGTCTTCTGTCTTGTAAATGTGTTGATCAGCACAAGCAGCAAGCAACCTGCTATACCACCCCACACCACCGCAGAAAGGGCAAGAAGTTCTCCCAGCTCAAGCCTTGATTATCTTGGAGTGAAGTGCTGGAGTTTTAGAGGGGACATAATAGATTGTTATTTAGAATACATACATTTCATGTGTGTTTCATGTCTACAACAATCTATGCAAACACATTATTAAAACAGAAACGTTTTCATGTTCTACGTATTCCATGGTGTGCGAAAAACATTTCAATGCCAATTCAAGTGAGTGTACAGACATTTGTTACCTAACTGAAATAACTGGAACACTGACAGTTTTCAGATTTGTTTCTTCTTCATTGCACAAAGTGCAACATTGAGAGTGATTAAAAGTGTGACATTTTTCATTGATTATTACATACTTATCTGCTTAAGACAGACAGTAATTAACATCTGGGGAATACTGTTCAGTAATGTCAATAACAATGACAAGAGATAGTTTGTCAAGGTGAAAATGATATACAAATGCAGTCAAGTGTGAACCAGAGGGGAGAGAGAGAATGATTCACACCTTAGTTCCAACGTGTAGTGGTAATAGGAGGTTGTTTGTGTTAAAAAAAAAAATCATCAATCATAGGAGTTTGACATGCACACTGATGAAATAAATAAAGATTTAAAAAGATGGTGTCATCAATGATCTTCCTTATGTTTAATTATTTTATCTCTTACTTGAAGGGGCACTACAAGTGTGTAGTTTGAGACCCACTACGATAGACTGCTGTCCCCCTTGCAGAGGGGCCGGGCTGCATGAAGCACGAGGCAAGAGTCTTACACATGTTAAGCCAATTGTATAACACAATCAATCACTTAGAAAGGTTTTTATTACTATGAGATATGAGAGTTGTGCGTGACTCTTGTTTATCCAGCATTTCTCTCACTTATATCTGTGTGAAATTGTGTTTTCACGGTAACTGAGCTGGCTCAAGAAAGCAACGATGCAGCACGAGATATGATCTAATTTTATCTAATGGAAGCATGGTGGTGTAGTGGTTAGCACTGCTGCCTAACAGCTCAGGTCATATTTTTGGCAACAATAATCAGTACAGCATAGTTGGCAGATGTTTTCCTAGCCATCAAAGGCACAAGGACTACTTCACCATTATAATCCACCAAAAACTAGTTCATTTTCTTCTTCAAAGCATTTCACCAATTTTGACAATATTAATGAAGATTTCTGCATTTTCACCATAATTCAGCAGGGTTTGTACATCACTATTAATAACCAACAACTGTACCAAAAATGATGCTTATGAAAACCCTGTATTCATTTTATATTATTACAGTAATCCCTCGTTATATCGCGCTTCAACTTTCGCGGCTTCCCTCTATTGCGGATTTTAAATGTAAGCATATCTAAATATATATCACGGATTTTTCACTGGTTCGCGGATTTCTGCGGACAATGGGTCTTTTAATTTATGGTACATGCTTCCTCAGTTTGTTTGCCCAGTGGATTTCATACAAGGGATGCTATTGGCGGATGGCTTAGAAGCTACCCAATCAGAGCATGTATTACATATTAACTAAAACTCCTCAATGCTATAAGATATGCTTCCCGCCCGGTGCTTGATTGTTTGCTTGTCTCTGCCTCTCTGACATTCTCTGCGCCTGACGGAGGGGTTGTGAGCAGAGGTGCTGTTTGCACAGAGGCTGTTTGCCTAGTGGATACGGACGCTCCTCTAAGAAATGCCGGTTTATCGTGGTGCTTCCGCATACTTAAAAGCACAAAAGCACACTTATTGATTTTTTGATTGTTTGCTTTAATCTTGCGCTCTCTCTCTCTCTCTGAAGTTCTCTGCGCCTGACGGAGGGGGTGTGAGCAGAGGGACTGTTTGCACAGAGGCTGTTTGCTTAGAAGATCCTGACGCTCCTCTAAAAAATGCCGCTTTATTGCGGTGCTTCGGCAAACTTAAGCACACGTATTGATTTTTTGATTGTTTGCTTTTCTTTGCGAGCGCTCTCTCTCTCTGACATTCTCTGCTCCTGATGCAGACACTCCTTTGAAGAGAAGATATATTTGCATTCTTTTAATTGTGAGACGGAACTGTCATCTCTGTCTTGTCATGGAGCACAGTTTAAATATTTGACTAAAGGGTGTTATTTCAGGTCTAGAGGGCTCTAATAATGTTAGAAAATGTATTTAGAAGGTCGTAAACAGGTTTTCTATGCTCTAACTGCGAAAATATTGGATTTATAAATAAAGAATCCTACTTCGCGGAAATTCATTTATTGTGGCAGAGTCTGGAATGGATTAACCGTGATAAACGAGGGTTGACTGTAATATTGTAACTCTTTTATTCTCTCTTTTCTCTCACTCTAACATTACACATTTTTCCTTTAAACTTCTGGTTTATTTGCATTGCTGGTTGAAGGTCTGGGTGTTAATTTGAAGGGTGGATGTTGGATATGGCTAATCTGGGGAGCAATTAGAGACATTGGACTCTTCTTCCACATACCTAAGCCATAATGAATTCCCTAATGATATCTCTTATGCCCTTAAAGTTTAATATCACAAACTTGTTGATTCCATATAAAATTGTATTTGAATATATGTATGTCTGCAACAACCCAGTACTCTCACACATACGTCTACATGTCACACATTTACAGCATCGAGTAACCAAAGGACTCTGAGATGTGGGACCAAACTACAAATCCTGAAAAAAGCATGGCAAACTTTGGAGGAATTGTAAACTGTGGGAAAATCAAATGTTGGTTCCTAGATCTCAGAGGCAGCAGACCTAATCATTGCACCACATTTCAGTCCTATCAAAATTATGTTTTAATATAAATAAGACCATGCATGCTAAGAAATGTGTTATTTTGATGCCTAATTGACAGCTCATGGAATGGCGAAATTTGTAATGAACTAATCTTTTAACACTGACTATGGCTCCTACCTACACTTCCAATTGGGTATGTGCCATAGGATTTTTATAACCTTATTTATTATTTCATTATATAGTTTTTCAGAAACCAATGGCATCACATTAATATTTATTTTTTGTTGCTGGTTGGATCCAAAAGAAAATCAGAGTGAGGGAAAATCTTTGTCTCCACTTCATGATCAGTGTTTTTCTCCCTTAATGAAGTTGGGCTTCTAATATAGGTAGCATAACACAAATTTAAAATCTCTATGCACTTAATTAAATTATATAATAAAACAAATAGGTAATCATCATAAAATCTGCTTTACCAAAAGAACTTTGTAGCAGTTAAGTCAAGCATACAAAAAATGTTGTCAACACTTCTGATTCCATAACACATATCTTTATATTTCTAAGTGTAACTGGGCAGAAACATGGCTACTGAGGTGCAAATTAAAACAAAACCAACATTTAACAAGTTAGCTGTACCATTTACATCTGTGAGTAAAAAATCCTTTTAAAAAGGCAGAAAGAAATGAGAGTAAAAACTCTGAGAATTGTCCACAGATATACAGTATCTTTTCCTTGGAAAGTAAAATATGCATAAAATTTGTGCTGTGGCAAAAGGAAGCAGACTTATACTCAGTTAAGTAACCTGTGCCAGTGAGACCAAGAACTGACAGAATGAAACCAAATAGCCACAGCAACATTCTGGGACCCTATCTAGAGGGACTGACAAGGCACCTGGATACTGCATATTCCTGTCTAAAAAGGAGGCACTACAAATTCCTTTGCACCTTTTCTGATCTCTTCTTATTTCTTTAGGCTGAAACAGACAAGGGGAAAATAATGGTTACTGCTAGGGCATATTACTGGTTCTTTGTTCCTAAGTTATAATAACAGACTGTCATAGTTGTTAAGCAGTGGCATGCCTTGCATATTATTGATTTATACTTCTACAACAGCTGAATAAAACCAAAGGTATCATTAAGTTTGAATTTACAGATTTTTGCTGTTTTGCAAATTTTAATTATTAGTTATGTAAATTTTTGGGAAAGAAATGCATAGAAATATTGTCAATAACGATGCATTTTGTTTTTAACTCCGGCATTCATAAATTAAATTTTAGAAGAAAAAGTGAGCACTTTGAATATGCCACAGTGGATGGCTGCCAATGAGTTCTATTGTTGCATGACTAGCATTGGTATCAATGGAAAAATCACCAGATGGTCCAACAATTAATTTTTCAATATAAATAAAAGACAAAAGGATATATCATCTGCTGTCTGTGATCATTTTAACATCAAGTCAGTTGTGATCTTTCTTTTACAATATCTATATGCATTGCTAGCATATAATTTGTTTCTAGAAGGAGTGCCATTTTTGGCTTCATTTTCTAGTCGGAGAACCACGTAGTTTGGCTTAAGTTTGTTTATTTTGTTTCTCCATGGCAAAAAACAAAAACTGTAACACCTTTCCAAGGTAATAAATAGCAGAAAATTGCATTCAGACTGCAGTAAAATTCAAGTTCTCTGCCTTTCTTTCATTTTATGTAATTTATTGCCACATCACAACTTATTACAGTTGTGCTTATTGCGCTATAGTTTTGTCAGTTATCTTTCCTTTTTGAATACTAATAGTTCAGTTTAATTAGGAGGAATTCTTTACACTTTATTTGGATTAACAATGCTTTTCCTCAAAAGAATTAAAGGAAGTGTGTCTCCATTAATGGTTAATTATAAAGGTGTTAACAGTTAATCATTATTTTAGAAAAAGTGTACTGCTTATTTATTTTTGCAACAGTGCATATACATTCAATGTGAGACATTGATACATAAGCATATTTTTATGCTCCTGTGTTTTAAAAAGATGCTTATAACATGAAAATAAATTTGAACCCAGAGATAACTTGAAGTAAATGGATTCTTACTACACCAATCACCAGCATCTCTAAGTCAATCCCTGTGCTGCCGTGTCCACTTGATGATTGGCCTTTTTGTGGGCTTGCCTTGTTTATTGTTTATTTATAAACTGATAAGACTTCATTTTGCATCAGTAGAAGAGTTTATTATAGTTGTGACTGATAAAACTAATTGGCAATGCACACAACATCTTTCAAGTGTTTTCCTTTTCTGTCTGACATAGATGTGACTAAGTTTGTAAAGCCATCCAGGGAGTTGACACGTACAATGATCACAAAGCATAATTGGAATGTTAACAGTATAGATTTCAATTCATTTAATCCTGACTCTTTGTTGAGACGGCATGAACATTATGTTATAATTTAGATTTGGTTTTGTGCTGTATTTCTTTGTGAGCTCTTAATGTTGTGCGTGGATCATCACATGTTTTTTAAAAAAATGCTTACTTGTCTGAATGGGTTCTGTATGTCATGGTCTAAGTTTGACATAGGGTACACCATCACATACATTTGTTTGATAAAATATTGTAGCACAAAAGTGAAAAATACTTGGAAGGTGAATTCCTAAGTAACATTTTCATTACATACCATTCTCAGACCTGCTTAATGCATTTTAGGGGTAAAGGGTGAGAAAAACCTGCCCTGGAAGTACTGGAAACAAAGCAGATATCAGCCCTGGATAGGGGAGAGTGAGTCAAAGGGCCCACAACACTGAAGGACTTTAACCAAGAAGTGTTTGCTTCCTGGCTGCCTAGCCAGCGCCAGAGATGTCTTCCTGGGTGTCTCTATAAAAGGAGCTCCTTAGCCATGTAAGCCTGGAGGTGGGACAGAAGAGCAGATCACCTGTCTAGGAGGAGGAAGGGGTGACCAGAGGACTGAAGCGATGCAAAGAGGTAGGAAGGTGCTTTTGTGTTTAGTTACATCCAAAAGGGACATAATTTTGTTATTTTATCTTTTACTCTCACTGACCCATCTTCTATTCATGAACTGATCATGAAATCCAATGCCTCTGAATGCTCTCTTAATCCAGTATCAACAGCACTTCTGAAAACATACCTTTCAGCTCTTTATCAGATTGTTAGCCAACCACTTTCCTCTAGTTTAGTTCCCCTCTGCTTGAAAACTGCAATTGTCACTCCAATTCTTAAAAAAAAAACCCTCTCTTGATTCTTCAGTTCTTAGCAATTATAGACCAATTTCCAGCTTTCCATTTTTGGTAAAAGTCTTAGAGAAGGTGGTTTACTCTCAGTTACAATCACATATATGCATTAACAACCCTCTTGCGCTTTTCCAGGCAGGTTTTTACTCCCATCACTGTACAGAAACTGCTCTTCTTTGAGTAGTCAGTGATCTTCTTCATTCTGCTAATTCTGGTCTTGTTAATATTTTACTACTTATTGATCTTAGTGCTGTATTTGATACAGTCAATCAAAATATTCTACTCTCCCATCTCTAATCATACATTCATGACTCTGAATCTCAAATGGCAAAATGGAAAAATCCTCAACCTCCTAGGAAGCCAAAAAAACATTTTTATGGTAAAATTTATTTACAAAAATTTTAAAATAATCCAAGTGAAGAAAGCAATTATATAACAATGAAATTCAAAGAATAAAGAAATACATTTCAAAAACCTAAGTGCAAAATGAAAAGTTTAGAAGACTTACAACAACAAATGAGAATCAACAGGGAATCAAACAACACAAACTACAGCTAATGCCTCAGCAGAAAACAGAAGCAAAGAGAAGGAATAGAAAGGGTCCTTTTAGGTTACGCCTACTGTAAAGACCATAATTGGAAACAGTTAAGGAAAGGGGCCATGGCAAAACTAAAGACACTACAATACAGGTAAACGGGATAAACAGGGGAAACTTAAAAATTTGCATAAAACATATCAAAAGAAAGGTACAATTTTAACACATTGTGAAAATATAGAGCACAATCTTGAATTAAGCTGACCACAATTAATTGAAGCACTAAAAGCCTCAAACACTTCAATCAAAATATACTGTAGATACATAGTTTAAAATGGCATTTACTATAACAACAGCATACTCCTACTATTCCAACAGACCAGGCAAATATAAAGAAACTTAAAATGTTTATCATAACAGGATAAAAAGCTTTTATTTAGACATATTCTGCTTTAATTCTCTTCCACCTACAATCACAACCTGCTCAATGCGTATTTAAGATCAATTCATAGACCCTGCAAATCTGAAAAATAAGCCAACCAAACATACAGGTGCAAAACAAAGTTCAGACTCCCTAAAAATATTTAATCAGTAACTAATTCACTGTCCAAAACGCTGAATGCCAGGAGCGGAACGGCATCATCTTTTATACCCTTTAAGTTATGATGTCACATCGCACCATTTCCAGGGGTCATATGGTAGCAACACTGCAGCAGTGCTAACAACAATATGAGCTCAAATTCAAAAAAAGGAACAAAACGGTTGCACAAAAATAAATAAACATGATTACAAAAAGATTATAATATGAAAATAAGTGAAAAATATATAAAAATGATAACTACATTGCAGATCTGTTTTAGCAGTGTAATGGTGAGCTAAAAATATATCATGATTTGTGTGCCCAAAAAGACCACCCACCTCTAAATAATAAATCAAATAGCATGTATCTGTTGCATATTCTACTTTTTCAAATGTGGAAGCTTGAACTGGGTTATAATCATATTTCATTTTGTTCTGTGTGGATTTCAGATTAGATTACATTAAATTAGATTAGATTAGATAAACTTTATTAATCCCATGAGGAAATTCAGATGCATACAACAGCAGAAACATAAAATACAAGAATACAGACTCACAGGTCAGATAATACAGCCAATCAATCATTCAATTAATAAGTAAACAAGTACATTAAAATAAACTTAATGAGTACATTAGGTGGAAGCATTGGATATGTACATACTGCATCTCTTTTGTTAGTCATTAGCACTAAAACATAAGTAATATGAGTTATAATTTGTTACTAACCCTCACCTATTCTGTTTCTCTTGTTGGCACTCAAATGTGGCACTTGGTGTCACTGCCCTACTGTCAAGTTGTTTTGCCTGCCTAAGGTTAAGTCATCTCTGATGGAGGATTGCAGGAATAATCGGGTAGAGAAGTATTTTCATCGGATTTGCTGGCCCAGCGCTGACTTAGCTGTGGTATGGCCAATGGGGGAGGCAGCTTGATGGCCGGGGTTTCCTGGACTTTGAACTAATCCAAGTTATGTAATGTGATATCATCTACTGTTGAATTTTGCTCTGTACTTATAATATTTCTATTGCCCTATTATATTGTATTGAGAATTACTTGTGTTCTGTTCTGTATATTGTATTGTATTTACCCCCTTTTTTTGACACCCACTACACGCCTGCCTGGAACGGGGTTTCTCTTTGAACTGCTCTTTCCTAAGTTTTCTTCAGTTTTTTTCCCTACAAGGTTTTTTTTTGGAGAATTTTTCGCATGTCTTTTTAGAGAGTCAAGGCTGGGGAGCTGTCAAAAGGCAGGGCCTGTTAAAGCCCATTGCAGCACTTCTTATGTGATTTTGGGCTATACAAAAATAAATTGTATTGTATTGTATTGTAAGACCCCCAGAGGTACTTCTTAGCACACTTAGGTGGATGATCTAGTGGTTAAAAGTGGTCCATATAAGCACCTCCTGGAAGGGATTTTTCATTGAATAGAATCCAATTTTGCCACCATCCTGTTTTCCACGACAGCTTCCAGTGTGCCCAGGACTGGTAGAACATTTCCAGCAACTTGCTGCACACATCAAAAGACCTAAATCTCCTTAGTAACTACAGTCAGCTCTAGCCATTCTTGCACAGTGCCTCTGAGTAGTCAGACCAGTCCAATTTGTTGTTTATGTGAACCCCTGGGTATCTATAGCTCTGCACCACTTCCACATCCTCCCATTGAATGGAGACTGGTGTCAGAGGCTTCTTGGCATGCCGGAGGATCACCACCAGTTCTTTTGTCTTGCTGATGTTGAGTTACTGGTTGCTGTCCCTGCACCACAAGATCACAGGAAGGGAGACAGGACAGTATTACACACCACCATTTCTGACACACAGTACCTCAGACTCACAAACTGCTGTCTGTTGGTCAGGTAGTCCATGATCCAGGTGACTGAGGAAGCATTAGGATTCAAAGAGTTCCCCAAACCCACCCAGTCGATGAGGCACAATGGTGTTAAAAGCACATGAAAAGTCAAAGACTTGACTGTGGTGCTGGCTTTATCAAAGTGATAGTAGTCTCTGTGGAGTATACAGATGTGAGCATCCTTCACAGCTATATGTGTCTGATAAGCAAAATGTGGAGGATCCAGATGTTCTGAAACCAGGGGATGTAGCTGTGTTAGGGCCAGCCACTCAAAAGTCTTTTTGATGTTTGAAATAAGTAATTTATTGGTCTAAACAAAATATTGACAAATATGTATTGCTTTTCTTGGGTTTCTAAAGGTGATTTAACTTTTAATTGTTGTTGTACAGTAAAGGTGTGTCATTTTTTTCTTTGAAACATAGTTTTCTCTGCTGGTTGGCTGTATTTATTGATAAAATGTCATTTAATCATAGTTTTGTATGTTTTTAAAATATTGCATTTGTGTCTAGCTATTTTGCATTACTCCCAGAGTACTGGATTGTCATAATTTTGTGGCATTTTGGCTGGGTGGAAGTTCTGTTGTTGATTTATTCACCTGCACAACACAACATAGTTTCAGAATGTGACTTCATGACACCCATTTTCTCCAGTAGAAAATTTGTTGTTATTGTTGCTACATTTTTTAAATACTTGATCTGATTGTGCCAGTGAAGTTTACCTTTTATGTATTTTATGCCTTATTTTTGGGGTTTGTTTCGGCTCTGTGGTCACGTGGATAAAACAGGCTCTTGGGAGCTTGACAGAGGGCTGTATAATTAGCCCTTTTTCAGAACTGCGATAGAGCCTGTCAGGCCACATTAACAGCCATTGCTGTTTTTTGTGTTTTTATGTCTACAAAGCATTTTGGTGACTCAGCAACGTTTTTGCAATACCTGCTGTCCATATTAATAAAAATTGTCTGATCTTCTGGAATATTAAATATACACTTTAGATGCATAAAATTATTGAGCCCTAAAACCACTGCCAGTCTACCTCACATACAGATATAATTATAATACTGATGGAATTGAGGTACTAAAATAGTTATCACAAGAAAAACATTTCAATTTGCACCTTAACATATGCAGTTCACATTATTGCCCCACAGGAAACAAAAGCAGTTAAAATTTTTGACTATAGTTCTTAAGCACTTGTATTGATTCAGGCTTACACTTAACAGATATTACAGTATATTCATGTGATATTTCAAAGGAGATACAAAATTGTGAATAATAAACACATAACTATGACAATCTCTTTAATTATTTGTCTTTGAATCTTGAAGGAAAATCTTTGTAATTTTTGACATAGTTGATCTGCTTTATTTTTTATTAGTATGTGAATGGGTCACAAGGTACTGACTGAAACAACTAATAAGCTGAATAAGGTTATTCTCTGCAATTTATGGAGTGATAACAATACTCAAGTGCCTTATGAGCACATTAACACAACCTAAACCTCATGTATAGACAGCAAGAATATTTTTTTTCTCTTACCGATTCCTAATCTACCTGCATAAATTCACATGCTACATGATACACCATTAGCAACACTATCTTAATTGCTTTCCTTAACAAAAGGACAAGCATTGTCATTTGTGCATACAGTGAAAAGCACTTTTGTGTACACACTGCGGCATTTAAAGCTCTTCAAGTTAATTTGCTTGAGTATTATTATGCCTATTTAAATCGCCATTAACAAATGTTCTAAACTTACAAATAGGCAGTGGTAGTACAGAATGTACTGGCCCAGTGTGGGACTGATGAGCTCCGAAACTGTTCACCCGATGGAGAGATAATAAACAAGTACTGTAACAGTTTAGAAAATGTAAAAATGTATACTTGAAGAGAATGGGCCTTCCCACACAATACATCAATTTCTCCTAAAACACACAGTGAATTAAAAATACTTCAATTTATTAAAACGTTCACAACTCGTACATTGCAAATTGAATTTGTAATGCCTTCTCTGAAAAGGTATATCAAGTAAAGCTACATCTATAAATTATTAATTGTGAACCATTTATTTTTAAAACATTTAGTAGACATTTAAAATGAAGTTACTTGAAAAATTGGAACAATTCTCTAGAAAACATTCTTTTTTTTTTTCTTTTTTTAATATGTTGCTTTCCAGACACAGCTATTTACATAACTGACCTATCTTATAGATTGTTTAATAAAATTGATGAAAGCATAATTGGCATATCTTAATATTATATTTAATTATTTCTGCTGCTATTTAAATCATTTTGGTACTTTTAAGCAATGTAAATTCTTTTCATGTGCAATGTTTTTCTTGAAAATCTATGAAAAATTTGTGAAGGTTTTTTTAATTGTATTATTTTTCCATTTACTTGTACAATTTATCTAACTTAGCAGGTCTGACATCATACTACCCATTTAAAAACAGGCACATGTTAAAATAATTATAATTCAAATAAAGTAATTTTGCTGACAAGACTGTAAACTTTATGGTATTTCACCATATACAAATTAGCAACACCTGCAATTGTGTAAATGGAGGGACACCCAGGATAGATTTGGATTGACCGAAAACACACACATACATATACTTTACTAGCTTTGTCCTAGTTAATTAATTTAGCTATTGCACATAAGATATATTTACTCGATATGCCTGCATGATTTAGCAAAACAGAATTGGTTTGGCCCTTCAAGTTTATAGAGATGCTACTTTTTTGAAAAACTAGACCATCAATGGTTAATCAGACTTGGAATTAATGTGACTGGCTTTAATAACTTCACTGGCAGCTTGTAAATGACAAACATGAACACGATGGAGAATGTTGTAGAGTTGACATAAATCTGTTCTAACTGCTTTAATGAAAGAAAGCACATTAAAAATCCTTGTAAGACACTAAATGTTGTTGCTGTAAAATCAGAGGTACTACAAAATATTGTGATTTTAAACATGTGCATAGAATCCAATATAATTGTCACTCAAGACATCTGACAAATTCTGAGTCAGCTTCCACAGTCAAAGGTATTTATTTATTTCTTGCATTTATTTTGAAAAGCTTGCTTTCTCTTGGTTATAGTATATAAAACAGAACATAGTATGAGTATTATTTTGAGTGATGTCTGTACATTAGAATGATTTGTGGCTCTGAATTGGCCTTGATTGAATGAGTGAAAGTACAACTATGATTGTGCCCTGTGATGTATTGATGTTTTATAAGATTTAGAACCATATGCCTATGCTAGAGTAGATTCACAAAATAAAAGGATAGTTTCCTGTTTTTAAATCAAATTTTTCACTAATAAAATAATGTACACTTCAATATAACAAGCATTTGCCAAAAACTGATTAACACTAGAATTACCAGAGCCTACAAAAAAACTCGTAGATCCGTCCCACTTTAAATCGCTTCTCACCTCTCTGTCAACGTCTTTTGTCCTTTAAATGTGTTGATAAGCAGCAAGCAGTCTGCTATCACATCTCCCACCAGCGCACAGTTTACTCAGTTCAAGTCTACCTGCGTGTCAGTTGCTTGGAGTTGTATAGAGTGAGAAGTCGAGCAAAATGACACCTTTTATAAATAATATATCGTTATTTGGAACACTTGCAGTTCATGTGTGTTCTGTGTCTACAGCGATCTGTGCACAGTAAACACATCGTTAAAAAAGAAACGTTTTTCATGTTTTAGTAATAATTGACAAAATGTAGACATGAAGTTTATAATGTGTGAAGCCTGAAGTCCAAATATAAAAGAAATACTTTCACAAAAGGTACAAATACAACAGAACAAATGCGCTTTTATTCAAAAATATAACTGCAGAAAAACAACACACATTAGGATGTGACATTGACATGCATTTACTGCGACAGCTTCGGTGGCACAACGGTATCACAGCTGACTGGTAATCAAAATTTCACAGGTTCAATCTCTGACAAGTCCGTTTTGAGAAGTCAGCTGCTTTTATTCGTACTATTTTAGAATAAAAACATACATTTGATTTCAGTCTGTAACAGCCAGTGTAAATGTATACTTGTAAAGGTTAGCTTTGAATTTTTTTTATTTTTATTCAGTTTCATTCTCTCATTCTACCCTACATCCCCCCCTCCCCATCTGACACTGCTGTTTTCACATAAAGACGCGCTATAGCTCTGCACTCTTTTGCGTGTTGTTTTTCTGCAGTTATATTTTTGAATAAAAGCGCATTTGTTCTGTTGTATTTGTACCTTTTGTGAAAGTATTTCTTTTATATTTGGACTTCAGGCTTCACACATTATAAACTTCATGTCTACATTTTGTCAATTATTACTAAAACATGAAAAACGTTTCTTTTTTAACGATGTGTTTACTGTGCACAGATCGCTGTAGACACAGAACACACATGAAATGCAAGTGTTCCAAATAACAATATAGTATTTATAAAAGGTGTCATTTTGCTCGACTTCTCACTCTATTCAACTCCAAGACTGACACGCAGGTAAACAGACTTGAACTGAGAAAAGTGTGCGCCAGTAGGGGATGTGATAGCAGACTGCTTGCTGCTTGCTGCTTATCAACACAAGGACAAAAAGGACAAAAGATGCTGACAGAGAGGTGAGAAGCGATTTAAAGTGGGACGGATCTACGGGTTTTTCGTAGGCTCTGGTAATTCTAGTGTTAAGACCTGATAACAAAAATAAAACATACTTCTTAAAGATTAAATATCACATTTTACTATTTACTGTTTTTTTTCTTATTATTTGATTCCGTACATCTTTTCATTTTTTACCTCTCACTTGACTTGAGTATACTTTTTGCACAATTTAAGAGGTCTGTAATTACCTCCATTCTCACAATGGACTTTCAAAGGTCATTTTACAGAGCCTTCCAAATATGTTGATTTATTACGCATGTATGTTACTTTTCCTATATATGGGTATGTGTGGGTGGGTGTGATTATGCCCTGCATTGGACTGGGGCCTCATTGTTGATTGGTCTTGTACCAGATACCACCACAATGGCACTGTAAAATCCTTAATCGGGTGAAGCAAGTTTGAGAATGGATGGAGTTAAAAGGGAAAAAGAAAGACGCAGGAGCAAACAGAATTAAACATGTGAAAAAGCAAGGGTTGTGTATGATGTTATAGGTAGCATGTTGTAGAAAGTACATGGTACTGTACTCACTTTACTCTTACTGATACTTACTATTGTTTAATCAAAAAATACAAAAATTGCACTCTTTGTTTGGTTTTGGGCAGAGTTTGGATATTTCCTGCAAGAAAGTGTTCTATAACAAATCACTTTTCTCAGATTTTAATGACTTTGCTAATTGTGTCCTGGAAATAGTAATCACTTTACTAATTCCTTTATATTTATGTTATTCTCTAAACCAGGGGTGGGCAAAGTCATTCCTGGAGGGCCGCAGTGGCTGCAGGTTTTTGTTGCAACCCAATTGCTTAATAAGAATCACTTATTCCTCTAGAAACACTTCTGCTTCATTTTAGTTGTCTCCCTCACTAAGATTTTGAACCCTTATTGCTTATTTAAGTCTTAAGCAGCTGCATTCTCGGTTTTTAATTGCTCCTTATTAGCAGTAAGATGCAAATGACAAAAGAAACCAGCAGTTATCCATTTTGCTTGTTCCCCTTTACACCTGTGTGTATTTATCGTGCACTATTTGGTTTAATTTAATACTTGGAAGGAAAGAGAAGAGAAAAAAGTGAAGAGTTGAGAATTATCCATCTGTTTTACACTTCAAAGTATTTGGATGATATCCTTAGAATGGAAAAAAAAATCTAGGATATGAGAATGACTTGACATAGGAGAGTTACGAGTAAACATTTGCATATATGGAATCACTAAATCGTAAAGCATTAACAAGCCATGAAATGTAATTATTGGCAAGGATTGCTTTCTAATTAAGCAACAGGGTTGGAACAAAAACCCACAGCCACTGCAGCCCTCCAGGAAAGACTTTGCCCACCCCTGCTCTAAACCCATGTAAATACATACCAATTTCAAAATACAAAGATGAAATGCAAATGTCCTTTCAGCATTTTAACAAAGATAGGTAAACAAGTAAACTACATGACTTACATTAACACTGAGCCATTTCAAAAATAACAACCATCAAGTAAAGGCCTTTGATGTCAAATTAATCTAAATAATTAAAGATTATTAAGATAAAACTGATTTTACCACTTAAACATTTGCATATATGGAATCACTAAATGGTACAACTGTTGCTAGTGTAATGGCCAACAGACAAGAGTACTTTTTGATCAGTTGGAAAAGTAAATAGGCCTGTGTCTCTGTGTGTTTCCCGTCTTGTTGCTCTTTATATTATCTAAAATGCATTTGACAATCAAAAAGAAAACATTTACATTTTGTAAAATTACATTCACTGACGATTAAGGTAACGTTTTAGTTAACTTGCTTGCACACAGACTCCTTCTCCATTTTCTTTGTTGTGAATTCCAATATGCACGTCACGAGAGGTTGTTACATGATACTTTATTTGGATTTAATATATGAGCTTTTACCTCTGTAAATCAAATTCCTTATGAGATCTTATGAGATCTTTGATCAAGGGGCTGTACATTACAATGAACTAGGAACATAGTTACCTTATATTTGATGATAAAACTTCCCAGACACATGCCACGATTCACTGCTCTCCCTTTGTTCTTAAACTAACATATTTACCCCATTAATCATATTTCTATAATTGGTTGTTGAACGCGTGAAATAGTGTTCATGTGCAGTGCAAATCAGGAGGCTACACAAATTGGGCAGCCATACATGTCTCCTTGACCATGACGTGAAACCGAATGCCTTCTTTGGGCCTGTTCCATTCAAAATCAGTGTGCCATTCCTGTCACCATCAGCAGGATAAGTGGACCTAGAATCTAGCTTTCATTCATTGTAAATTGGAAAGACCAATTGTAATATTTAAGCATGTTTTCCCAATTTTAGCATCTTCAGTTACTGTTCCAGTTTCCTGACAGGAAAGCAGCAAGCAAACAAGCAACTGAGTCACTCTGACATATTTCAAATAATTTAAATTTTTATGCTAGTAAATGTAGATATTGTGTGCCACATTTCTTTCAAACACTATGTAAAAAATACAGCACAACATTTTTGTATGCATTGTACAACATCTCTTGAAAGAAAAAGGTAACAGATCTGTTGCCTATGGCTACAATTCGATATCATTATAAGTGTTTTGTAAGATATGAAGGTAATATTGACTGCAGTTCCCAAATGTGTTAGACAATATGGTAAGAATTTTCATTCCTTTTCTAGTAATGAAAGTTCAAACTCAAAAACATAAAAACATTAATTTTAAATAAAGTGTAGTGTACTTTAAAATAGATTGCTAAACAAAAAAAATATTTTTTATTTCTTATTAAATTTTAGATATTTTCAGTGTAAAATGGTAATTAGGTGTTTTCTCAATGCTGTGTTGTGACCTGAAAAGTATCAGGTAGTATAGCAGCAGCACATTGAGAAAACTGATAAAAAATATTTGTTACATGCAAGAAAATTGAATTATACTAATTTTAAACCATTTGTGTTTTTCTTATAACAGAAATCTTACTCTTTGAAATCTATCACATGGATTTTTTAACGCTCCCACACTGGGTTAGAATGGTCAGTCAAATTTACAGTTAATTTTTGGACTGTGGGTGGTAACTGCTGCTTTCCTCAAAAACACAATTGCATGACAATGGTGAAGGTTATCATATTTGTTGGAAGGGTTTTCAAATTAAATTTTACTAATTTGAATTAATCTCCTTGGTATTAACACTGGGTGGCATGGTGGCTCAGTGGGTAGTACTGCTGACTCGCAGTTAGGAGACCCAGGTTCACTTCCCGGGTCCTCCCTGCATGGAGTTTGCATGTTCTCCCCGTGTCTGCGTGGGTTTCCTCCCACAGTCCAAAGACATGCAGGTTAGGTGCACTTGGCGATTCTAACACACTGTCCTTAGTGTGTGTGCCCTGCGGTGGGCTGCCTGTGGTTTGTTTCCTGCCTTGCACCCTGTGTTGGCTGGGATTGGCTCCGGCAGACCCCTGTGACCCTGTAGTTAGGATATATATATATATGTAGTTAACACTAGAATCCCTGAAGCCTACGAACAAACTTGTAATCCCGGCCCACCTTAAATTCGTTTGCAACTCTTCATCAGCATCTTTTGTTTTGTAAATGTGTCGATCAGCACCAGCAGCAAGCAGCCTGCTATGCCATCCTCTTCCCATCCTTTTGTCAGCATGCCTGTGTCTGTCAAACACAGGAAGCTTTGCAGTCTGCTTGTGACTTTACACTGTAGAAAGATAAGTAAATAAATCAAGGTAAATATTTAAATAACATTCAGTCAGCCTTTTCAGCCATCACAAAACATAATCACAAACAGAACTTTGCACGATACCTTGGAGAGCTTGGTATGCCCTGCTTTTTCTTTGAAAGACATGCACGTGGCAGACTGACTAGTAGGATGACGCCGGACCTCTTGCTGCATGCAAACAGTGCCATCTTTTGCCTTTACCCCTGGTGCAACTGTGTTGTTCTTATGTGTGAGTGGACATTTCTTGCGGGGAGGGGTTCAGTTCTCTTTCACCGATGTAGGACCCTCATCCTCATCTGAGTTCACCTCTGTTGTAGCATGTCTTTATTTGAAAACTAGCAGTGTCAGATCGGGAGCATCGTGAACGTGAATCTATAATAATAAAAGGCAAAGCCCTCACTGACTGACTGACTGACTGACTGACTGATTGACTGACTGACTGACTGACTCATCACTAATTCTCCAACTTCCTATGTAGGTAGAAAGCTGAAATTTGGCAGGCTCATTCCTTACAGCTTACTTACACAAGTTAAGCAGGTTTCATTTCGAAATTCTACACATAACGGTCATAACGGTCGACAACGTCCGCCATGTTGAACTTTCTTATTTATGGCCCCATCTTCACGAAATTTGGTAGGCGGCTTCCCTGCGCTAACCGAAACCGATGTATGTACTTATTTCGATGGTATGATGCCACTGTCGGCCGCCATATTGAACTTTCCAACGTCACCAATTTTCAAACTTCCCGTGTAGGTAGAACGCTGACCCCATCTTCACGAAATTTGGTAGGTGACTTCCCTGCGCTAACCGAAACCGATGTACTTACTTATTTCGATGGTATGACGCCATTATCGGCCGCCATATTGAATTTTCCAAACGTCACTAATTCTCCAACTTCCCGTGTAGGTAGAAGGCTGAAATTTGGTAGGCCCATTCCTTACAGCTTACTTACAAAAGTTAAGCAGGTTTCATTTCGAAATTCTACGCATAACGGTCATAACGGTCAACAACGTCCGCCATGTTGAACTTTCTTATTTACGGCCCCATCTTCACGAAATTTGGTAGGTGGCTTCCCTGAGCTAACCAAAACCAATGTACATACTTATTTCGGTGGTATGACGCCACTGTCAGCCGCCATATTGAATTTTCCAACATCACTAATTCTCCAACTTCCCGTATGGGTAGAAGGCTGAAATTTGGCAGGCTCATTCCTTACAGCTTACTTACAAAAGTTAAGCAGGTTTCATTTCGAAATTCTACGCGTAACGGTCATAACGGTCAACAACGTCCGCCATGTTGAACTTTCTTATTTATGGCCCCATCTTCTCGAAATTTGGTAGGCGGCTTCCCTGCACTAACCGAAACCAATGTACGTACTTATTTCGGTGGTATGATGCCACTGTCGGCTGCCATATTGAACTTTTCAACAGTCTTTGTTACTTATGGGCCCATCTTCAAGAAATTTGGTACACGGGTTCCCAACGCTGACTGAATCCTACTTACGTACATATATACGTCCATAGCCTGCAGCTTGGTCACCATGTGAGGCGGCGTTGGGTCCGCCATCCCAACGCCTCCCACGTTGTTGGCTGCCTGCCTATATAAGGCCGTCCGTCGCTCTAGTCTCTACATTCCCTTCCTTGCTTCGCCACGGGATTCACGTCTCCCTGCTGATAACTACAGCCTTTTTGTTTAATCCACGGCTTCTCCGCTGTTTTATTGTTTGTTTATTACAATTATAGTTATTGTATAGGTATTTTACACTTACTTTACATTACTCAGGTACCCATTTCCTTCATCATTCCAACCCCCATTACCATGTCTATCGAGGTAATCACCATCGATCAAAGAACTGTCACTTACCGAGTGGTTTCCATGCCCGGAGATGGCACCTACCTTTTCCATTCTCTGTGTTACATATTGCACGGCCATATCAGGCTCACTCTTGATATCCGGAAGAACATTGTGTCTTATGTATTGAATGACTGGGACAGGTTCAAGGTGTGGACTGATGACGGTACAGGAGATAATTATACTACACAGGAGCACTAGAAGAGTTAAATGCTTAAGCCCTTCACCTATGGTTCTGCATGTGAGTTGATGGCTGCCGCTGAATTGTTCAGTTGGTGCTTTCAAGTGTACCGAAATGGCCAAATATTTTACACCTTTCGACAACCGCCAATGCATCTTAAACATCTTAGATTGACAGGTGACGATTTCAGTAGTGGACACTTTGATGTTTATGAATGTTTAAACTCTCAAAAGCTGGATGTGAAGTTATCGATGAAACCGGTTGTAAGCTTACAACGCTTGACAGATGCCGAATGTCACTTCAACACAAGTCCTGCAAATGCTGTCGTAATTGAAACAAACCATGAACCTCAAACTGATTATGACAGCAGCAATCCAAGCTGTGAGATTTGAGACAAGATTACTGTTCACATGGCCAACTGTAAGTTGCATGCTCAAGAGTAAGCTCAGCGCACAGCTTGGTCATGTTACAACCGGAGGGCCGAACTGACAACATGGTATACAAAGAGATCTTTAACAAATAATTATTGGCATATTTTCCCTCAGTTTACAAAGGTTAAATTTTCTTCTTAATAAAAATTTTAATGCAGTACTTCGCCGCTGCGAAGCGCGGGTATTTTGCTAGTGAGAGAATAAAACTGAATAAAAAAAAAAACACTTTTACAAGTACCATAAATTTACCCTGGACAGACTCAAATCAAATGTATGTTTTTATTCTATAATAGTAACAATAAGAGTAGCTCACTACTCAAAACAGAGGTGCTGGGAATCGATCCCGCGACCTCTTGATTACGAGTTAGCAGTTCTTACCGCTGCACCACCCAAGTGGTAATGTCAGTGTTGTACCCTAACCCTATGGTTATATTTTTGAATAAAAGTGCACTTGTTTAGTTATATTTGTACCTTTAGTGAAAGAGTTTATTTGATATTTGCACTTCAGTCTTAACACATTATACACTTCATGTCTACATTTTGTCAATTATTACTACAATATGAAAAACATTTCTTTTTTAGTTATTTGTTCAACAAATTCCTGCCTCGCATTTCATCCTACATTTACTCAGATTGTTGTAGACACCGAGCACACATGAAATGTATTTATTCCAAATGACGATATACCTGTATTATTTACCCTCTACAACTCCAGACACCTCACACCCAGATTAACAAGGCTTTAGCTCTGAGAATGGGTGGAGGGGATGGGAAAGCAGGCTGCTTGCTGCTTGTGCTGATCGACACATTTACAAAACAAAAGACACTAATGGAGAGGTGTGAAGGAATTTAAGGTGGGTTGGGATTATGAGTTTTTTCGTAGGCTTCAGGGATTCTAGGGTTAACCCCAAGTGTGACTTAGAATTCTGTTATTATAGTTAAGCCTGAGTTAGATTCGGTGACGTGTAATGCTCCACTTTATAGAGTTAAGCCCTAATAACTCTCAGGGCAGTATTTTGCTGCCATCTAACAGATAAAATAATATTATGCTGCAAAAAATCATGACTATTTCTAAGTATTTTGTCACACTAAGATAACTCATCAATATTCATGACTGGGGTGGAGCCTCCAACCAAAACATAATGTGTAAACAAGATGTTGAGCCACTTTTAGAATAAACTGAAAATGAGCCATTAGTTGAATCAAGCAATAATGATGACATTGTGAAATTGATGCATGCTTCACTGTACGACTGAACGACTGTGATATCCGTGATAAATTTGGTCCCATGAAGGTTCTATGTGGTGCAAGCAGCTTTGTGGAAATAAGGGCAAAATGGCTGCAATCAAGTGGAATTCCTAATGTTCCTAATGCATCAGCTGCCAATGTTCTTTTCAGGGGATCTGCAGAAGACACTAAGCCTTGTGCAATGATTTCCTACAATAACACAATGGGAATGTCCCTTGGGTGGTTCAGGCATTGACATTCTACTCTCTCCTGTGCAAATAACAGAAACGTGTGCAAAGAAACATGCTTCTACCGTCCCAACTACATCATCATGCTGTGCCTTGTTGACTGTTACGAAATATTTCAGATAAAAGTGTGTACTAATTTGCATCACTACAGCAGTTAAAACTTTATCCTACTGTATTTATATTGACATTTTGGTATTGCATGTTTCTGTTACACATAATAACATTTTTTTCTTCTTGAATAAAATTAATCATTTTTGGCTTGTTTTTTCGGGAGTAAGCATGACACTAAGGAGGCTACTTAACGGCCTTTTTTATTTTGAAATATTTATTTTTATACATCAGACATTAATACACCCTTAGGTTAAACCATCCATCCATGTTTTCTGCCTTTTCCATTTCAAGTGTCACATTAAGCCTTTCTTGGAATCTTTGGAGGAAACAAAGGATCCAGACCAGAATATGAATCCCATTTATCTCATAGCACAGTCAGGTACAGACCCTCACTTGCTCACACAAACTTACAAGCCTCCTGTTAAAATACTAAGCATATTTTTGTGATGTGGAAGTGAACCAGTTCATAGATAGAACCCACAGGGACAACAAAAAAACTCCACATTGGAAATGAATAAATTGGAGGCTAAACTCAAACACCTTGACGATGATACAGTAATGTTATCCAATGCACAACTTTTATGCCTAAAATCAGCCCGTTCGCCATGGTATTAGTGATACTTTTGCCAATTACTTTCCAAAAAATTGATTTAATGATAAATCTTAAAAAATGTTATTGTTTGTAGCAAGTAAGAATTGCATACATCATTTTAAAGAAATGACACATACAGTACATTCTACAAACATGATTTAAAATAGTATTTATTTTCATAAAAAAGTTATGATCATAAAACACAAGATATAAAAAGCTGACAGAAGCCAGTAACATATCTTTAACAGCCTCAGTTCAAACTACAAGACACATGCATGGCTTAAGCCATAAAAATGATATGTACAACAACCACACAATGAAACACTGAACCAAGAACCTTTACAATTCTTTACTTTCGGATATTCTGCTTGTAGAGAACCTTTTTTGCTTTATCTGATACTTACCGTACATTTCTCTGTGGATTTTACTTGATTTCTGAGATGTCTTAAATAAGTTTCTTCAAACAAGGACTTTAAAAAAAATTTCCATCACAGAGTTCAACAAAAAACTTTTAATTCTGTTCACTGTTGGAGAGCATCACTCACTTACTTGGTTATTAAAGTTTAGATGTGAATCCATAGGAGCTTGACAGTCTCAGAGAAAACATCCTGAAGGTGATTTTCCATGAAGAGCTGGAAAAGAGCCAAAGAACCACTACAAGTATGAAGTTCATTTTTCTGCATGAAAGTAAGCTTTATTTACAGTGGTTTTCATTTATTTTCAGGTTTCAATCCCTTACACTTGTAGTCTTAATCAGTTGTTGTGTTATATGTGTAAACAGAATTGAATGATTGACAGCCGGCATGATTCAATTGTTTTAATAACATCCTAAAGTTAACACAGCTTTTTGTAGTCTTGGCCTCATTTTACATGCGTTTTAGATATCTGTATAGTACTGACCTTTTGTTTTGAAGTTTTATTCCACTTATGACCACTCCTGACCATTCCACCTCATAACCACAAACTCTCTCCTACTCATGCAAAAAAGTTCTTTAAAGCTCCCAAACATATGCCTGTTTTTCCCTCTGAAAGGCACTTTATTGGGCATGCAGCCTAAATGCATTCTTAAAAGAGCTGAATCTCCAAGAGGAAAATACATCACACATATGTGAGTGAATATATTTATGACTGTTTATTCTTTTTCACAATACAATCAAGTGAAGCTTAATTGTAACATGAAAAAAGCCAATAGATAGATAAATAGAGGGTTAAAGAGGAAGAGGGCAACCAGAAATTCTCTTTTTCATGGATGGGCATAGCAATGTTCCTATTTAAAATTAAACTATAAGAACAGAAGGGGCCAAAAAAATGTACATTTACAGATGATTTTAAAAGGAAATGTGCCTGTTTTCGATCTGGATGCAACAAATGGGAAGCCGAATGTAAAGTGTTGCAAAGCTGGCACGTGAAACTTAAAGCTTATGTTTACTCAGCAAAGCACAGAACTTCTGTTAAGGGAGAAGGCTTGTCCGCATATGTGAAAGATTGTTTTATGAGACATGTTTCATCATAATTGATCATATTTACAACAATTTTTATAACATCTCCTAAATTACAATGCATACAGTTGTCTTCATTTATATTTCACATTTTATTACTTTTGTTGTGTCAAAAAAAAGAAGAACTAAAAATCAGGGCTATAATTTTGTATTTTTCCTTTTTTGCCAATATGGAAGAGATCAAGCAAACTTGCAATTATTTGAAAGATTTGCTAAGAAGTTGAATATAAGACATTTAAATTGAATTAGATTATTGATTAGAAATGTTGATAAAGAATCATTTTATATGAAGGCATGCTTTGGGGGTCAATTAATCATCGAAACTCTCTGGACACCCTAATAGACAGATGTTGCAGATGACACTGGTATTTGGTGTGTATTTAGTGAAGAAGACAACCAAGGACATGTAAGTCCTTTGATTCCTAAACTACACACTCCGATGTTTTTATTCTCTTATGCAGTCGCCAATCTTGGCCTTCCCCATCTTTTTCTATCCTGGTTAGATTCAGTTCATTCTCTTCTCTCAAGACTGTAATATACATCTTTGTATGAAATCTTAAGTTTCTTGGCAATCTGTCACAATGAATAGCAATTGTAAAAAAATAACAATAGACTGACTTATTTCTTGAGAAAGCTGATTATTGTTGCCCATTTTTGAAACCAGAACAGAACTTTAAGATTGTCAGTATCCTGAAACTCAAATGAACAGTGTAACAGGATTCAGTGGTGCTAATACAATTACAAAGATATTTCTAACCAATTAGCTTTAACAAATGACTAATTAGGATATGCTAAGGTGCTTTACCATTAGAACTGCTGCTGAAAATGGGGTTTTGCAGCCATATGTGAATAAACATTAAAATCAGTAATTTCAAGCAGTAATTGCTATCATAAACACTAGTAATGCTTAGGCTACATTTTTAAATCAATTTAATGGTGTCTTGATAATAAAAAGTATCGATTTCTATCAAAAACATGAACATTTCTGGGAGACCTATATATATATATATATATATATATATATAGCTCTTTAATTTTTCAAGAATTTTCTCAGGTGTTCATTTACATTGCTAGCACCTGCTCCTGACAACATGAATGAAGTCTAATCACCAAGGTCACAACTCTTAAATTTAGTCCTGCACCACAAAAACCTGTGGTCAAGTCCTAGGGTACTATGGGTTTTCTTGTGGAATACAAATCTCAGATGTGTTTCAGTGCATGTTTTTTAGGCTTGCCATTTAAGTTGATTCTCTTTTTCTTTTTGCTCATTTTTGTATGAGACACACTGTTTACAAACACCTCCTGTTACACGTTAGCCGATAAGCTAAACAACAGATGCATTTCATTCTTTATTAGTTCCACTACTATTGGGGCAAGAATTATTCTGCCTCAAATAGAATCAAAACCACAGGCCATGTGAATTTAGAAATTAGAGTTTTTTCCTTATGTTTGTTATTGATTTTTAGGCATGATATCTTTTGTCCAAGTCTCAGTTAGTAGAAAAAAAGATATGGTCAGAAATTGTCCAGAAAATGTATTCGTTCGTATAATACTTAATACTTGAGTCAGTAGAGCAGGTGCTATCATGTTCACCCCAACCGGTGCTGGTTCCTCCCATGAGCAAGATGCTGCAGGGATAGACTTTGGGTCCTACTGACACTGAATTGGATTAATTAGGTTTGATATGTTATATTATGTAACACAGATGCTACTTTAATTTTACATTTTTAGCACATCTTGCCATTGTGAAAGAGATCAAGCAAACCTGCAGTCGTTTCAAAGGCTTACTTTGAACACATTCATTGTATTTGTATTAGAACAAAATGATGGCAGGAACCACAAACTGCAGCAGCTATAAGCTTTAGTGCATAAACAAAAATTCTGAAGCCCCTCATATGTTAGTTCCTGCTAAGTGAAGTCTGCAGACACGGAAACAAATTTTGCATAGCGTCAATTTGGCATTGGTTTTCCTGATCCAAGACAGCTATATGGACCACACACATGACAGAGAGATTAAGACTGATATTGTCTACTCTACCCAACTCCCCTCCACAAGTAGAGGCTGAAGAAGGCCCAGCTCTTGCTTTTTTGCTGCCCTAGGCAAAAGTGAAAATGTCTCACCCAAACTGTAGTCTTGATGGCAATTGGACATTCACACGAGTGGTTAAATATTTCAGACTACCGCTGTTCTCCTTCAAATGTAACCACCATATAAAGGATACGGTGGTTAAAACATCTGATTTGAAATTTAACAGTCATCTGTACCTAGCAAATAGATTGAGTAACCTGGGACATTTTCTGCATCTACAATGCAGTTGTTACAATAATGTGCACAAAGGGGATTGGATAAAAAGCAGAAACTTTACCATCTGTCTAATCATTTTATATGATTGTGGGACCAAGGGGTTCACATATCTACTCTTTTGTCCCTATTTATTGTTCTATGTGAGCAAAAGAGAATGATCGGTCCTGAAGTGCATATTGGCACACATACTAGAAGACTCTCAGAAGGGTAGCCAGTTTTCAGAGATTTTAAAGAACGCAACCACTCAGTCATGGACTTGAAATACACAGTCTTGGAGATAGACTGCATCCAAGGGGCAGTGACTATGAGAAAGCTTTATTACGTAAAGAAGCTTTCTGGATCTTTTATTTAAAAATCCTAAAACCAATTAGTCTAAATGACTTGACTTGGGATACTACCTTTGAAATTTACGCACTCCCTTGAAACGTCAGTTTTCGACTTTGCTTCAGTGCCAGACAAATGTTAGTGGGCTCGGTGTTATGTTATTGTATTAAATACAGAGATTACTGAAATAACATAGTTCCTTGAGAGTTAACAAAATGCTGAAAAGTGAACTTATGCTTTTATTTTTACCTGACTACATTATTGTATATAATGCGTCCATTCCAGGACTACGAAGAAAATGCATAAAAAGGCTTCAGCAAAACACAGCAGTGAGAAGCGTAACCAGAAAAAGAAAATCTGAACACACTTTGCTTGTAGTAGCATCATTACTTTGGCTGCCTGTGTCTTTTAGGATTAAGTTTAAATTGTTGATTAACAATGAAATAATTGCAATTTTCTTAAAGGCTGTAAATAATCTTGCAGCCAACCTACATTTCAGAATCCCTGCCCCCTTAAATCTCTACTCATAATGTCAAACCTTTGAACACTAGCATGTGTAATGTTTTATAAATCATTAAAAAATGGTGTGGTAGCCTTTTGCTTTTATGGAGTGAAAATCTTAAATATTTTATCAGTCCTTCTAAACCCTCTTCATCCTGAGCAGAGTTGAGGGGGTGTTGGGGCCTAATTTATAACACTTGTGTGGATTTGAGTGTGAAAATATGTGTATGCTCCAAAAAAAACAGGGGAATGTGTATGGAAAAAAAAGATATATAAAACCTGGCTTATGCACGTTTCTACACACTTTAGGCCAGAGTTATACTTCACGCGACGCATGCTGCAGAGGACGCTCCTGCTACGCAAGCGTTGTAGTGTTTATATTTGCGCGCGTACTTTACGTAAATCTGGAGAAATCCACCAGGTGGCAGTGCAAGATATTATCACGGTGAGAACATGTTTGGCTTCTCTGTGTTGTGAATTGCCTAAAACACCTATTAAATTCCGATAACACCTTACCGCAATATCTCTGAAAAGGATGTTTATTGATTAAATCCATAAATCCAGGGATGTGTCAATTCCAGCAAGCACTGGGCACGACTGAGAAACAATCCCTGGACGAGGTCTCAGCTCATCGCAAGGTGAATACAAGCACACACATACACTAGCGTCATTTTAGCGGCACCAAATCCCCAAATCTGCATAGCTTTGGAAGGAAACCGGAGCACAGTGTGGAATACAAGCAGGAAATACCAGCGAGACAGCAGTGCTATTGCTCCACCACCGTGACACCCCCATGTGTGTAATTATTCCCCATGTGTGTAATTATTAACAGTATTCATTATTTAAACTAAATTATATGTAAAGTATAACATACACACTTTAATGCATTCCATCATTAAAGTGATATCAAGTATAAATCTAAAGATTCTAAATTTTCAGAGAGTTGAAATGTCATACATTTAATTTGTTCTGTGTGGTGATCTATTGCTGCTTGCTGCAGCTGTCAGGTCCAAGAAGCTCGTAGCGATTAAAAACTGGGATGATGTTTACGACCGTCTGCTTTAATGATAAAGTAAACTACGAGGTTAAAGTGGACAATTCGAGATTAAAGCCGAAATTTCAACTTTAATCACAAAATACACGTTTTCACCGTGTCCTTTATTTTTTTCTCAGTGGCTCAAATACAGCGCTATACATTATGTTGCTGTTGTGAAGTTGCAAAAAAAAAAAGACGGCACAATGTTATGTGAGACTTTTAAAATGCATCGTGTCATTACGATCGGGAATATGTGACGCTTGAATATAAAAGCACCACGAATGCATCTGTATGTCGGCATTTTGCTTCACCACATCGAACCATTCATCAAACAGCGAAGCACTCACATCGATCCCCGTAGGATCTGCATAGAGGCTTTCTGTCACATGTAGATAGTAAACAGACACTCTGACGTCATGTTCCAACTTTTACCACAGTGCGCTCCCCGACTTTTTGCTGGTACTGCAACTTGCGCACGCGTCGTGTTAATTTCTGAGGACCTGCTCAGAGGACGCGTGAAATGAACGCTGGGAACGCGTGGCAGCCATGATGCAGGCGCGTAAGCGTTCTGAGCGTGAAGTATAAATGAGCCCTTACGCTTTATACACCACAGTATGTGAACGCACTCCTAATGCCGCAGAGAAACATCCATTTATGGAGCATGCTAAATAAACTCCTACATATGCAATCACAATGCTGTGACACCTCCACTTGCATTCAAGAGTATCAGGCCTCACTCCGCAACTGCGGGCACAGGATCTCAGTGGTGCACCTCTCCTCTGCATTCTGCAGGTCCAGGAAAGGCATAACGGGTCAGCATCTAATGACATGATTGCTGTTACAATGAATAACACAGGCCATATGAAACAATGACTGTTCAGCCAGTTATGTCACCAACAAGCCAGCCAACATGAACAGTATTATCACATCTGTCAAAGCTTTGTTGCATCAAAATAAATCTCATGTTGACCTAGGCCTCTGAGACATGATATTTGTCAGCCACATCTTGGCATCATAGATGAATTGTGCATTAATGGAACGTAATTTCTTACAATTAACAGAAGCAGCTTCATTTTTGCTAGGTGAATTTATTGCTATATGAGTGCAGTAAAGTGCTCTGATTACTTCAGGAGAACAGGATACTTTTTCAAATTGCTTTTTTATGTTGGAAAAAATGTTATGTTTTCTGTATGCACACATAAACCATAGAAAAACTGAATGTAATGCCTCGGCAGTCAGTTAATGGCTTCCAGCACAGCGGGCATAATGGAGTGAAGCTTAGCTGACATGTTTGTCAGTTCTCTGAGAAGTGACAACACTAATGACAAACCAAAAAAGTTGTTCAGGGGGCCTAAAATAAAGTCTGTACATCATGCTTATCATTTTTGAGGTGTAATATATTTGTCATATCAATCCACCTTTTAATACTGGCTTGGTGAAATGAATTATTATACACATGAGACTTCATTTAGATAGTTTGGCTGTATTTACCTGCTTGATTAAGGGTGTCATCATTTCCCAGTTTCTCAAAAATGTTGAATACTCATGGGTCAGAATTGCCATAAATATACACACGTTCCCCTATCAAGTTTTCTTTTATAAATCTGGACGTTTGTGTGGGAATTTCCATACGAACATTTCAAGCCTCTTTTCCTGGGTATGCAAGCTTTATAAATTAGGATCCTGGAGTCCATCTCAACTAGCATAGGGCTCAAGGCATGATATATGTCAGGGTAATACTACAAAAAGACACCTTTTCTACATATTTTATTCATAGTACACATTTTATTATAGATTAAAATTAATGCCGAATTATTTTTGCTGCTTTATTCACTAATAGTAACAGTAGTACCAATTGAAAGAATCAAGTGGATAGGACTGGCAAGCTTTTTTGGGCTGAATGGCCTGTTCTCGTCTAGATTGTTCTAATGTTTTAATATAATGTTGCAAGCATTATCAGACTTTTCATCATATGTACTCAATAATTAATAACTTTCACATTTCAGGAATATAGAATGCAACTGGGGCTGGACATTTTTTGGCTATGGAACCAAATATCTATACCAACTGGAGTTTTTGTTTTCCTCTTTTTCTTGTTCATTAGACCATAGAATATGTTATCAAATTGAGCAACCAGCCTTTGCCTTTATAACCATTGCAGAAGAATAAATTACCTGATTAAATTATAATATAATTTACACTCACATCTATTAGGTATTCTACCATTTCTATAATTTATTTATTCTTGTAATTTTTTTAACTCTTTGTAAACCACTCTAAGGCACACTTTTTTATTAAAATAAATCTCTTTGCTATTTGTGCCTTATAGTGTATTTTTCATGTATGTCAAAATATTTTAATGCTATTCTGGTCTGGGAGGGATTGTTTTTTAGCTTTAGCTAATGGTTACTTGCTATATCTATTGTACACATGAAATGTTCTGACTCCAGATCTTCTTCTGGCCCACCTACTGTTCCTTCAATGCTCTGGATTCTGCTATCTGAAAACGCCTCCTGACGTCTCTTGGTGTTCCATTAGTCATACTTTTCTAACTACAGGTATGTCTGAAAATTATGTATTATTTACATAAGGAGTTCTGTATTTAATTATTTGTAATGTGTATATTATTATGACCTTGGTGTTCAGGTTTCTTGTAGTTGTTGACCAAATACTACATATTTCACAGTGTAATCTATCTTAGTTTTGAACTACTTGTGAAATACATTACTATTTTAGGGATGTTTTGTATTATATTCTTGTTATATTTGGAAAGTTTTTGGTGCTGGTGTTCACTGCAAAATATCCTTTATGAAATCTAAGTCTGTCACACTTGCTTAAGAATATAAACAATGTGCACTAATCTATACTATTAAATGTTTATGGGGAAGCTACTAATTTCAAAGTACTTACAATCATACTCTGTACATTATAAATGTAAGCATTTTAAATCATTAGCATGCTCCGTTAAATTTAGATTATATATACAAAATAAATCTTACAGTACTTAGTAGCAACATTTTCCATCTGGAGTGCTAACATTTGATTTTTTTAATAACTGAATCAATGTTTCTCTTGCTTTAAGCAACATAGCATCTGCTAATGAAAAGCACTAATATAAATACATTTATTCCTCAAAACTTTAGGGTTTAATTAAAGCAAGCTTTATATTAATACACTTTTAGGTTATAACTTTAAAGAAATAATAAAAACTGCTTAAAGATTTAAGGCACTACAGTAAAAAATGATGAGGCTATCCTCTGCATCTTTCTGAATTACTAAAAACTAATTTATTCATACAAATTTAATGTTTACTGATATATGCATGAACCTCATATAAAAAGCACAGCTAATCCTACAATTTTATTTATCACAATTTTAGTGAGTTTTATATGTTATGAATTCATTTGGATTATTTTAATAGTATTAAACATTTAAATGAATATCTGTCAATTTATTGTTTTAATATGTGTTTCTTGGACCTTAAATTTCTATTTAGAGGCCGCTCTAGGGAGGAACAGACACCTGCAGAGAGGTCCTACATCTGCATTGACAGGTTGCTTTTCAAGGAGGCTTGAAACAGGACAGTCAATGAGTCAGGGTGCAGCTAAGAATTGGAACAGGGAAGCCTGATGGACTGAAACTCAAATGCATTAATTTGCTTTCTCTTAAGATTCCCCAAATTGAATTTCCTGCATTGTTTGCTTGCATGAACCAAATTAAAATAATAATATTTTTATGTCTTACTAATTAGTTTTCTTTCATGTCTTGCAATGTTGTTACAATGTATCTCATCTGCAGACCTTTTGGAAAATCTGAGTTATTAATGAAGCAATCGCTCAATTTGCTTTAGAGTCATATATATATATATATATATATATATACTCACATACACTGTATACACACCTTTGGCCAGTAATATATACATTACAATAGCAGGCATAATGAGAAGGAAAACAATTGGGCTGTAATCAAGTAATTTCACAACTTTCCAGGGAATACTTGGGGAATACTGGGCAAGCCTATTTAATTTGCATATTCAAATTAACAAGTGCATGCTGGCACTGCATAAACATGCAAAAACAAAAAAATGGTGTCTCTAGCTTCCAGTTAATGCCCCATTAAGGTAATCTCTTTAATAGGGCTTGTTTAAGAGCAGGTCTGCAATTGGGAGCTCTGTCGTTATAGGCTTGGGTCCAAGAAATGAAGCTGATGATTTTTTTTTTTCTCACAATGTCACAATCGAAGTGCGTTTGTCTGATCTGTCAATCTATCATTGCTATTCCAAAGAAAGAAAATGTGGAAAGGTACTTTCGAACTGTTCATAAAAACTACGAAACTGACTTCCTTCTGAAAAGTGATCTGAGAAAGAGAAAGGAGAGGGAACTAATATCGCAGTTAATCGGACAGCCATCATTTTTCACTCAGCTGAATTCAAAAGCAAAGGCAGACACAACAAAGCATCGTTCCGGATGAGTCACTCGATCATTAAGCATAAGAAGTCCTTCCAAGATGGAGAGATGATAAAAAGAGGCCTTTGTTGAGACAGATGGCTAGGGAGAAATTCCTGCTGAGATTTCAAGATGCCTGGCCGGAGAAAAATGAGTTTCTCCTTGTCAATAAACATGCAGAATACAAGCAGCTTAATAACGATCAATGGCCGCTAGACTTCGCATTTTTTTTCCGATCTTTCCAGCATATTGAATGAGCTTAATTTACAGCTGAAAGGAAAAGAGAACTCCATGGTCAATATGATTAGTTCAGTTAATGCTTTCAAACGAAAAATGTAACATCTGTCCTCAAAGCTGCAGCGCCTTGATTGGGGGAACATCCAAAACCTCAGATCAGAGCTGGAGATGCAATGGAAGGCGTGTGCGCAACTTGACAGCTTACGCTACAGAGCAGATTGAAAATTGCCTGTCAGACTTTGACAGACGGTTTTCAAGACTCAGCTTTACTTGAGCCAATCACTACATTTAAGTGCTATCCATTTAGGGAAGATGTCGAGGGTGATTCACTCTCATCAGAAATTGCAACACTGTTTCACCTAAAACTCCTCTACAGTGGAGGATAAAATTTTGATACTACAGGATGACATTCAGCTGAAGTCTGAGGCGCTTGGATAGTTTTGGAACTTACTCACAGAGGAAAAGTACCCAAACATGAGGAAATGTGCTACCTCCTTGACTGCATTATTCGGCTCTACTTATTTATGCGAGTCAGCCTTTTCCCACATGAAGATTATTAAATCCAAATACAGTGGTACCTCGATATACGTCCTTAATCCATTCCAGATCCTTGGACTTACAGTATACCAAACAGGACATATACCAAACAAATTTTTTCCATAAGAAATAAAGGGAAAATGATTAATCCGTTCCCATTAAAAAAAATCCTATTGTTATTGGCATATTATACATTGATGGGGTTGTATAAAATAATTTAAACACTGCTTAATATTAAAATACATAAATACAAAAGCAATTAGATGAAATAAAGGAAAATTTAACCTCGATTTACTTTTTAATAGCATCTTTGTTTTTCACAATCGTAGATACTGTCATTCTCGGCATACGATATGCAGCAGCCATGTCCCGAATACACATGCCACCTTCATACTTTTCAACAATCAATTCAAATTTACGCGAAAAAACACAAAATCACATGAAAATTCACAGAGTGTTATAGCGCGGGTTGTTCACTGAATACTAGCAACTGGCGTACTGACGCTCGTGGGCAATCATGGCTTTGTCTCGAGCGAGGTAAACAAGGGTAGTGTAGTGTCCTCTAGATTGAAGTAGCGACACACTCAGAATAACGTTTCGAATGCTGTTTATTTTGAACCATGTTTAACCAACTCTCCATATAGCGTGCCTTCTAAACCACACCCCTCCCTGCCGCAGTCATATGTCTCAAAAGACGCAGACCATAGCAATCAACACCCAAACATAAAGCAATGGATAAAAGCATCATTGAACAATTATATACAACAGGTAGCACGCGGGTTGTTCACTGAATGCTAGCAACTGCTGTACTGACGCTCGTGGGCAGTCGTGGCTTTGTCTCAAGAGAGAGGAAAACAAGCAAAGTTTTTCATGTCCAAACAGGACGTATACCAAGTTGGACTTATTCCAAAGCGAACGTATACCGAGGAAGCACTGTACTGTAGTGACCATAAATGTATTGAATTGTTATTGTGCCATAAAGGTTATTCAGTTATGCAAGGTATAAGTGAACAACATATATTTTATGTATAAAGTATACTC